>BLSH010440618.1:46251-75845 GCA_018402905.1 Glandirana rugosa
TTAGTGCATAGAGTTTCCAAACTGTTGTCTAGGTCTGCTTTAGATAGAGGAATGTACTCACAGTTTGTAGTTTTTTCCTTTTGCTGTTTGTGAAGAACTTCATCTGAAGTTTCAGTGCTTGCAGAGGCAAGCTGTGTGCTGGTGGCGCCATTTTTGCCATGCTGTTCTTCTCCTGAGACCTAAGGAGGTAGCGTGTTAAAGAATTACCCGATCCTGCTCCTCCTCGCTTCTTTTTTTTTTGTTCCAGGCATGCACAGGGGTTAATGTATGGGGCTGAGTGTGTTTTTAGTGCTGTGATTTATGATCTGTCCCTTTGTGGTGGCTGAGAGCCCTGCAAGTGCTGGAGCTCTTATCAGAAGCAGCCGCTCTGCTCCATGCCGGTCATGTGCCCCCTAAATGGTGAGTTTTTCATGCTCATATGAATCTATTTGATAGTGCTATGGGCTGTGAGATCCTATATACCTTTGATATTCTGTATGGTTTGCGAGTGTTTACTTATCCATACCTTTTCCCACTCCCCCCTTTCTTCTCCCTTTTTTTTTTCCTTTTTTAGATCTATTGGAGGTTCTTCACCGATATTTTTGAATGCACTCATATGTGCCCCACTGACAAAGATCCGTCCATCCATCTGTAGTATTACCCATCTCCCCCCACAGATGTGGGGTATATCTGTGATCATTATTAACCAGGTACTCTTTGAAATTAAATTAATCCTTGCTTCACTCGTGGTGGTGGCCCTCTGTGTCAGGCTATTGAATACCATATTAACAATGACTCACACAATATTTTACTAAATATATATATCACTATCAAAATTTTTTTTTATTTTCTCTACAGTGAAGACCATTAGTGTCCTACTACAACACATATTTGGTTGCCGCAATCTGTTGCACAGTTAACCCTGATGAAGGGCGTGAAGGCTTGGAAACATACATGTCGGGTAACCGCATTCCATCGCGGAGGGTAAACCGCACTCTTTGCGGCCCATCAACTGTGCCCCCTCAATCAACACCTTTCTAAGGCAACACTGGTGCAATACTAATGTGAACATTTTCAATGCCAATGCTTTTATGTGATTATTCTGACAATTTTTCATTTGATTTTGTTGTCTTGATTTATTGACTTTTTTGTTGTAATAAACTTTTGTTTTTATACAAAACAGTGGTTGCTCAACCTATTTAAAGTCCCTTTCTGTGGGGGAATTTCTTTGTATAGTAACAGATGATGGGATGAGGTTGCAACCATCAATTATCCTATAGACTGTGGTATACTAACGCGAGATGGAAGCCAGTTCTACACAAAGGGGATACCAAGCTGGTATGTCTTAGATCTGAGTTGGAGTCAAGTGCTAGTTCAATTAACTAAGGGAATTGCTCGAGGTTCATATATCCTGTTTTGCTGTGTCTGCAAAAGGTGCTGTTGCACTAGTTCTAAGGATGTCCTGGCCCTAACCCTCTCCCCCCAGTTCATAAAGAGAAAATAAATCTCTCTCAGTATTCTCAAAATGTCTGATGCCCAACTTTACTCTGCACTGCATCACACCCACCATGCCTAGTAACCCACACTGTGAGTACAGATGTCAGCCCTCCATGACTCTAAAGGCCACAATCAGGCCTGCAGAGGTCATACAAAAATCACTTTTTATCTAAAAGTGAAGTGGGACTTCTGAGGCACACCAAAAAAAAACATGTTTTATTTAGTACATTCTCATAACATATCAAATCTATGTATAAGATACATGAGTACAAAATGATAAAATCATTACAACATCATATTGCATCCTATCCATAAATGATAATTCATTGTGGACTGACGCGTTTCTTGGACTTAGCCCATTTCTTCAGGAGCCATTAATGTTACACCAGATAATCTTATTGGATGCGATCGTTTCCATGCGCTACATTGCATAAAGAAGGAACCTTCCAAAAAGGTATGAGGAGTAAAAACTTCAGAAGCCTGGAAAGACCTCCGGCTTCAATAGGTGAGGAAGGGATCACAGATATAGTGTGTGGATGTTCTTATAAAATGGCACCCAACGGATAACAGCAACTTCTAAATAGACCGATATTACTCACCTCCAAGAAATCTGTCATATTACAACACCTCTTAGGAACAAAGTCACAATTCTCTCAATATTTTTCCAACCTCTGTCAAATATTTAAAGTTTAAATTTACAGTAGGTGAAAAAATGCAAGTGCAAAGAACATCTGCATATATATTCAGGATACGGTGTACACCTATTGTAAACCAAGGGTCTACATTTCCAAGGCAACATATAGAAAATGATCTACATCAGTATTTATTAGAATTCAAATATTGTAATTAAAATGTAAATAATCATATATTCCATACTTGTATTGGGGAGCACATCTATGTGTTGTTCACATTACACTTGCTTAACCACTTCCACACCGCGCACAGTATATTTACTGCGGCAGTGTGGACGTGTCCCGCGAATCGTCGTAAATAAGCAGCGATTGGCGGAGTGGCCGCTAGGGGGTGCACGCGCCCACCGTACTCCGGGAACCGTCAATGTAAACACGGCGGTTCCCCGCTCTGTCAGTGCCGGCATAAGAGATCTACTGATCCCTGTCACTGGGATCAGTTAGATCTCTCATGCCTCACAGTTAGAACGCCTAGGGAACACAGTTAACCCCTAGATCTCCCCCTGCAGGTTAACTCCTTCACTACCAATGACATTTATACAGTAATCAGTGGACATTTAAATTTCTGATCGCTGTATAAATGTCATTGGTCCCACAAAAGTGTCAAAAATGTCTGTCATGTCCGCCCCAATATCGCAGTCCCGATAAAAATCGCAGATCGCCGCCATTACTAGTAAAAAATAATAAAAAAATAAAAACCCCAGAAACGAATTCTCATCATCCGTAAACGCGGCAACTTTTGCGCAAACCAATCAATAAACACCAATTGCAATTTTTTTTTTTTTACCAAAAATATGAGGAAGAATATAAATCAGCCAAAACCAATGAAAAAAAATGTGTTTTTTTATATTTTTTTGGATTTGTATTTTAGCAAAAAGTAAGAAAAATAGTTTTTTTTGCTAAATTGTCGCTCTTTTTTGTTTATAGCGGTGATCAGAATTGATGTAGAGGGGATCAAATACCACCAAAAGAAAGCTCTATTTCTGGGAAAAAAAGGACACAAATTTTGTTTGGGTACAATGTTGCACGACCGCGCAATTGTCAGTTAAAGCGACGCAGTGCTGAATCGCAAAAAGTGCTCTGCTCCTAACCTGGGAAATCCTTCCGGGGCTGAAGTTGTTAAACTTGAAAAAAGAAAAAGAGGGGAGTATATGAGAAGAAAAAAAGGGGGAGTAACAAAAGGGGGAGGGGTAAGGCCAGGGTGGGAAAGCAGAAGGTATCTGGGGACACTCTATCATAGTTGAGTGGAGACAGTGATAGGATTTCCTTTAACCTAGGTCTGAAACTCAGAAGGGTGTCAAAACTTGGACCAAGCAGTCCAATTGTAGCAAACTGTTCTTCTCGTCCCATTTCCTGCACCAACAGCCATTCCAGGCCTCTAATGGAGTCTAGTTCAGTTGCCCATCCCCGAGGGAGGATACAGAGGTTGATTTCCAATGGCAGGGAATGACTGCTCTGGCTGCAGTGAGAAAGTGACTGAACACATCCTTTTTCACTGACTTCAGAGATCCAGGAATCATGGTCAAGAGAGCCACCTCGGGTGATGCGTGGAGAGATGTGTCCATAAATTTACAGTATACAGTAAGTCAATAATGTCTTTCAAAAATGTCTGCATTGGGGGGCAATCCCTCCAGATGTGAACCATGTTTTCCTTTGAAGCATTGCAAGGCCTCATTAGCAGATCTCTGGTTATCAGTGGCCTATGATGGGATGTATGAGAAGCCTCATTAGCAGATCTCTGGTTATCAGTGGCCTATCATGGGATGTATGAGAAGCCTCATTAGCAGATCTCTAGAGGGTTATCAGTGGCCTATCATGGGATGTATGAGAAGCCTCATTAGCAGATCTCAGGTTATCACTGGCCTATGATGGGATGTATGAGAAGCCTCATTAGCAGAACTCTAGAGGGTTATCAGTGGCCTATGATGGGATGTATGAGAAGCCTCATTAGTAGATCTCTAGTTATCAGTGGCCTGTTATGGGATATATGAGAAGTCTCATTACCAGACCGCTACTTATCAATGGCCTGTGATGGGATGTATTAGAAGCCTTATTGGCACATCTCTTGAGGGTTACCAATGGCCTATGATGGGATGTATGAGAAGCCTCATTAGCAGATCTCTAGAGGGTTATCAGTGGCCTGTTATGGGATGTATGGGAAGCCTCATTGGCAGATCTCTGGTTATCAGTGGTCTGTGATGGGATGTATGAGAAGCCTTATTAGCAGATCTCTAGAGGGTTATCAGTGGCCTATGATGGGATGTATGAGAAGCCTCATCAGCAGATCTCTGGTTATCACCACCCCCATAGTATAGGTTCATTTTTCTAGCTGGGTTTTGCTAGGAGAGGTAAATTTAGTCAGGCATGACTTTAAAGTGCAGGCCTGAATGTTTTGGTCTGGGCCAGGATGAGAGGCTCAGGGAGGTCATCAAAAACTCCCCCTTTTCTAGAAACCTCGAGGTAGGTTTCTGAACAGAAAGCTGGGACATAGTTGGATCCATCTGGGAGTGTTCTAAGGAGCCCTGACCAATCCCCAAGCAGGGTTGGCAGGGGACAGGCCTCCTTAAATTCTCGGAGTCAGCCCAATCTAGGAGGAGAGTGTCGGATGAAAATCTGGAGATGTAGCAGAGGCGCTGTGGTGCAGGCCCCTACCCGGGAGGTCGCCACACTCTGGGGAGGGTGACCTTGAGGCCCGGAGGTTCGGGTGCAGCTAGGAAGGAAGCTGATTCCTGGAGCCACACAAGGGAACAGGAGAACAGCGGAGGTGCTACACAGTGAGAGACTTTAAAGATATCCACCGGTTTGGTGAGTGACAAACCGTGGGACTGGAGGAGAAGGTGCTGGAGCAGGCTGGGAGAGAAATAGAGGACAGTCTTTGGGAGCCAGTCAAGGGAAGGAGAGTCACTGAGGAAAAGCAGGTCGTGGGACCTGGAAGAGAGATGGGCTGGGAGTTATAGTCCATCAAAGGCCTGGTTAGCGCTCTAGTACTTTTGCTACACAATCAGGGGCCCGTGATTCCTGGCCTGTGATAGGTGTTCCTAAGGTCCTGCTAATACAGAGTAGGCCTCGCCCTGTGCTAACCGCAGTGAAGAGAAAGGAGTAGAGAAGCCTGATAAATTTCCCTTCAGGCTGGAAACTAAGTTATGTGCTGGAGAGAAGCAAAGTAGTACTAATCTACAAGTTCTGTGTAGAGAGAGAACTGTAAGAGAAATGGTCAGCAAGTTGAGTGCTGGAGAGTTGTGAGGAGTAACAGTCTGCAGAGGGATAGTCTGCAGTGCAAGTGTGCATATACAGGACTGCATATGGAGTTCGTGTACCATAATTCTTTGGGCATACCAGTCACCCCTTTTCCCCGTCCAAGTTATTTCTCCTAAATAAAACAACAAAAACAAGAACCGGTCTGGTCAGTGTCTCCGGATGTGTGATATATGGTACGCTTGAGGTCAGCTATCAGGTGAACCACTACTACCAGCCACTCTCATGGGAGCATATGGCTACATGTGGGGGCTCGTCTTCGGGATTACCTGTGAGGCTGTTAGTTGTCGCCCATAGCAACCGCAAGAACTGAGCCAGAGGAATGATTAGCCAGTTTTATTGCCAACGTGGATTTAACCGGCACAAGAACCGTGTGCTCTGCCTTTGAACTGTGATAAATAAGTGTGCCGTTGTCCATAGCAACCAGCGGGAGCCGCAAACAGTATTGCTACCTGCTCCCCCAGCTGCTCCTAAAACAGCACTGGGGACAGACACTTGGAAATACCAAACCTACAATTCAGTGACTTTGTAGCATGTGTCGCTGTCCATGGCAACCATGGTGCGCGCACGCGCCCACGGATTACAAATATCTCCTGCGCCATGCTACGGCCAGACATTCCCACTAGTATGCAAGTGCTTTACAAATGACTGCTTCAATTCCTGCAAACAGTAAAGTATGCCTGGTACTGTTCTTGTTGCTACAGGGAGAGACTGTGTTTGAGGTGTGCTTTCCAGCAGAACAGTGAATACTACAGTTTACTGTTGCCATCGGCAACCATCGTCAGAGTCAACAAGTCTGGACAAGCCCTGCTAGCATCAGTGTCTGTAAAGTTTTGTTCTGCATACAAGGGGTTACAGCATTGTGACACGCCTGCTCATCGGGAATTTGGCGCCAACTCGTCTGGTAATGTGGGGGCAATGCTACGCCCTGGGAGAAGCTACGCGCCTGCAACTAGCACCAGTCACCACGAGGAGCAAGATGGTGGAAGGTGGGAGACTGCTTCCAGCGCTGACCTGGCTGCCGGAGATGGTTCAGGCGATTTTGTGTCAAGGACAGTTGATTGGAGCCCATGAACAGCACCTTGCCTCTCTGGACGCTAAGCTAGATGAACTTTGTGCTTTGCTTAAGTCTTGTTTGCCTGGTTCCCCTGCACCTGTCCAGACTCCAGCTCCCACTCTTGCTCCAATCCAGCCCACCTCTTCTATGCGACCCAAACCTCCCTTACCTGAAAAATTTGGTGGTGATACGGAGGACTGCAGAGGTTTTTTAAATGGGACTTTTAGCCCTTCTTCAGCCAACGTGACTTTTGTGATTTCCTCATTAAAGGGGAAAGCCTTGGCATGGGTCACTCCTTACCTGGAACGCAATGATCCTGTGCTGCAAGAGGCTGATACATTTCTGGCTTCTCTCCAGACCGTATTTGGCAAACCAGATAGAGCTTCTGCAGCTGAGTGCCCACTTTTGGACATACAGCAAGGTATCAGGACCGTGGCACAGTATGCTATTGAGTTGCGTACCCTGGCTGCTGAGACTAAATGGGACTCGGGCATTACGTGCAGCTTTCCATAAAGGTCTTACAGATCACATTAAGGACGAACTGGTCTATAAGGACTCCCCAGAAGACCTTGGAACTCACAAACGTCCTAGGCCAGTTTACGATTTGGCCCCTAACTAGAACTTCACTTGAGTCCAGGACACCAGTGGAACCCATGGAATCATCCGTCTCCACCTAACAGAGTCAGAAAAACAAAGGAGGCATACTTTGGGCCTATGCTTGTACTGTGGACTTAAAGGACATTTGTTATCTGTTTGCCCTTCCCATCCTGTAAAAGGGCAGTGTTACGTACCTGACGGTGGAGTCTGTCTTGTGCAGGGAACAACCGCTCTTGCGCACCCGATTCAAGGACCCCTGGTAGTGTAGACAGAGGCCCGAGAGTGCGGGATGGCACGAGGGCTGGATGGTCACAGATGTTTGGAGTGAGATTCCAGAGGGTCGTGCAAAGCAGGAGAATGGTCGTACAAGCAGAGTTGGCAACGTGCAGGCAGAGAGGTACAAAAGGGTTAGGCAAGCGGATCGTCAAGTTCAGGCAAAGGTTCGTTAACGGGCGGGCAGCGGAGGTACAGAGGAGTAGACAAGCGGATGGTCGTGGATAGCCGGGGTCGATGCAGGTAGCGGACAACAGGTCAAGGCAAGCCGGGTCAAATGGAAACAGGAAAAACACAGGAACAGGTAGGGAGCTGAGGCACACAGGTCTGGAACGCTGTAGAACGAGCAGCAGTTCAATGCAAGAGTCCCTGGGTTTAAATAGGCGCCGTCTGGCGCCGTTTCCGGCGCGTGCGTGCGCACAGCCGCGCGCGCGCACGCGGGTGCGCGCGAACGCGCACGGGAGTGCGCGCACCACCGCGGAAACGCCCAGAATGCTGGCAAAAGGTTCTTTTTCCTAACAGGCAGGTTCCAACCCATGTTGGAGGAGCTGGGTTAGAGCTTACAAGCACATCCGCCAAGACCAAGATTACTGTACCCACAATCTTCCACTTAGCCTCTAAACTTGTCTCCTGTGAGGCTTTTGTGGATTCTGGGGCTGCGGGCATATTCCTGGGTTACAATTTCGCTAAAGAGGATAACATCCCATTTGTTTCCAAGCCGAAACCCTTGAGCACCACCACCCTGAATGGACAACCGTTGGGAGTTGGCCTTGTAAACTTTGAAACTACTACAATCACTCTTCAGGTAGGCGCACTCCATAAAGAGAAAACTGTCCTGTCTCTTATTGATTCTCCACTACTGCCTGTTATCCTTGGTTACCTATGGTTACAACAACACAACCCTTCTTTTGATTAAATGGAGAATTAACTTCTTAGGGCCTTCCCGCTACCTGAACTGTTTGTCTAGGCCCAAAAGACTTATCGGTTGTCTGTTGGCTTCAGTGGCCATCTGTCACGTACCTGGTGGACGAGTCTGACTTATGCAGTGGGTAACCTCCCTTACTACCCTGACTCGGGAACCTCTGATTGAGTAGAAAGGTGGTTCGGGAGTGCAGGATGGCACAGGGGTCGGACTGGCTCACTGGTGTTGGTAGGAAGTCCGTTGGTGCACTTGTGCACTAGAAGCGTGGTCATACAGGCCGGGTCGTGAAGCTAGCTGACAGTGCAGTACAGAAGGAGCAGGCAGATGGATGGTTGGGTACAGGCAGGGTCGTCAACAGGCAGGCAGCAGAAGTACAGGAGGGCTAGGCAGAAGAGTCATCGTAGACAATCCAGGGGTCAGTACAGGCAGTGATCAGCAAAGTCAGGCAGGCCGGGTCACAGGAACAGATAATCAGAATACAGATAGCTCAGGAACACACTAAACGCTGTAGATCAGACAGCACTTGGTTCAGGGTGTGCACAGCTGAAATAGAGCCGTTTGGCGCTGTTTCCAGCGCGTGCGCGCACGGGCACGTGTAAATGCACAAATATCGCTAAAGAGTCCAAAAAGTGCAGGATTTCTTATAACACCATCCCTCCTACATTACCTCATGAATACCATAAATTTGCAGATGTATTTTTGCAGACAGAAGGCAGAGGTTCTACCTCCACGCTGTTCCTTTTATTGTGCGATTAATCTGATCCCTGGAGCACCTCTTCCCAAAGGAAGGACCTATCCCCTGTCACGGCCTGAACAAAAGTCCACGGAAGAGTACATTAAGGATAACTTGGAGAGAGGCTTTATCCGACCCTTTTCTTCTCCAGTAGGTCTTTGTCTAAAAGAAAGATGGTGGTCTTCGACCATGCATAGACTATCGAGGCCTAAATCAAATCACCCTGAAATAGTCCTACCCTTTGCCTCTCATTCTAGAATTATTTGATGTGCGCTAAGGAGTGGAAGACTGCGTTCAACACCCGCAATGGACATTTCGAGTATCTGGTTATGCCCCTTGGACTCTGTAACTCCCCTGCTGTCTTCCAACGTTTCATGAATGACATTTTTCATGATTTCAGCAACAGTTTTGTGATTATTTAGATGGCATCTTAATCTTTTCCAACTCTCTTCCAGAGCACATCACACATGTGAAGCAGGTATTACAGCGCCTGAGATTAAACCACCTTTATGCTAAGATTGAGAAATTAAGCTTTCATCAAGACCACATACCTTTTCTTGGATACATCATCAGTGCTGTCGGTTTCCATATGGACCCACAAAAGGTTTCTGCTGTCTTGCAATGGCCTCAACCGACCACTTTAAGAGGGCTCCATAGCTTTCTAGGGTTTGCAAACTACAGGCGATTCATCAAAAATTTTGCCTCCACTGCTGCCCCCCTTACTGCTATGACCAGGAAAGGTACAAATTGCAAAGCGTGGTCCTCCAAAGCAAACACAACCTTCCAGCAGTTAAATGACATGTTCAGTAAGGCTCCAATCCTTCTGCATCCAAACCCCGATCTCCAGTACATCGTTGAGGTTGATGCCTCTGAAGTAGGAGCAGGTGCTATCACAAAGACAACCTGGGTCCGGTAGAATCCATTCGGTAACATTTTTCTCTAGAAAGTTTTCACCAACAGAGGTGAATTATGATTTTGGGAATCGTGAAATACTGGCTATTAAATTGGCATTATCTGAATGGTAACATATTCTGGAGGGGGCCCCAAAACCCTTTTCTATGCTGACTGATCATAAAAACCTGCTATCTTTAGACTGCTAAACGGTTGAATTCACGTCAAGCTCAATGGGCTCTATTTTTCTCCCATTTTAATTTTATACTTTCTTATGTCCCTGGGTATAAGAACAAGAAGGCCGATTCTCTTTCCAGACAATTCGCTACTTCTGAAGAAGATTGACCCACAGAGCAGTATAAAATCCCACCTTGTCACACAGATCTATATGGCTCTTGCCCAACAGTTACAGGAAACCCAGAATCGTGCTCCTCAAGGCTTAAAGATTCCACCAGGTCGTCTGTTCATAGCCCCTAGCCTCAGAAAAACTGTACTTCTCTGGGAACATGATGGTGTGTTATCCGGTCACCCTGTGTCACGTACCTGGTGGTGGAGTCTGCAATTGCAGAGGACAGCCTCTCTTACAATCCTGACTCAGGAAACCCTGATCTAGCGAACAGGAGGCTCAAGAGTGTAGAATGGCACGAGTGCTTGACTGGAATACAGGTGCGGTGGTCACAGGCAGGGCTGGAGATGCAGCTTGATGGAGTGGTGGTGGAACTCCGGAAATTGCTGAAGATAGCCCCGTCCGGCTGGACCAAGCAGGTGATGCTGGATAAGAAGGTTAGGGACAGGCAGGATCAGACAACAGGCAGGCAGATCAGGAACCGAGGCAGGCAGAAGAATGGTCGGACACAAGCCGAGTCGGCAACAGGCAGGCAGCGTAGTACCAAGGAGCAGGCAGGAGAGTCGTCGGGAATAGCCGGAGGTCAGGGCAGGCGGATAAGCAGCAAAGTCAGGATCAAGCCAGTAGATCAATGAAACAGGTTCAGCAGGTGATGGATAGCAGGGATCACAGGAACGTTGTAGACCAAATAGCATTGATCCCACGTCACTGTCCGGTTTAAATAGCCCCTTTGGTGCCAAGAATGGTTACAAACGGGAATGCACGCCTCCCGGTCACACGTGCCATCCGTTCACGTGCCTGCGCACCGTGTTCCTTCTTATTGAAACACGAGTTCTCCATCTTTCCTGACATTGCCCCCCCTCAATGGGCAGCCTCCGGATGCACAATCGGGCAAACCTTTCAGGGTGAGATCTTTGGAAAGCCTGTATCAGTCTTGGGGCATGGATATTGTCTTCGGGTTCCCAAGAGCTCTCTTCCGGACCATACCCTTTCCATTTAATGAGATATTGCACCTGGTTACCCCTTCTCCTGCAGTCCATGATGGCTTCAATTTCAAATTCTTCTTCCCCATCAACAATCACAGGTTCGGGTGGCCCGGTGCTTCATCCCGGAAAGGGATTAGAGGTTGGAGGCTTTAAACAGGGAATGGACCTATGATCTTGGGTCCCAATTTCTTTGACGGGCAAGCCAATTTCAAGTTTGCAGTTGATAACCAAACTTGTTCCCCTGGCTCCAAGTCCAGTTCTCCTCGTCTTTTCCTGTCAAATGCTTTCTTGTAGCATTCCTGGAACTTGGACATCATCTCTTGCAGCAGCTTGTTGTTAGTGCTGAAAAATCCATTGTCTCTTGCACAGCTGGGACTGTACTTTCAGGGATGCAGCTGGACAGGAAGGATGGGTGAAACCCATAGTTTGCAAAAAACAGGGACTGTTTGATGGAGGAGTGAGCGGAGTTATTATAAGCAAATTCAGCCATAGGTAGTAAAGACACCTAGTCATCTTGGGAGAAGGACGAAAAAAATATCTCAGGCACCGCTCCAAAGTTTGGTTAGTCCTTTCAGTTTGCCTGTTGGTCTGCGGGTGATAAGCCGAAGAAAATTAGAGTTCAATTTTTAAGGCCCCACATAAAGCTTTCCAGAATCTGGAGGTGAATTGCACACCTCTGTCGGAGACAAGGTTGGCTGGTATCCCATGGAGCCTGGTGATTTCTTAATGAAAGCTTTAGCGGTTTCAGGGGCAGAAGGTGTACCCCTTATGGGTACAAAGTGGGCCATTTTAGTCAGTCTGTCAACCACCACAAAAATGGAGGAAAATCCTTCCGAAGGGGGTAATTCGACAATAAAGTCCATTGAAATCATTTTCCAAGGCCTTTCCGGAACTGGCAGTGGCCTCAATAGACCCCAAGCCTTGTTCTTGCTGCCCTTATTTTGAGCACAAGTGGTATAAGACTCCACATAACGCTTGCAATCATCCCCCACTTGCAACCCCTAAAATGTGCGTTGGAGCAGTTCAGTGGTCTTGTAGGCACCGAAGTGTCCTGCAAGTTCATGATCATGGCAAAGTCCCAAAACTGCGGTACGCACATCTTTAGGTACAAAGATCCTGTTGTCATGCCACAGTAATCCTCCTCTGAACTGGAGATTCTTTCCAGGAGGAGCAACATATTCCATGGAAAAATGTTTAATTTGTGACAACAGATTTCCGGGAGCAAGAAAATTTTTTTGGAAGGCAGAATGGTGTCAGAAGATGGAGGAGTCCCAGGCTTGTTGACTATACGTGAGAGCGCATTCGGTTTTGTATTCTTAGATCCCAGCCTGTATGTTATATGGAAGGAGAATCTGGAGAAGAACAGAGCCCATGTGGCCTGGCGTGGTTTTAGTCTCTTTGCAGTCCTTAAATATCCAGATTCTTGTGATCCGTATAGATCAGGATCGGATGTGCCGCTCCTTTCAGCAGGTATCGCCATTCCTCCAATGCAGCTTTGATTGCCAGTAGCTTCTGGTCACCAACATCATAATTCCTCTCAGGTACAGATAATTTGCGAGAGAAAAAGGCGACTGGATGCAACAGAGCTTTAGCACCTTGTCGTTGGGAGAGTACTGCCCCAACCGCTGTTTCAGATGCATCACCCTCAAGAACATATGGGAGAACCGAATCAGGGTGCTTCAGGATGGGTGCAGATGTAAACAGACTCTTGAGGGTTTCAAAAGATGACTGTGCTTCTGTGCACCAATGGAACTGGATGCCTTGCTTGGTTAACTGAGTAATGGGCGAAACAATAGATGAAAATCCCTTGATAAATTTTCGATAAAAGTTGGCAAATCCAACGAAACGTTGGATCCCTTTCTTGTCGCTGAGTGTGGGCCAATCCAAGATGGCTGAAACTTTCTGAGGATCCATCTTGATGCCCTTGACGGAAATAATCAGTCCCAAGAATTGAATGCTCTGCTGTTCAAAAGTACATTTCTCAGGTTTGGCGTAAAGTCCGTGTTGTCTTAAGCGTTCCAGAACACGTGAGACATGTTGGCAATGTTCCTCCAAGGATGGTGAAAAAATCAAGATATCGTCCAGGTAAATTATGACAAAAAGATCAAGATAGTCTCTGAAGATATCATTTACAAAATGCTGGAACGTCGCAGGTGCGTTAGAGTCCAAATGGCATTACTAAGTATTCATAATGCCCAAAACGGGTGCGAAAGGCAGTTTTCCACTCGTCACCCTCTCGGATGCGAACAAGATAATATGCTCCTCGGAGATCCAGCTTGGTAAAGAAGACTGCTGTTCCAAGTCTCTGGAATAGTTCAGGTACCAATGGGAGAGGGTAGTGGTTCTTAACTGTGATCTTGTTCAGCTCTCTGTAGTCAATGTAAGGCCGTAAGGAATGATCTTTCTTTTCCACAAAGAAAATGCCTGCGCCTGCCGGTGATGTAGTAGGACGAACAAACCCCCTCTTTAAATTCTCGCCCAAATAAGTTTAAGAGTACCCAGTTCAAGTTCAGATAGGGGAAAATGGGACTTCAGTACCTGGAAGGAGTTCAATTAGGCAGTCATAAGGCCAATGAGGCGGAAGTGTCTCTGCCCCTTTTTACTGAAAAGTCCAGAAAAGCATGATATACTTGTGGCACAGATTGTCGGGTTTCCAGGTCG
This sequence comes from Glandirana rugosa, assembly GCA_018402905.1. Classification (NCBI taxonomy): domain Eukaryota; kingdom Metazoa; phylum Chordata; class Amphibia; order Anura; family Ranidae; genus Glandirana; species Glandirana rugosa. The sequence continues at coordinate 60,138 of BLSH010440618.1, forward strand.
ACATCAGAGTCCAAGCAGAGCAGAGTGGGAGAGGGACTTGAGTCTCCATGCAGACAGTGCTGGGAACAGTAGGGTGACAGGAACTGGATCTCCCCCTTGGCCCAATCGATGAATGGATTGTGCACCTGTAGCCAAGGCATACCCAGAATGACTGGGAATAACGGGGATGCTATGGGGTCAAGGCGTAAGAGTTCATGATGGGAGTTGGTTATGGTGGTAGGCAGTGGTACAGTTTCATGAGTGACCAGTCCAGATTTGATAGTTGACCCATCCGCTAGATGAGCAGTCATTCCTCTGGCCTTGGGCTGAAGCGGAATCTGGTGCTTAGTGGCAAATGATAAGTCTGCGAAACAACTGCAGGCCCCGGAATCAATAATGGCGAGAACCTGGATGTTTCTGCCTGGAAGCTGAAAAGCAACAGGTACAGAGATCTGAGCAGGGTTTCCGGGGCAAGCTGGCAAAGGATCAGATGCAACAGTCAGACATTTAGGCAGCTTTGCTGGACAGGTTCTCACGTAATGTCCCGGAGCACCACAGTACATGCAGAGATTGTTCAACTAACGGCGCTGGCGTTCCTCGGCCGAAAGAGATGGACAGAGCAGGCCCATGGGTTCTGTGGTGTCCGGTGGGGGAACTTCTTTGGTTGGCGAAGCTGGACTGTTGAGACCAGGACCTCTAGACCACCTCCATGTGGGGCGACCTTTGTTCCCTCAGCCGTCGATCGATCTGAATTGATAGTCTGATCAGAGCGTCTAAGGACTGAGGGACTCCTACCAAGGCCAGTTCATCTTTAAGGGGTTCGGAGAGGCCTAGGCGGAACTGGTAGCACAGAGCAGCGTCGTTCCAGTTGGTATCGGAACTCCAAAGTCTAAATTCAGATACATAGTCCTCTGCCGCTCTGCGCCCCTGCTGGAGTGCATGTAATGTTGCTTCTGCTTTTGCGGACTGGTGTGAGTCCTGGTAAAGCTGTGACATGGCCTGGTAGAAGGATGTCAGGTCCCCCAGCGATGCTGCCTTTAGTTCTAAAAGCCAGTGAACCCAAGACTGTGGTCCCCCTTGTAGAAGAGAGATCACAAATCCCACCTTGGTTGTTTTCAGTGAAAATTTGCGGGGTTGCAGTGCAAAATAAAGTTCACATGCATTGCGGAAGGAACTGAATTTGCTGTGTTCCTCAACAAACTTGTCAGGTGTTGGAACTCTTGGTTCTGGAGGCAGTATGACTACTGTAGGTGAAGCAGCAGAACTTGCAGAGGCCACGGGGTGATTCTGGATGATGATGAAGAAGAGAGTTCCTGGACATTTTCTTCCAAGCGGTGGTAGCCACCCTGAAGATCTTTACCAGCCTGCGTAAGGCCAGCAAGATGTCGGCAAAAGTCATCCATAGGAAAGAGCCCTGGCGCAGACTCGGACACAGCCATTTGGTACTATCATGTACCTGGTGGTGGAGTCTGCAATTGCCGAGGACAGCCTCTCTTACAATCCTGACTCGGGAACCCCGATATAGCTAACAGGAGGCTCAAGAGTGTAGAATGGCACAAGTGCTTGACTGGAACACAGGTGCGGTGGTCACAGGCAGGGCTGGAGATGCAGCTTGATGGAGTGGTGGTGGAACTCCAGAAACAGCTGAAGATAGCGCCATCCAGCTAGACCAAGCAGGTGATGCTGGATGAGAAGGCCAGGGACAGACTGGATCAGACAACAGGCAGGCAGATCAGGAACTGAGGAGCAGGCAGAAGAATGGTCAGACACAGGCCAGGTCAGCAGCGGGCAGGCAGCAGAGTATCAAGGAGCAGGCAGGAGAGTCGTCGGGAATAACCGGAGGTCAGGGCAGGCAGATAAGCAGCAAGGTCAGGATCAAGCCAGTAGATCAATGAAACAGGTTCAGCAGGTAACAGATAGCAGAGATCACAGGAACGTTGTAGACCAAACAACATTGATCCCATGTCACTGTCCGGTTTAAATTGCCCCTTTGGCGCCAAGAACGGTTACGAACGGGAATGTGTGCCTTCCGGTCGCGCGTGCGCATGAACGTTCCTGCCGTCTGTTCGTTCGCGCATGCGCCTGCGCACCGTGTTCCTTCTAAGAAACTAGGAGTAACGCTCTCACTCTCTACCTCATATCGCCCACAAACAGACGGTCAAACCGAGCGCATGAACCAGACCCTAGAAACCTACCTGCGACACTATGTCAACTCGTTACACTCCAATCGGTCTGAGCATCTGCCTTTGGCTGAAATCACCATTAACTCCCGTTGGCACAGTGCTCTTCATTCCACGCCATACTACGCAGCTCTAGGCTATCGCCCTCAGACTTTTCCCCTACTTCAACCTTCTTCCGGTGTACCAGCAGCGGATCAGCAGGTGAAAAATATTCTACTACACTGGAAAAGGATTTGTCTATTGCTACTGAAGTCAGCAGGCAAATATGTTGTGGGGGATAGAGTTTGGCTGTGTACTAAATACGTGAGACTGAAACAACCCTCTACCAAATTGGGCCCTTGATTCATCGGCCCATACAGAAATTGAAATTGCCCTACGCTCTCCGAATACATCCCGTATTCCATGTATCTCTTCTCAAAAAGGCAATTTTCAACCGTTACTCCAGAACTCAACAGCTACCTCCTCTTCTTGTTGATGGACAGCATGAGTTTGAAAATTCTGGACTCTAGAAAGCAGGGCCGTGGCCTACAGTATCTGGTCCATTGGAAGGGATATCTCGTCATAGACCGTTCCTGAGTTCCAGCTAAAGATTTACTTGCCCCCCGGGCTGATCCATAATAATAAAAAAATATTTTAAAAGTCTGTGCAAGCTGGTGTGGTGCTCCCATCCTTTCAAAACCTCAGCGTACCCCACTGGGGGTCCAGCAAGACCCCACAATTGCTGTATGACCTCGAACCATCTATTCCACCAAAACACATCCGCATAAGGTTCAGCGCTCCTACATCACGAAGATTGCACCTGATCTTATTCAAGACTTCTATGCCTCCTTTGCAGTTAAGCCTTGCTAGGCCCCCCGGAGGGGTCCTGTCATGTACCTGGGTGTCATTGAACTGACATGTTCCTGGTCCCACAGCTGCAGCCTTACCTGTTGTGCCACGGGGGAGCTCTAGAATTCTTACAATATTCTCCCTGCCTGATGCACTGCCTTGGACTCAGTATTCCCACCTGCTGCCAGCTGCGGACAATGTTCAGACAAAGAAGCCCATAAATAGCAGTAAAACAGGGGTCCTTGCGCTACTATGGCCACTGCTAATAGTGGTTATAGGTGATAAATAATAAGTAGTGAGATAAAAAAGTCCTAGGTTGCCGCTGTACCTAATATATGACCAGATATATTTTTTGACTGAATAAATTTGATCTTCAATCTACTACACCATGGGAGCCCTCTGTTTCTTCCTTTACATCTGAGATACTAAGGGTCTTTATCCAAGGAAGGAGAGTGGTGACAAATCGGTCAGACGGACCACCCATCCCCTGCAGGAGCAGCAGGAAAGGAGGTGTGGATGAGCAGAGCGAGATCCTGTAAAGATACCTTTACATGCACATAGCCAGATAAACAGAGGTGAGAGTTCTGTGAGCACATGACTACAACAAGAGCACCGTCTAGAGGAATCTCTTTGGGGGAGAATAAGTCTTGAATCCCCCAGAAAAAAGAGGCTTTCTTTACGCGAATAAAACACCAAATGTTTGAATGGACACTTGAGCACCAGTCACTTTATGTCACTATTATAATTGCATTGAATATTGGACTTTATTTTTATTTCCTGGAGCACAGTTATTTTATACATGAGCACTGTATATATATTTAGATTGGAATTAAGTTGCGTCACGAAGTTTATATATTAGTATCTTTTGATACCAGTAATTGTTTCTATCTATTATGCATATTTATTGTCTAAGGTCACTACCAGTTTATTGAAACTATTCTATTTGCAGAGGCATCCTAGTTTATAAGTGAAACAGTCCCCTTTGAAGCTGATTCTATATGTACATATCTGCACACCTGCATTGTTAAGTGTATGTCTGATAGATCTGGGATAGATAGCTAAATGATCCCATTACCAGGAGACCTTACATACCTTCACCACTAGAGGGACACCACTTACACGATTGTAATATACAGGCTGCGCAGTACCACTCTTTTACATATTTGTTTCCATAAATAGCAGAACTTCCTGTGTTTCTCAATGCCTGTTTGTTGGACTTGCTTCCTGGGTGTTTGATAATTTTGAATTCTGATCCCCGTGTATGAACTTCTTCCTGAATACTTGCCTGCTGATGTGGTACTTCATCGCCAGCTCGTGTATAACCTCTGCTCGTCTTACCATTCTCTGGATACCGATTTTGTACCGCTCTGCCTGATCTGTTGCCGACCTGACCTGCCCGACTACATTTCACCTGAACCCTCAGCACACAAGTTCCACTTTGGACTCTACCTACCACAGGTACCTTACAGTAATATTGACAGCCCCAACCACTTCACTCAAGGCTCTTCACCCCCTACTCCATTGATGTGCTGGCTTAAGGCATAATCCACTCGTAAACAATCATGACATCTCAACAGATTTGAAAGAGGCCGTTCTCCTAGACTTCTAGCCAAGTGAAATGCGTTAGCGGAACAGATGGATTAGTCTTGTATCAGATCATCAATAAAAGATTGGTCTTTTATGAAGTAGAACAGCTTCTTGATAATCTGTGGGGATGTCATGATAAGTCATGTGACTGCAGAATTGCTATTGGGTGACTTCTGAGACGGAATAGACGTCATTGGAAGTTTCCAGACCCTCTGAGGAATGGTAATGGAAATCAATGCTGGGAATGAGTTCTTACACACAATAAATTTGTTTTGATGATTTAAATTGGATAAAATGTTGCAGAGTTGTGATTTATCAGGGCGACACGTTGTCTACTGCTCAGCTTTTGGGGTCCCCATTATCATCACAGATGGGCTTTGGAAAGAAGCTAAATACACATGTGAAAGGGGGTGTGGCCTGGAGAGCAATGGAGTAAGTCGCATGTAGAGAGAGCTCCGCTCCACAATACTCCTTCTACCCAGATCCTGATGTCCACCTCTGGACATGACACACCCACCCGGGTTTCCTATCCCTCCTGAATACCGGTGACCATGTCGCCACTGAAGGTCACAGATGCCAGCAGCCAGCTGGCTAAATACTGCTGGCAAGACATGGAACAGCAGACCGCAGATAACGCCAGCCCCTCTGGTACACGGGGAACGACGGACACGGAGAAGATCCTGGAGGCGGTCTCCCTCTGTCAAAACACTTTAACGACAAAGATTGATGAGATGAAAATAGACATTTCTCTCATTCATCAATACATCACGAAAATTAGAGAAGGGGTCACAGAAACGAAAACCTGTATAAGCACAGCAGAAGACATTATTCACCCATTGCAGCATTGCACGGAAGAAATGCAACGCCAAATACAACAACTAGCTGCAAAGCAGGAAGATATGGAGAATCGCCTGCGACGCTGTAACCTTAGATTTGTGGGGCTTCCTGAAAAGGCGGAAGGGGCTGACCCGGCTGGATTCTTGGAGGAGCTCCTCATTAAAACCTACGGCAGAGAGGCCTTTTCCGCCATGTTTGCGGTGGAGAGGGCGCACAGGATCCCGGCACGCTCCCCACCGGTCGGAGCCCCGCCGTGCACATTCATAGCAAAATTCCTCAATTTCCACGACTGAGGCAAGATCCTGCGCCTCACCAGGGAAAGGGGAAATATTCCCCACACCAATACCCATCTGGCTGTCTTCCCTGACTCTTCCAGAGAGGTTCAATGACAGAGATCCCACTTTCAAGAGGTGAAGAGGAGGCTCTGCACTCAAAACGTGAAGAACGATATGTTGTTTTCCGCGCACCTCAGGGTAGAGGTAGACGGCCGCGTACAATTCTTTGAAGACCCAGCCGTGGCCTCCTCGTGGCTGGTCAACCGTGCGTAGATTTTGGGAAAGACCTGCCGTCATAATGATAATGTAAGTGCCTGTACTTTCTGCCCCGTGTCATCCTTGACGATGCAGAGGAGACTTGGAGAGCTTAGTCAGACATACTATGGATGCTATCCTGTAAGTCCCGGTGGTACATACTTGACCTGGCCCAGAGGGTAATCTTTATGTGTTACCCCTAATTAACTCCTTGTACTTACCTATGGGAGTGAGCTCCACACTTCACTTGCCGTGGTATGCGAGCTGCGTGTGGCTGCCTTTCCATGCACTGTGCAGTGAAGAAGTCACCCCCAAAGGACTGTTTGAATTTTCCTGCTTGTTTCTCCCCCCTTTTGCTCTTCCCCCCCCCCCACCAAGTGTGCGGCCAGCTCCCCTGTCACGTTCACATATATATGTTTGGGATACAAATGCTCGCGCCATGTTTGGGCGGCGTGCAGCTGGGTGTACGAGTTGGTGCTCCTGTTGATCGCCCCAAATGTTTACAGAACTTGGGAAATCATTTCTATATGCTTAAGAGAGGTACATGGAAAGACTACAACAATGCTTTGATATCTTTTGTGTATTATTCTCCTGGGAAAAGTTGTCTGATCTTAGCTATGCCGGTCTGTTTGTGCTTTCATCTCCAATATGTTCAATTCCACCCTGATGGCTAATATTAAAATCATGATATGGAATGTCAGAGGACTTCAGGATAAGATTAAAAGGACGGCCTTCCTCAAATTCCTGAAGTCTCAAAGAGCCGATATCATAGCGTTAGCGGAAACCCATATCACTGGCCACCTACAGGCGGCATTGAGACAACCCTGGATTGGGTGGCTATACCAGACACGCACACACACCAGTCCAGGGGGGTCTCTCTCTTAATAGCTAAATCCGTACCATTTGAACTAAACGCGCAGCAGACGGACCGGCATGGGAGATATACAGTATATTTGTTAATGCAAGTATTCAAGGTGCCCCTGTATTAATTCTGGCATGTTACGTCCCCCCCCCCCATATAACTCGGAAGTCATTAGCGAAGGCTTTGCTTTCATAGCTCAGTATCCGATGGTTCCGGTTATGTGGATGGGGGACTTCAATATGACAATGAATCTAGCCCTGGACAGGGTGGGATTGCAGAATGTGTCACAGGCCCCTCCGCCTTACACTAGATTGTATAGGACATTGACGGACTTTGCAATGGAGGACTCTTGGAGACACCTGCGGCCAACCACTAGAGCCTATTCCTGCTTTTCGGCAAGCCACAACACTATGTCCCGAATTGATTTTGTATTTATATCCAGGTTCCTTTTGCCCAAACTAACAGACGCTGGGCTTGCACCTAGGATCTTATCAGATCATGCCCCATACTGGGTGCAACTAACATTACTGCCCCCCCCCCCCTCGCTCATGGCGATTGAACCCCTACTGGCTTTCAGCATTGAACGACCATGACACTATTATTGAAGAGTTCAGGTGTTTCTTTGCTGCAAACCAAAACTCGGCCCCAGCTGGAGCGGTGTGGGAGACGTTTAAGACACATGCATGCATGACCCTCACAAATAGAATCAACAGAGAACCTCCGGCACCCTTATGCAGCTCTCTATGGATAAACTCCATGAGCTGGAGGGTGAATTTGCCCAATGCCCCTCACCTGGAAATCAAAATAACCTTAAACTACAGAACAGGGTGGTCACGCAAATGCATGTGGAGAGGGCCAAGCAGCACTTGTTTTTTTGCAAGCAGAAAGTATTTGAGCAAGGGTAGGGGGCGGGCAAGCTACTGGCTTATCTAGCTCACATGGATACCCACTCTCCAGTGGTTGTTTCCCTGTGCTCTACTAGTGGAGAGTTTATTACAGACCCACCCCTAGTGGTGGAAGCATTTAGACTCGGACCTCTACACTTCACAGGCAGTCCACTCGGAACAAAGTACCCGAGAGTATCTTGATTCCATCCAGTTCCCACGTCTTACAATAACACAGACTACACTTCTAGACGCGCCCATTACTACGGACAAAATTGCTACAGCACTTTCGCAAATGGCCAAGTCCACAGCCCCAGGGACTGACGGCTTGCCAGTTGAATTCTATGTCACATATTCAGAACTGTTGATTCCTAAATTAAAGGCCCTCTATAAACACATATTCGATTCAGGTAGCCTCCCATCCTCCATGCAAGAGGCTCAAACTATTGTCAAACCAGGAAAAGACCCCACATATCCAGACTCCTATCGCCCCATTTCACTACTCCAGGCAGACGTAAAAATCTTGGCTAAGATTCTGGCAACCCGCTTAAACGCGGCTATCCTGTCTCTGGTACACCCTGACCAGACAGGCTTTATGCCTGGGAAGAACATGGCCATGAACATACGCTGCCTCTATTTGAATCTACAGGCATCCCATGAGGACTCTGGCTCTCTGGTATTTGTGGCCTTGGATGCCGCTAAGGCGTTCCATTCTGTAGAATGGCCGTACTTGCTCGAATGTCTGAGGAAATATGGCTTTGGTCCTAAATTTATAAGGTGAATAACGCTGTTGTACCAGTTGCCGAGGGCCAGAGTTCTTGTTAATGGCTGGATGTCTGAACAGTTCTCTCTGGAAAGGGGTACCAGACAGGGATGCCTGTTGTCCCCCTTACTATATGCCCTCGTGGCCGAACCCAAGGCGATAGCCATCCGGGCCCACTCAGCCATTAGTGGACTGCAATTAGGAGACACAATTGAAAAGATCGGACTCTATGCCGATGATACTATTTTGTACCTAGCAGACCCAGGACCTTCACTCCAAGCAGCGCTACAGGTCATAGAAACAATGGGCCAGCACGCCCACTTATATTCCCCTTTGGTTCTTTAAAATAGTTGACTCCATTTTAAACTCCTTTGTTTGAGGAGACGCAAACTATCCTGGAATGCTCTTAAAAACCCCACCACACTTGGGGGAGTGGCTCTCCCCAACTTTCGCGACTACTACATTGCCTCCCAATTATCCCACCTCTTTTATTACACTAAACAGAAAGCTAGGAGATATCAAAATCTATTAGGCCATCAACCCGACCACCCCGCATACTCCCCATTACAGATCATTATTAGAGGGAGGACCAGGCAGGACTACTGTACTTTAATGAGGGTATGCAGGTACATCAACACAAAGTATACCACCTAGCCTTGCGCAAGGTAAACATCCCAAAATTCCACTCCCACACTCCGATATGGTACAATACCCAACTCCCAGAACTACTCACTGTCCCAGACCCTATGGTCTGGATTTCGAGGGGCATATTGTACCTATATCAGGTTATGACTGAATCAGGACCCAAAACCTTCCAAGCCCTTTAAGATGAATACTCGCTCCCTAACAGTCTCCTGTTTTGGTTTCTCCAATTCCGGCTTGCGTTAATGGCCCAATTTCGAACCACATCAATCTCCCTGGAACCCCCCCCCCCCCATTATAGACATTATCTTAGGGACTGAACCTGCCAAACTAATCTCCACCTTATATACTATCCTGTGACTTCTCCACGCCTCGGCCCTGGCCGACAAAATTAAAAAATAAATGAGAAACCGAGATAGGCTCCATAGAAGATGATGATTGACAGGAAATTCTTGCCAATGTTAAGCTAATTTCCCCCAAAATATCTGATAGACTGACTCAATTATATATTGTACACCAGGCGTATCTCACACCACAGCAACTTTGTCACTTTCAACCCACACGCAGCCCGCTATGTCCAATGTGTAATGGGCCCCGAGGCTCTTTCATCCACCTTATCTGGACATGTCCAGATATTCAAGCCTATTGGATCCAGGTAATTCACTTTCTGCATGATGTAATGGGATCCCCAGCTGTCCCCAACCCTAAATTATGTTTACTGGGTCTGCACCCTGACTCAGAACTTGACAGGTCCCTTGCCATATTCCTGCATGAAACGTTGTTCAGTGCGAGGAAAATCATAGCACGCAGTTGGATGCAGGCCTTGCCCCCTGCCATACAGCAGTGGAAACAGGAAGTGGACAACACCCTTCCTTATAAAAAAGTGATATACGTGAACAGAGGCTGCCCATCGAAGTTCTCTAAGATATGGGATAGGTGGATAATGGATGGAGAAACCTGTACTTAGGTGTGTACCCGCTGTGGAACGTAGTGCTTACTATGGCACTGGTTAGAGGGTATTACCTAGAACCCAAGGTTAACATACTAATACACCAGATCAGCATTCTGAAAATTAAATGTGTGATCCTGTACCAGAGAATATACAAATTTGTAATTACTCTGACTGTATACATGACTTTCCAATGTTGCTGACTACATGTGCCATGTATGCTGTTCTTTTTTTTGTATTTCTCAATAAACCTGATTTTTTTGATGAAAAAAAAAAAAAAATACACATGTGAAATGTAAGGCGGAAAAAGGAACACACCCTTGGATAATAAATGAACAGCAACCCACCAATGAGGCACCCTTGTCCTTGCCTCTGATTGGCTCCTTGTTCTCTCTTCCTTTTCCCAGTCTGAGCTCTGCCATACAAGAATTGACAGATGGCTGATATCAGAACAAATACAAAGACACACACTAGTTGAATTTTTTAAAAATAAATTTAATTATTTATCATAAATGAATACATAATGGCATTAGTGATTATTTTCATAGCTGGAGTTCAGCTTTATACATAATATACAGATTGGCCAGCAGCCTAAAACTCAAGGGAGTACTGAGGAGTGCAGAGCAGACACAGACAGAAAGCCACCATCTTAAGCTGCAGTATTTTGGCCGGCATATCGAAGGCGTCCATCATTGGGTTATCAATTGGTTGGCTGCAGTATTTGGTGTAGCTCCAATTGCACATAAGAAAAGCAGAGAATACAGAATCTGTGGTTGCACGGTGTGTCCTGATAGTGGATAAGACTCCCCGGCTAGTTCTCTCCCATGGTATCTGTGACAGAGCCAACCAGGACAGGGGCTTTTGGAGAGGACTGCAGGGTGGCCTCTTGCCTACTGACCATGGACCCTGGCTTTTAAGGGAACACTACTCTTTAGGAGGTGTGTGCCTGGGGGACCCTTGGAGTGGTCTTACTTTGGATTTGGGCCCATGTCTCCCTGAAACACACAGATTTGGGACCTTTGTGCCCAAACCAGCAATGACTGCTTTAGGTTGTGATACTCAGAGTAGATGTTAATATTATCAGCTCAAAGCAACCTGATTCTGGGGTCTCCTGATATAGTCTAATAAGGTGTAATGTGTGTCTCTCTCCCCATGTGTGCCTTCTAGGTGTGCATTCCCATTGTTAATTGAGTCACCTATTGTTTCTGTTTGTCTGATCATCTCTTGAACAGGTGATTAATATTGTGATCACTTTACCTTGTTATTAAACCTTTGTGGGATGTTATGTGTTTATGCTTATAATAATGTGTAATGTACTTCATATCCAGGGTAGTGTGCTTGGTGACGAACAGTCTGGGTGGGCACTGAGTCACCTAGGAGGCTAGTTGTTTAATTAGTTTAATGTTTATGTTGGCTGTTCCTTAGCTATGTTAATTATATTCCTGGTTACAGTGTCTACTGCTAGTGTAATGTGATCAGGTTCCACCTGATCTTCTGTGCTATATATTCTGTGTGAATTTTCAATAAAGAGAGTCCCACTTTGCATCTAAGCTAGTGTTGCCTAGTCTTGGATGCTCTGCTATAATACCCTGTTCCTGGGTTCAGACTGGAGGAAGCTATATGTTGACGAAAGCACCCAAGCTGGGTGCTGGATGGTTCCATCACAGTGTCTTCTGGAGATTCTATGGTAATGGAAAACCTCAAACATTCCATTGATTGCTCAGAGCACTACTTCCGGAGCCCACCCAGGTGTGTTGCAACATCGAATGAACACTCATCCTCCTCCTGGCCAATCGGGAAACCCGGTTCCTGACTGGCCAAAATGTCCTATTGGACGCCTAGCATCGGGAGGAGCAGAGAGGAGATGCACTGCGGAAGCTGCTCCAGGAGAGGACACCGGAGCAGCTTTCCCCGAGCCCGCCACGTATAAGGACACTGGACTGGGGCGAACGCGCTGGAAGATGGCCGCATCAGCTCTGCTCCTCGGCTGCCCAGCGCACTCCATAAGTACTCGACCACTGCTCTCACCGCCCGCATCTAGCTCTCAACACCCCCAGACCTCGCCGCATGTCCTGGTGGCATCGAGACCCCTGCCCGCCTCACGTTGGAGGACACTGGAGCCCACCACTGTGATGGGGTAAGCATACCTGCCAACTTTCTGAGATGGGAACGAGGGACACCTATTAGCAAAAGTATGGAGGCATAGGACACACCCCCTGCTACACCCCTTTAAAGGAGGATTATAAAAAAAAAAAATAGTTAAACACACAAATGCATTTTTACCACTTCTATTCCTTTGATATTGTCTTTTTAAATGTACAAAAGCAGCAATTTAGAAATTGAATGAAAGGTTTAGCATTGTAAAACACTTTTTGATTGATAAATAGTGCATTTTATATATTGTTATATGCATCGGACCAAAATGAGGGACAAATGAAGAGCAATGAGGGACAGAGGGACTTTGTTTCAAATCAGGGACAGTCCCTCGAAATCAGGGACAGTTGGGAGCAAAGGGTAAGGACTGGCGGGGGGGGGTTGTTTGCTGGGGGTATCAGTGCTGCCCGGGGGGAAGGGGTGGTGGTGGTGGGGGTTGTTGTGCTAGTGCCGCTCCGCCGCCCCTAAAAAGACCCCACCAGACACCCCTGGTTATCAAGACAGAAAGTGGTGTGAAAAATCCCAAAACAATGAGTTGTCACCAGAGAAGGAGTTGAGGTAAAATCCTCTAATGGGGACATATGTTCCTAGGAAAGCTCAGAAATAGGAATTGAGTCACTAGTAAAGTATTTCTGTCATTTTGTGTTGTGTCTTAAAGACAAGAAGTGAAAAGAAGTCTCCTCAGTGATATACAGGTGGCAAAAAAATACCCTAGTAGGGGTTTTTACCCATCCCTGCATTATAAGAAACCAGAAGGCATTGCTTGCGCGTAACGTAAATGTCATTTGAAATGCTGTCTGTGTCCTTGGGTTCTCTTTGGCTGCAAAGTAAACAAATTTCCACATTTCCTTCTCCACTTTGCTTCATCATTACACTGACAGTCCTGGAATTACGGTTTACCCCCTTCCTATATCCCAGAAATGCCACCAGAGGGTGCTGTTAATGAGGAGAAGGCCCCGGTGTCCATTGGATCGGTAGTAGGCGGTGCGGTTTGGTAGACAACTACAGTCTGAAAAGCAAAACGTATTATTAGAGAATGGCTTTCAATAAAGTAATATATAAATAATCTGATAATAGTATAAAACATCAGCAAATGCATTTATCTGTGAACATGATGCTGAAGGAGGTCCTTACTTTCACTGTACGCCCCAATCATGTTCCCCTGACCAGCACACCTACATGAGCTTGCTGGACATCCCATCCCAAGGCCAGAAGCAGACCGCTGATAGGACAGTACAGCCAGCCCTCCTGTACTGGGCCCGGGCCTCCTCAGTTCAAAAGGGGGGCCCGGCATCTGCTGAGCAGGAGGACTGGCTGTACTGTCTTATTGCAGACACCAACCCTTTTCTGCTTCCCCCTGCAGCGCTGCAAGCTTCTCCCCCTCTTTCTCCCTCCGGCTGCACTGCTAGGGGATTTGTCCTAGCACATGTGCCCCTTCTATCTGCTGTCTGGACCCCCAGTGTGCGCCCCTTTCCCCCGCAGCGCTGCTGACTTCCCTCCTCTCCCGCAGCTACTACAGATACACAGGGGGATGTTTCAGGTGCAGGGGGATGAGTCAGTAAATATGTTATTCCATGGCCCCTTACTTTCCTGAATGAACACAGTGTTTACTATGCTTCCGTTTGTGAATGAGAGCGCTTCTTATTCATTCATCTGTGCAGGTGAGGCAGCAGAGAAAGGGACTGATAAATCTATGTCCTCAATTAGTTATGGCTGTGGGGGGCCCTGTCTGGTAGACTGTACGGGGCCCTGTGATTTCTAATAGCAGCCTTGGCCAGAAGCCTCATTCACACCTTGGCATCAGCGTTTTCAGATGGTTTTGGAACTTTTTTTGTGCATTTGCACATGCATTTTTCAGCCTTGGGAGTTTTAATTTCAGCCAATGGAAAGCTAGAGGGGGAGGGGCAAGAAACGTCACAAAAAACACTCTCCTACTGAACTCAGAGGTGAATAGCCACCACAGAATATAATGAAAATCTGGATGTCGATTGTTGAATTGCCTCAGGAAAGCCCTTCATATCGCTAAATTGTGACTACAGTCAGAGGTTCATTGTAATTGGCAGGTTAGTGCATGTGTGGGGTGATTGTTGTGTGGCCTTTGTGAGAAGGGCACATGGCTTCCATGTGGCAGTTGTTTTCTCATAAAGGCCGGGCAGCCTCCCCCATACATGCATGCCTTTCCTATTGTATAGTTTGAATGTAAACAAGTGTGTCATTGATTGGTGATATTGTATTGAGCTCATGCCATGTGACTGTGCCTTGGAGGCTGATTGGCTGATTGTGAAGCCATCAGTCTCTTTTGTTAAACCTGTCTGACCAGTATAAATAAAAGACCGAAAAGCAGAGCTAAGCAGGACAATCCCTGCGAGCGGCTATGTGAGATGAAGCAATCTGTGTGTGTGTGTGTGTGTCTGCTTCAACACAGGTCGATCAAACGCATTATGCAAAAGAGCTGAAAACTGCGCTTATTAGCGCAGGCAAATTATAATGCATACAAGGTATTATAATTTCCAATACACCCTCCTCTGCGGTACAACAACCTCCACCCTCCTGGGAAGACTTTCCACAAGGTATTAAAATGTGTAAAGTCAGGTACTAATGGATGACAAGACCTGGCTCACCATTGGCGTTCCAATCCATCCCAAAGGTGATCAGTAGGGATGAGGTCAGTGTTCCGAGTTTGTTGGACTTCCTATTCCAAAACCATGGCGATTAATATGGAGTTGCTCCCTTTATTACTATACCCTCCTCCACTCTTCTGAAGACTTTCCACAAGATGTTGGGTGTGTCTGTGGGAATTTGTGCCCATTTGTCAGGTCAGGTACTGATGTTGGATGAGAAGACCTGGCTCACCATCGGCCAATTCATCCCAAAGGTGATCAGTAGGGATGAGGTCAGGGCTCTGTGCAGGACACTGGAGTTCCTCCACACCAAACTGGTCACACCACGTCTTTATGGAGTTGCCCCCTGTGTGGTTATACTATCCTCCACTCCAGGGCCGGCCCTACCATGGGTCCTGGTGGGACCATGGGACCCTAGCGGCACTTTCAGGGGGGGCGGCACTCGCGCCCACGCTCGCTGTGCTCCGCCCGCTCCTAATTTTACTGTGGGCGGGGGGCGCCGCTTATTGCATTGTGCGAGCCCCCCCGCCGCTGCTGATACGAGCAGAGGCAGAGCACTGTCTGCCATACCCGCACAGCGGACCTCCCGGTACCCGCCCATTCTTCCCTTAGCTCCCCCCATGCCTGCAGACGGTGGCCAGTGTGAAGGGGAGGAACTGTGTGCTGGCCGGGCATGGAGACCTCATGGAGGAGGGATCGCTGGGGACAGGCAGGGGAGGCTCAGTGCAGCTGCACTGAGAGAAAGTAAGTGCCGGCGCCAAAGATCCCATCTCCACTACTGCCTTTGTCTAACCCCCCCACCACTACCCCTGCCAGTGTTTAACCCCCCAATTTGTGACCGTCCCCATCACCACCCCCCCAATTTGTGACCGTCCCCATCACCACCCCCCCA
>BLSH010440646.1:5223-36054 GCA_018402905.1 Glandirana rugosa
TTTCCGTATTTACTTACGTCACGAAATATTTTTTTTTTTTTTTTTTTTTTCTTTTTTTTTTTTTTTTTTTTTTTATAAAGCACTGCATTCATTTATGCCTTTTAATATCTTCGTGGAGTTCAGCTAAATAATCTTAGAATCCACCCATCACCACATGTATCTCTTTTGTTGCATTCTCAGTTCTATGAAATTTAAATGAAAATGGTAAGCTATCTTTCATAATGACTTTAACAGGTATACAGACCTAGACTATGAGCACAAAGGTCCACAAGTGATAAAAGAAACTTTTCCTACAACCAAGCTGTTGTAAAAAATCTGTCTATTGCCATTATACTATAGGACACAGGATCTGAAGACCAAGAAACATCACATCCCAGTTGTGGACCGAACCCCCTTAGAGCCTCCTCCTGTGGTTGTGGTAGTTGTTGGGCCCCCAAAAGTTGGAAAGAGCACTTTGATCCGATGTCTAATTAAAAACTTTACCAAGCAGAAGCTGAGTGAAATCCGTGGACCTGTGACCATTGTTTCTGGTAAGATAGCTTTGTGGATGAACATTGTAAATCTACTTTATAGATCAGTATGTTTTTGTATGTCTGTTATTTATAATTAAATCACTGTTATTCTCAAGAGATTCCTTATTTAACGAACACTCTGCCATTTTATTTACAGTTAGGCTATCAAGTAGCTGTATGTGTTTTTTCTGTGAAAGAAAGACTATGAAATGTATTTATATTAGATACTTTCTTATTGCTCTTCTCCCACATTGGTTGATTAGCAGTATCCACCAATGGATTATTTTTTACAGCATTTTTGTTTTACTTGTGACATTTTATCTTTGTGTAGGGAAAAAGCGTCGCCTTACCATCATAGAATGTGGCTGTGACATAAATACTATGATAGACCTGGCTAAAGTCGCAGATCTGGTAAGAAAAATGTGTGTTTATGACTGTATTGCCATTATTTTCTTTTTCTTATTCTATGTCAGGTCAATAAAATGACACCAAAACTAATAACTTTACAGATAAAAATAAGCAGTGTTTTGTATCACCACTCAAAAAGAAGAATTGATGCCAGATTTTTCACATATTGCCCCTCTTTTGATGGCAAAATAAATGGGTCAATTGTTAATTCTACATGACTGATTAAAATTGAACTAACCCCTTTCAGATGGGACAGATAGATCCTTGACCTCCACTGCAGCCGCAGTACAGCTTGGTCAAGAATACAGTGCCTTGCGAAAGTATTCGGCCCCCTTGAACTTTGCGAGATTTCAGGCTTCAAACATAAAGATATAAAACTGTAATTTTTTGTGAAGAATCAACAACCATTGGGACACAATCATGAAGTGGAACGAAATTTATTGGATATTTCAAACTTTTTTAACAAATAAAAAACTGAAAAATTGGGCGTGCAAAATTATACAGCCCCTTTACTTTCAGTGCAGCAAACTCTCTCCAGAAGTTCAGTGAGGATCTCTGAATGATCCAATATTGACCTCAATGACTAATGATGATAAATAGAATCCACCTGTGTGTAATCAAGTCTCCGTATAAATGCACCTGCACTGTGGTAGTCTCAGAGGTCCGTTTAAAGCGCAGAGAGCATCATGAAGAACAAGGAACACACCAAGCAGGTCCGAGATACTGTTGTGGAGAAGTTTAAAGCTGGATTTGGATACAAAAAGATTTCCCAAGCTTTAAACATCCCAAGGAGCACTGGTCAAGCGATAATATTGAAATGGAAGGAGTATCAGACCACTGCAAATCTACCAAGACCTGGCCGTTTCTCTAAACTTTCAGCTCATACAAGGAGAAGACTGATCAGAGATGCAGCCAAGAGGCCCATGATCACTCTGGATGAACTGCAGAGATCTACAGCTGAGGTGGGAGACTCTGTCCATAGGACAACAATCAGTTGTATACTGCACAAATCTGGCCTTTATGGAAGAGTGGCAAGAAGAAAGCCATTTCTTAAAGATATCCATAAAAAGTGTCGTTTAAAGTTTGCCACAAGCCACCAGGGAGACACACCAAACATGTGGAAGAAGGTGCTCTGGTCAGATGAAACCAAAATTGAACTTTTTGGCAACAATGCAAAATGTTATGTTTGGCGTAAAAGCAACACAGCTCATCACCCTGAACACACCATCCCCACTGTCAAACATGGTGGTGGCAGCATCATCGTTTGGGCCTGCTTTTCTTCAGCAGGGACAGGGAAGATGGTTAAAATTGATGGGAAGATGGATGGAGCCAAATACAGGACCATTCTGGAAGGAAACCTGATGGAGTCTGCAAAGACCTGAGACTGGGAAGGAGATTTGTCTTCCAACAAGACAATGATCCAAAACATAAAGCAAAATCTGCAATGGAATGGTTCACAAATAAACATATCCAGGTGTTAGAATGGCCAAGTCAAAGTCCAGACCTGAATCCAATCGAGAATCTGTGGAAAGAACTGAAAACTGCTGTTCACAAACGCACTCCATCCAACCTCACTGAGCTTGAGCTGTTTTGCAAGGAGGAATGGGCAAAAATTTCAGTCTCTCGATGTGCAAAACTGATAGAGACATACCCCAAGTGACTTACAGCTGTAATCGCAGCAAAAGGTGGCGCTACAAAGTATTAATTTAAGGGGGCTGAATAATTTTGCACGCCTAATTTTTCAGTTTTTTATGTGTTAAAAAAAGTTTGAAATATCCAATAAATTTCGTTCCACTTCATGATTGTGTCCCACTTGTTTTTGATTCTTCACAAAAAATTACAGTTTTATATCTTTATGTTTGAAGCCTGAAATGTGGCAAAAGGTCGCAAAGTTCAAGGGGGCCGAATACTTTCGCAAGGCACTGTACACCCACAGCCTACTGATTAATTAGCGCACACCGATAAGGTCATCACTCTGCTCAATTTGCTCTCTCCTCTTGTCAGTATGTTTGCTTTCAACAGGAATACATGCAGGAGAGCCTGATCAGCTTGTATGCTGCCCATCAGTCTGAGTGCTGCTGTCCAAGGGAATACAGGAGGCCTATATCAAGACATACACGCACATGTATGCTAGTTGGATTTTAACCACTTGCCTACTGGGCACTTTAACACACTGAAGATCAGTGCCCTGATTATTAGAGTAGACGTCCCCTGAGTGGATTCACTGTAAAGCTGGAGCTCTTTACAGTGAACTGTGATCAGCTGTGTGATCCGGGCCGGTGAACGTCACAGTTGGCGCACGAAAAGGCGATCACTGGAGGACGTCAGTAGATGCTCTCCTGGAAATGTGCAGCTGCACATTTGGCTATAGCACGGTCGGAAATAGGTTAAAATTATTTTTATGACTTTTTAATGAATGCATTGTATTAATAATTGTATTAATTGAGGAGTATTGTCTGGAATTCAGCTTTAGCATTTCCTCTTCTGTCTGATTTTTTTTTTTTTTTTGTACACATCTGTTATGAGTTATACAGTTATTTAAATTCCTCTGTGTATTGTTTGTGTATTATAAGTTTGACCCTATTCGTTGAGATGCATTGACATTGAGATTGCACATCTAAGTGCCTACTTTTTTGTGGTGTTATTTGACATCTTTGTACATCTCTTTAATTGGAAAAAAACATGCTATGGGATAATATGAAGTCTATAGATTAAAATTAAATATTTTTCTCCCTTATTTCAAACAGGTCTTAATGCTCATAGATGCAAGCTTTGGATTTGAGATGGAGACTTTTGAGTTCCTGAACATCTGCCAGGTCCATGGTTTTCCAAAAATAATGGGGGTTCTAACCCACCTGGACTCTTTTAAGAACAACAAGCAATTGCGAAAGGTCAAGAAAAGGCTGAAGCATAGGTTCTGGACTGAAGTTTATCAGGTATGTAAATGATTTACTAAATACTAATACTAGGAATGACAAATGCTTTTTAACCTATTGATTAAAACAATGTGTGCTTAATTTGTATCCAAAATAATGGCTGCATATAGTACAGCTGCAGCTTATATTGAGTATATGACCCAATACTAAAGGACCACTGTAGAGAAAAGTATTGTATTCTGCAAATCTGTAATTGTAGTATTCAGTACATCATACAATATAATTATATATTTTTTTTGTTACCCAACCTTTTCTTTGTATTTTTTTCCCATTTCAGCACAGAGCAAACTGTCTAGGAAAAGAGATAATTACAGGTGTTGGGACATACCATATAAAGCTGCCTGCTTAGGCCTCATACACACGGATGTTCTTACAGCCGCGCTTTTGAACTTTTTTACAGCTTAAAAGTGCCTCTCCGTGTTATTCAATGGCCTCATGCACACACAGACATTTTTGAGCTGTAAGTGGCATGGCGTTTTTAAGCTCCAAAAAAAAAAAAACCCCAGGACCAGCGCGTACTGAGGCTCCAGCACTAGAGCTGTAAAAATGCAGATGCAGGGAAAAGCTCAAAAACGTGTCTTAACGTTGTATACACAGTGTTAAGCCTCATCAGGTGTTTCTCTGTCCCTGTTCAAAATCAGTGGTTCCCTATATATTCATTGATTTGAATAGAAGTCGCACCATGATCATGATGATCCAACTTGCGTTGCGAACTGTGTGCAGAGGATCTTGAAGGGGAACCCCTGCAAAAATGTAAAAATTTGCGTGGGGCTCCCCCCCAAGAGATACCAGACCCTTCGGTCTGGTATGGCTTTTAAGGGGAACCACCACGCCACAAAAAATGGCGTTGGGTCCCCCCCAAAATCCATACCAGACCCTCCATGCCCTCAACATGGGGGGGAGTGGGTGCTTTGAGGCAGGAGGGGCCCTGCGACCCCCCCATCCCAAAGCACCTTGTCCCCATGTTGATGAGGAACAAGGGCCTCTTCCCGACAACCCTGGCCGGTGGTTGTTTGGGTCTGAGGGCGGGGGCTTTATCGGAATCTGGGAGCCCCCTTTAACAAGAGGGCCACCAGATCCTGGCCCCCCACCCTATGTGAATGAGTATGGGTTACATTGTACCCCCTACCCATTCACCTAAAAAAAAAAAAAACACTACAGATGTTTTTAAATTATTTTATTCTCCCTCCTCCAGTGTCTTCTTTCTTCTGCTCTTTTGCTGGGTCTTCTTTTTTCTGAGGGGTTTTCTTTCTTCTTTAGCCGGGTCTTCTATCTTCTCGCTCTTTTGCCGGGTCTTCTCCACTGTCTTTTTTTTTTTTTTACACTTTTTTTTTTTTTTTTAGGTGAATGGGTAGGGTTACAATGTAGGAAAAGGAGTTTGGAGAAAATGGACTTTCCAGTCACAAGTAATAAAAATATAATTTTATTGATCTACATTTAAAAAACGGCTCTCCCAAAAATAGACAAAAAGTTACATACAATATAAAATCAATCACTAATTAAGAATTTCAAGTGTGACCCCTGACAATGAACCATACTAATAGAGGCTCCGTGGTGTAAGACACACTCCCAATTGTAAGTCCTCTAGGTAAGGGGTTCACTCGGTTCTCTCAGTAGGAGTTGCCACTCTACATGTTTCGCAAACCAAAGTTTGCTTCCTCAGGAGCTTTGCATAATTCTATCAAACAAAAAAATACAGCCATTAAAATCAAATACATATAATATAGACAGAGACCTTTTTATGGTTTGTAGTCAACTGTAAATCAATGTAGCCACCCACCTGCGCCATCCTCAACAGGTACCCTCACCAGTGACCACTCAGAGCGCAGATCAGTGCAGCCCAACGCCAAGCACGTGTCAGAATATGGGGACACACCAAATATCTGTTTAGGTATAGGTAGTACAACAGTATATAATCTGGTGCATATGTAACAGGTACCGGTTGGCTAAATATATATATTCACTAGTGTCCAGACCCACAGGATGCTCGCTGTGGGGTCTTGGTAAATATAGCAGGGGGGTAAACCTGCCAGTATATAAAGCTTTGGCTGTAACCCGGTGCTGCAACCAAGGTAGTCAAATAGGAATGTGCCGTCCCAAGGCATGGTCCTAA
Organism: Glandirana rugosa; assembly: GCA_018402905.1. NCBI lineage: Eukaryota > Metazoa > Chordata > Amphibia > Anura > Ranidae > Glandirana > Glandirana rugosa. Next base: position 11,193 of record BLSH010440646.1, read on the forward strand.
AATAGCAATTACAAAAAAATGCACATATCCATCAGCCTAAAGCACTAGGCAATCGGACCGTCTACAGACTGATCTGCCCCAGAAACAGAATAACATGTACCTGCTCATCCATTAATAGATGAGAGTACATTGGTGTAGTGAGGAGTGCTGGGGTCTTGTATCCGCCATCAAACACCTGTGGATTTGGCGCTGTCCTCCTCCTTAAATGTGTGTCCCGACTGGACGCCATGCAGCCTGGCCGCTGTCTCACTGTGCATGCGGCGATTGGCACATGTGCACAGGGACTCCAGCCTCTCGGCTGGATACCTACAATGTACCCCATACTCGCTCACATAGGGTGGTGGTCTGGGGTTTTGAGAAGCCCCCCCCCCCCCCCACCCGCAGACCCCGACAACCACCGGCCAGGGTTGTCATCAACATGGGGACAAGGTGCTTTGGGGTGGGGGGCGCAGGGCACCCCCTGCCCCAAAGCACTCACCCCACCATGTTGAGGGAGTGCGGCCTGGTATGGTCTGGGGGGGTCACTCCCCCCCCCCCCCCTTTCCCTGACCTGCCGGGCTGCATGCTCGGATAAGGGTCTGGTATTTTGGTGGGGGTCTGGTATCTCTTGGGAGGGGGGGGGAGGTTCCCCTTCAATATTCTCAGCACACAAGTCTTACTGCAAGTCGGTTTATCATGATTTGAATTCTGGTGCAATTATTCTAATCAATGGGCTCCCATAGAGAAACCATTGATTTGGTATAGAAACAGAGAAACACGGATGAAAGCTAGCGCGGATAAACGTGCATTGATGCCAGTGCAAAACGCTGATTTTTTCCCAGAAGAAAAAAAAGACGGAAACTGTTCTAAAAAGTGTTCGCTGGATTTGGACCTTAAAAGAAGAGTATGGATTTAAAAAAAAAAAATCATACTCGCCTAGATGGCTGCAGCACTGATTCCAGTTGCAGCTGTGCCCCGCTGCTTCTAAGACCAAGCACTGAACAGTCAAACACCACTGGATCGCTCAGCCTTCGGTCTTCAGCCTGCAGAGAGCTGGTGACTGTAAGTCGGCCCAGGCTTCTGGGCGGCTCCCAACTCAATGGCCAATATTTTTTCAGAGCCTGGACCAGGTCTGTAATGTCAGCCAACAGCAGGCTTTAGCAGATTGAAAAGCGCTTCTGTGATCCATAGGAGAAGTATAGCCAAAAAAGCATTGGCTTTACTTCTCCTTTTCATTTTGTTTTTTATTTAAATCCATTCTAAACTTAGATTACCCTGTCCATAGTATGACCTTGTTGCTGTGCAAATTCACTGAAGAACAAACAGCAATGTCACCCTGTTTAAGGGAATAAAATAGCTGGAGCGTGATCATTAGGTAATAAGGCTATGAAACAGGGAAACTCAGAAAAACAACAATCCAACTCCATACACTACAAGTTAGGATTATTACCAGATGATTGCCTTACCTATCACTGTTTGGTATCTTCTTCAGCTAGCACAATCACAAGCAAATTTCACTTGGAATGCTTATTGGGACAAGGTCCCACTTATCACAATCAGCGTCCCCCCATTATCCTTAGTGACGTGTTCTTTGTTTGCTCACATATGACTTTTTATTGTTGGAACCGATAAAGTAACTGTAACCAATGTATATCCAAGTATGTACTCTTACTATGAAACACTGTTATGATTGTCACATACTTAAACCAATGTATCTGCATGTGCAAGCTTTTAGGGGAGAAAAAAAAACCCAAAACGCTGTTTTAATTGCCAATGACAGACTATATCACACATATTTCAAGATGGCGGAAGGCAAAAGCTACCATTTCTTGTAGTCCAAACTTTTTAAATTTTAGATAGATGGGGCAAGGTTTTCCTTCACTTTATGTCATGATGAAAATATGTAGGTTACTATGTCTTCTGGTGTCCTAGGAAAATCTCTACCCTGCCTAGCAGATGTCCTGTTCTGCTAATAAATGTTGGTGCACCAAGGATTGTGCCCAGTGTCACGGTTTACAGAGGATCCCAGCTGATTGGAGACTTGAACCCTCTACTGATAAAAGATAAAACATTGTATGCCATTTATTATTATTATGTGAGGTAATACATCATGCTAAGTAATGCAACTTGAGAATGATATTTCTTTATAGGGAGCCAAGCTTTTCTATCTCTCTGGGATGGTGTATTCAGAGTACCAAAAACAAGAAATACGTAATCTGGGACGATTTATCTCTGTCATGAAATTTCGCCCACTGACCTGGCAGACATCTCATCCTTATGTTCTAGCAGACAGGTGAGTTTATTGTTTGTGATACGTGACTGAGTTATGATATTGTGGTAAATCTGTGTTTTTTGGAAAATAATCTAAGCGCTAATCCCATCAAACAGGACTTGACAAATCCCAGGCGTCGGGTCGCCCTGGGGACTAAATGGATTCCCTGCATGCTTTGCAGCTTCTCCTCTGCTGTTTACTTTTGATTTCTAAGGACTACATATCCCATGGTACCTCTCTGCCTGCAAGCCTTGATTCCTATATTCCTGTAATGACTCTGTAGTTCAGAAGGCAGGCTCTGTGAAATGTATAACACAGCAGTGCATCCTTACAGGGCTTAGTGAATACTTGTTAAAGAATTCAAGGAAGTAAATGTATGGGGATGCTAACAAAGTTTAGAAACTTCAAGATCGCTCAGATTAATAGAAATGGACTAGAAATAATCGAAATACAATATGGAAAGGAATATACCATTTTGACCATAGACACACTTTTTTGATTTATTATTTATAAAAGAAAGGGGAGATGAGATTAGAAGGAAGGGGGGAGGATAGAGGCACTCCCTCATTCCTTAACCCTAAAGCTGTGTTTCATAAATTCTTGTGAGCCCATGAATATCATCCAGGACGACCATCTATTTATATGTGTCATGATATTGGGCAACTAATTTGCTATTTTCATTATGTGACTTTCCTGTACCCAATCAATTACAATAGTGTTCCAAAACCTTGACATAATGGCGCTAGCTATGCATAGGATAATAAGAAATTTGTAAAAGAATTCTTAGCTGTGGTGACTGAACCAGGAAATGTAGACAGCAGTGCAAGTTCTGTCATCAGTCTAGTTGGAGAAATAGATTTCTTAGTGTAGATTTGTGCCAAAATAATTTAACCAGGAGACGTGTTCTTTTATTACCCAATCATGTACAGGGGGAAAAAAAGGGGGCTTTGTTCTTTCGAAAGAAAATGAAAAAAATTAACTGGATATTCATGTCAATGTTTTCTCTGCCATTTTCTTTGCTTTTCATATTCTTGGGTAGACTTCATCCCTTGATACCACAGATAAAACTAATCTTTCTTTTTTACTCCTCAGGATGGAAGATTTAACGAATCCAGAAGAGATCAGAGTTAATCCTAAGTGTGACCGCAAAGTCTCCCTGTATGGATATCTGCGTGGGGCGTATTTAAAGAATAAGAGCCAAGTTCACTTACCAGGTTGTACATTCACATGCATTACACATTCTAATTTTTTTTTTTTTTTTTTTTAAGACTTAGGCCTCATGCACACGGTGCTTTAGAAAAAAACGAGCTGCAAAGCCCCTACAACGCCAGGAAATAGCGGCTGTAAAAATATGCTTTTAGTAGCTTTTTGCATTGGCGTTAATGCGCATTTAGCCGCGCTAGCTTTTAGCAGTGTTTCTCTGCATCTATTCAAAATCAATGGTTCCCTATGGGAATCATGATGATCCGACTTGCGGCGCGGCTTGTGAGCTGAGGACCTTAAAGGGGAACCCCTTCCCAAAATTTAAAAAAAGTGGCGTCGGTTTCCCCCCCCCAAGACGATACAAGACCCTGTGGTCTTATATGAATTTTAAGGAGAACCCCCTCCCCCACACCAAAAAAATGGCGTGGGGGTCCCCCCCAAGATCCATACCAGAACCTTATCCGAGTATGCAGCCCGGCAGGTCAGGAAAGGGGGAGGGGTAAGCGAGCACCCCCCCAGACCATACCAGGCCACATGCCCTCAACATGAGGGGGGGATTCTATGGGTCAGGGGGGACCTGCGCCCCCTCACCTCAAAGCACTTTGTCCCCATGATGAGGACATGGGCCTCTTCCCGACGACTACCCTGGCTGGTGGTTGTTGTGGTCTGCGGGCAGGTGGCTTATCGGAATCTGGAAGCCCCCTTTAACAAGAGCGCCCCCAGATCCCGGTCACCCACCCTATGTTAATGAGTATGGGGTATATTGTTCCTCTACCCATTCACCCAAAAAAAAGTGTCAAGAATGAAAACACTACACAGGATTTTAAAGTAATTTATTAAAGCAGAGTTCCACCCAGTTAAAAGTCAGCAGTTACAAAAAGTGTAGCTGCTGACTTTTAACAATCGGATACTCACCTGTCCCAAGCTCCAGCGATGCATTCGCTCGAGGGCTCGCTCTTCTCCCCCTCCCCTCGGTGGCGCCGGAATCACAAGTGTGGGCACCCGGCTTTGGCTTCAGTGGACCTGGGACCCTGTGAAAACAGGGCCCCCCCCCCCCCAAAAAAAAAAGCGCAAGTTCCACTTTAAGGCAGCTCCGGTGTCTCTTCCCATTTCTTCTTCCTCTGGCAATGTCTTCATTCTCTGGTTCTTCTCCCTCCTACGCTGATGTCTTCTCCCCCTCTCTGTTTTTTTTCTTCTCTGCGCTGTCTTCTGCCTCTGTTCTTCCTCCGATGTTGTCTTGACGCGCTCTCCCGGTGTAATGCTAGGGCAGCCGTGTGCAATTACTTATATAGACATGGGGCGGGGCCATCAAGTGACATCATCCCGAGTCCCCACCCCTTGGTGACATCGCAGCCCCATCATGCATGGGGCAGTGACGTCACAAGGGACGGGGTCTCCGGATGATGTCACCATATGGCCCCGCCCCATGTCTATATAACGAATAGCACATGTCAGCCCTATCATTACACCGGGGAGAGCGCATCGAGACAACATCGGAGGAACAACAGAGGGAGAAGACAGTGGAGCAAGGAGAACCCGGCAGAGCGGAGAAGACATCAGCGTGGAGGGAGAAGAACCGGAGAGTGAAGACCTCGCCGGAGGGAGAAGAATTCGGAAGAGCTGCCTTAATAAATTACTTTAAAAACCTGTGTAGTGTTTTCATTCTTGACATTTTTTTTTTTTTTTAGGTGAATGGGTAGGGGTACCCTATACTCATTCATATAGGGTGGTGGGGGCTGGGATCTGGGGGCCCACTTGTTGGCGAGGAGTTCCCCTTCAAGATTCTCAACACACAAGCTGCGCTGCAAGTTGGATCATCATGATACGACTTCTGGTGTTACTTCTATTCAAATCAATGGGCTCTTATAGGGAAACACTGATTTTGAATAGAGGCATGAGAAACACTTGATGAGGCTCATTGTGGCTGTATCCAACATTAAGCCACGTTTAGCAGCTTTTACCAGCATCAGGCATTTTCTTTATCGTACATCACGGGACACAGTGTTAATTCATTACTGCTGGGTTATACCCTACCTGCAGGTGAATGGACACTGGCAACCAATAGACAGGAAGTCCCCCGCCCCCCATATAACCTCTCCCACTCCGGGATTACCTCAGTTTTTTTCGCCAGTGTCTGAAGATGATGGTCGTGGCTGTGAGAGCTCTTCAAAAACTCTTGACATCCCAGAAAGTGGATGTTTTATAGGATCCATTCAAATGGCAGAAAGCTAAAAGGATGGTGCCCAAGCCTCGGTCGGACGAGGTTTTGCCTGTAATGTGTTAAGTCATTGGACCCTTAGTGTGTTGGAAAATCCTGGTCTATCTGCCCAAGGAAGATTCCATAAGGGTGCTATACAGTTCTAAGGGAGTGGCCCGCAGTTTAAAAGGGGCCTGGTCCTAGAAGGTCCTGAGTGACAAGGCCCGTCGTGATGGGGGAAGCCTGTGGTGGGAGAAGATAGATTTCCCCTCTCTTTAAAAAAAAAGATTAAAAAGAAGTTCCTGGCTTTTGCCTGCAGTACCAGTGCTACAGACACCAGAGGGCACTGTTCTGCACGACTCAGCTTACTGTTCAAAAAAAATAAAATAGATAAAAGCTTCTCTTTAAAAGCAGGAAGTGGAAGCCAGCTTCTTTAAAAGGGCTGGTCAGAGCGTCGCCCCACTTCTGACTGCAAAGGGACACAGAGCTGGAGTCCTGAGGGCAAGTGAGTCTGAAGGGGTCTGGGCATGGTGACGGCAAGTAAGGTAAGCCAGGGAGAGACTGTGTTAAAAGGCTGGTCTTTTCATAGAGCTCTTCTTTAGGGGAAAGTGCCCATTTTTCTGGGTTTTGCAAATGTCTTCCAGAAAGAAGTTGAGGGGCATTTAAGGGAGCCAGTGCACCACCACCTGCGGTAGAGAAGCCTGGGTTTACTGCCTATATTGCCTCCCCTGAAATACCTGGAGCAACTGGCCTATCTGAGCCTTTCGCTGTGCAGGCATTGTGGCTAGCTCTAATGCATCTGGTCCAGCCTATGTCACTAAGGGATCTGGCTGCAGCTTTAGGGGGTCTCAAAAGCAAAATAGCCAGTATGATTGCGGCTATGCCTCAAAGTAAGAAGAGGGAGAAGTCCTCTTCTTTGGGCTCTGGTTCTAGGGGGAACCTAGCCGAGCACTGAGACACCCGTCCTCATGGAGGTACCCCTGACATGGGTCCCGATTGGGTTGAGGATGCGGACGAGGTACCAAGGGGTGACCCGGATGAAGGTCAGACTGACGATTCTTCTTCCGAGGAGTCAGATTCAGAGGAATCATTTTCAGCCTCTAAATTAGAGAAGCTGTTGGTGCAGGCCTTGATTGAGCTTGTAAGGTCCGGCTTTAAGTTACCACCGTTGAGGTGTCTGAAGCCTCATGCTCTGCTCTGGGATCGTTGCAGCCTAAGCAAACTTCCCAGGCATTTCCAGTCCACCCTCTGCTAGAGCAAGATACATATGCAGACTGGGATCACTCGGATCGGGTGCTCATGCCTCCTAAAAGGTTCTCTCATTTGTACCCAATGGAGGAAAAATTCAAAAAGAAATGTAGCATGCCTTTGGTAGATACAGCAATTTCTTCAGTCAATAAAAGTTGGACTTGCCCAGTTGCCAATGCGCAGAGCTTTAAAGCCTGACTATTAAAAACTGGAGTCTCTACTTAAAGCTTCTTTTGGTTGGGTCAGCGGTTCAACCTGCTGTAGCTGCTATTAGGCATTTGTCAGTCTGTCAAGGATCGTGTCACAAGATTGGTTAAAAACCTGCCTTCCCAAGGGGAATTTTCTGAGGAGTTATCAGAGATCCCTGCGACTTTATGTTTTGCGATAGACTCGTTAAAAGACTCAATTCACCAGATGTCCCGGTGTGCGCTGTCATCAGTACACATGCGCAGGGTGTTAAGGTTGAAGAATTGGTCCGCAGAATTGCCATGCAAAAGATTGCTTGCTGCCTTTCCCTTTCAAGGAGAAAGGTTATTTGCTGAGGAATTGGATAAATACATACAAAAAATTTCTGGAAGTAAAAGTGCACTGCTCCCAGTTAAAAAGGTGAGTAAGCTCCCTTCCTTCAAAATTCCTAGCGCTCCTGGACCGAGCTCCGCATCTTCCAGGCAGTTCAGATGGCCTCAGCAGGCGGGATTTAGAAGGCTCAGGGTCAGAAAAAACCCTGGACCCAGAAGTCAGCCAAGCCTAATTCCAAGTCGGCCTTGTAAAGGGGCGCCCCCACTCACAAGGGTGGGGGAAAGGTTATTGCGGTTTGCAGGAACTTGGTCAAGGGTGGTGCAAGACAAATGGGTAATTTCCACAGTAGCAGGAGGCTACAAATTGGAATTCAGGGAGTTTCCTCCCTGCCGCTTTCTGGAATCCAATATATCCATAAATCCTGTAAAATAGGTTTTATTATTCCAGGCCCTAGAACACCTATGGGTGCAGAGCGTGATTAGAGGTTCCAACAATCGGAATGTTCAGGGTTTTTTACTCAAACCTCTTCACGGTGCCAAAACCGAACGGAGAAGTAAGGCCCATCCTGAACCTAAAGTTGCTCAATCAGTTTCTGATGGTGCGACATTTCCACATGGAATTGATTAGTTTGGTAGTCACTTCCCTAAGAAAGGGTGAATATATGGCATCCATAGATATCAAGGACGCATATTTGCACATCCAGATATTCGAACCTCACCATAAATTTCTGCGCTTTTCGGTAGAAGGGCGTCATTTTCAGTTGGTGGCACTGCCTTGGCCACAGCCCCCGGGTGTTTTCAAAAGTTTTAGCACCGATATTGGCATCCCTAAGAGCAATGGGGTTATCAGTCATAGGATCTGGATGATCTACTTCTCAAGGGTCAATCAAGACCAGAGGTAGAACAGAACGTGTCCGGGACAGTGCAATCCTTAGAAATCCTAGGGTGGGTCCTGAATTTAGAAAAATCGTCCCTAAGGCCTGTCAGGTGCTGGAATATCTGGGAATGATCCTAGATACAGCCCCTGCAAGGGTGTTCTTACCAGAAACAAAAGTCAAGAACATAAAACAGATGGTAAATCTGGTAAAAACGTCAAGGTAACCTTCTATAAGGCAATGCTTGCGGTTGCTAGGCAAGATGGTGGCTTCATTCGATGCAGTCCCATATGCGCAATTTCACACCTGACCCTTGCAGAACAATATTCTAAAGGCCTGGAACAAGAATTGCCAGGCATTGGATTGCCCCATGACTTTGTCTCTATTAGCAATACTAAGCCTCTCTTGGTGGGTAAAGCCCAACAATTTGAGAAAAGGAAAGTCTTTCCTGCCCCTATCCTAGAAAGTAGTGTCCACGGATGCCAACCTGCTAGGTTGGGGGGCAGTCCTGGGAGAGGCATCAGTACAAGGGACATGGTTTCCTCCAGAAAGCACATTGCCTATCAATATTCTGGAGATGCAGGCGACACGATTGGCCCTGGTATTCTGGTCAGCCAGGTTACAGGGTTTGTCCAGTCAGGATTCAGTCCAACAACTCCACGGTGGTAGCATACATCAACCACCAGGGAGGTACCAGAAGCCTAGCAGCCTAAAAGGATGTGGATTAGAGCTGCACGTTTCTGGCCAAAATGAGAATCACGATTTTTTTACTTAGAATAAAGATCACGATTCTCGCGGCGTAACATCTTACATATAGAAAAAATTGGGCTAACAGCACTGTTTATTTATTTTTTTGAAAGGGTAATTTGTCCAAAAAAATTGTGTTTTGAAAGACCGCTGTGCAAATACCGTGTGACATAAAATATTGCAACAACCGCCATCTTATTCTCTAGGGTCTCTGCTAAAAAAAAAAATATATAATGTTTGGGGGTTCTAAGTCATTTTCTAGCAAAAAATACTGGATTTTTATTTGTAAGCAGCAAATGTCAGAAAAGATTTAGTCTTTAAATGGTTAAACTAAGCATCTTCTATATGGGAGTTCATTCCTTTGAAGTAATTACATTGTATCTTTCTAGCTTCTTTTATCAGCAGTGACTTCAGAACTTGTCTCTCTGCCCAGACTTGGCAGTCTGCCCAGAGGCTCAAGGCGCTCCGACTTAGAAAAGACTTCAGGCGACTTGCATTGACTTTTATTACAGTCAAGTCACGCTGAGTCGCCCTGCAAGTCGGACTCCATTAACTGCGCTGAAAATCGCTGTAATGCCTGATGGAGATCGCATGGGGGGTGAATCGAGATCGCGATTTTATTACGATTAATTGTGCAGCTCTAATGTGGATGTCATCCTAAGGTGGGCAGAGAGGGATTTGCCATGCCTATCGGCAGTGTTTATTCCAGGGGTGGTCAATTGGCAGGCGGACTATCTAAATCGTCAGCAATTGATGCCAGGGGAATGGTCCCTGCACCCCGAGATCTTTCAGCAGATCTGTCAACGTTGGGGTACCTTCGACATAGACATGATGGCATCCAGGTTCAATAGCAAACTAGACAAGTTTGTGTCCAGAACCCGTGATCCATTGGCAGTCGGGACGGACGCATTGATATGCCCGTGGGATCAGTATTCCCTAATCTATGTATTTCCTCCAATACAGCTTCTTCCGTGATTGCTTAGCAAGATACGCAAGGAAGGGAGACCAATGACCTAGTGGCCCAGGAGAACATGGTATGCGGAGATCTTGAGGTTAGCGGTAGGAAATCCATGGGTGCTTCCATACCGTACGGATTTACTGTCTCAAGGACCCATATTCCACCCTACTTTACACTCGCTAAATTTAACGGTATGGCTATTGAATCCAGAGTCCTAAAAGATAGAGGCCTTTCTTATTCAGCCCTGCCTACTCTAATCAATGCCAGGAAACCCGTGTCTAGAAAGATTTACTACAGGGTTGGAAGGCATACATATCTTGGTGTGAAATGGCATCCTTGCAAGTATTTTATTGGGAGGATTCTATAGTTCCTACAATTAAGAGTAAGCCTGAATCTGCTCTTGGGAACAATTAAGGGTCAGATATCGGCATTGTCTGTGTTTTTTCAAAGACCGTTTTGCAGCGCACTCCTTGGTGCGAACATTTATTAAGGGGGTTATGCGGCTGACCTCCAGTGAAGCCGCCCTTACCCCCTTGGGATCTGAATCTGGTGCTGTCTGCACTACAAAAGCAACCATTTGAGCCAATTGGGCAGATTCCTTTAGTCCTCTTATTGAGGAAGTTGTTTTATTTTGGTCGCTATGACTTCAGCAAGATGAGTGTCTGAATTGGCTGCTCTGTCTTGTAAGGAACCGTTCTTGGTTTTACACCAGGATAGGGTAGTCATGCGGCCTCGGCATGATGTTTTGCCGAAAGTGGTTTCCAGGTTTCGCCTCAACCAGGATATTATTTTGCCATCCTTTTTTCCAAGTCCAGTGACTCCTGAGGAAAAATTACTACAGACACTTGATTTAGTTAGGGCAGTTAAAGTTTATTTAAAAATGTCAGCTCCTATTAGGAAGACTGACTCCTTTTATGTTCTGCCGGAAGGCCCTAAGAAGGGTCAGGCAGCGACTAGCTAGGTGGATTCCCCAGGTCATTAGCCAGGCATATGGGCTAAAAGGTAAGGTTACACCTTTTGGTTTGAAAGCCCATTCTACCAGAAGGATGAGTACGTCATGGGCAATGCATCTGCAGGTGTCTTTGGCCCAGATCTGCAAGGCTGCTACTTGGTCTTCAGTTCATACATTCACCAGGTTCTGTCTGGCGGATGTTGGGGCCCAGGAGGATACTGCGTTTGGTCGCAGTGTGCTGCAGGCAGCAGTCTAGGTCCTTTGTCCAAGGTCAGCTTAGGATTACTGTGTTCCCTCCCCTCAAGGTATATTGCTTTGGGACATCCCAGCAATAATGAATTAACACTCTGTGTCCCGTGATGTACGATAAAGAAATACGGATTTTTAATACAGCTTACCTGTAAAATCCTTTTCTTGGAGTACATCACAGGACACAGAGATCCCTCCCCTCTTCTTTCTCGGATACTTATTGCTTGCTTCAAAAACGGAGGTAATCCCGGAGTGGGAGGGGTTATATGGGGAAAACTTCCTGTCTATTGGTTGCCAGTGTCCATTCACCTGAAGGTAGCGTATAACCCAGCGGTCATGAATTAACACTCTGTGTCCCGTGATGTCCTCCAAGAAAAGGATTTTACAGGTAACCTGTATTAAAAATCCGTATTTTTACAGCTCTAATGCCACGCCTCAGAATGTGCTGATTCTGGGTTTTTTTTTTTTTTGCAGCTTAAAAACTTCTATCACACTTACAGCTCCTAAAAGCCTGTGTGTGCACAAGACCATAGAATAACACGGAGAGGCGTTTTTAAGCTGCAAAAAAAGTCTGACACTGCTAAAAGCAGCTGTAAAAATGCCCCGTGTACATGAGGCCTTAGGAACAGTTATGGTTCTCAATGTATTGTCGCTTTATCCTTGTCACTGCCCCAGGAGAGCTCTCAAGGCCACTGGCCAGTTATGATCTGTATTTTTTAGCATGTTCCTATGCACAGACACCTGTGAAAATGTGAAATGCCAGTGTATTTAGGGAGCGAAAAGTCTTTCCATTTATATTGTGCTGTTCCTGTTCTTATACCATTATGTCCGTTTTAGGTGTTGGGGATTTTGCCCTTTCAGATGTGAGTTTTTTGCCTGATCCATGTCCACTCCCAGACAAACTGAAGAAGCGTTCACTAAATGAAAAGGAGAAAACAATCTATGCTCCTCTCTCAGGCGTCGGTGGTGTGGTCTATGATAAAGATGCTGTTTATATAGACCTAGGGCCACATCATCTTCAACAGGAGCTGCAGGTATAAATGTTCCCACTCTTAGAGATAACATTGTTAAATGTTTATATATTTTTTTAATCAACTACCTTCACCTTCAGATGCAGTTGAAAAATCAATGCTAAATAAAACTGAATGTCATGGAAACTGTTAAATACAAGATTGAAATATATATATATATTTGTCAACTGTTCTACCTGTTTGTTATACCATTCACCCAGTCTTGTGATCCAGGTACTCTGACCGGGCATCATAGCAATTTGGTGATTTTACTTTGCTCATGTGCAGTTAAGGTTGGTTACCATCCCATCCTCAGCTTACTGACTGGGCAATGAGCAATCATTGGCGCATTGGTTGAGCCATTGCTCTGTTCACTTTTCTCTCTCCTTAGGCCTCATGCACACTAGCTTTGACTGTCTCTAAACTGTTAGGCTTTTAGAGGAGTTTAGAAACCAATGTATGCATGGACATACAGGCTTTAATTGAGGTGCGTACAGAGGCTTCGGCAAAAAATGCCAAAAGCCCCAAAAACGTCAGTTTAGAAGCAGCAGTGTGCTTGAGGCCTACATTGACAGCCCCCATGTAATAAAGAACAGACTGACTTCCAATGATGCTCTTTCCTCTTCTATTCTCAGAGTACTACAGAAAATCCATATACTTACAAAAGCTATACACATAATAGAAAAATCATTTTCTAGTAGATTAAGCTGGGAAGAATTATTTTTTTTAAAGAATATGTAGCTAGACCAATTGGCAATGTTGTTATTTTTAAATGTAAGAAAGAGAGAAAAAATTCTAAATTCCTTACCTTTTCGTTGTCAGAGATGACTAATTTATCTCTAGTGGAGTTTTGTTTGAATGCAATTTATATACTGTAGTATGCAAAGCAAAAAAATGTTCTTGAAAAGAAGGGAACCAATCATTTTGTGATCTCATTTCAGCGAGCTGCAAAGCCCTCACATGAACTGGTTCAGAGCCTGATTTCTACCAATGTCACTATCGACTCCAAGATGTCCACCAGCAAAGTGTCCTTATTCACAGACTCCAAACCACTGGGCATGGAGGATGTTGAAAAAAAGGAGTAAGTTATTTTGCATAATTTTCTGTGCATTTAAATAAGATATCATTTCATGCACTGTAGGCTTAAATTCCAAAGATTTACCACAAGCATGAGATCTTTATTTTAGTCATGTAAGGGTCCTCCATTGGCGGATGAAAAATGGACATACATGTATCTCTCTGGTCTAGCGGACGTTAGCGGATTATCATCCGCTGACATCCACCTCCGTTAAGTTCCGTTTTTTAAGATGGACGAAAACCCTATTTTTCCTCCGTTAAAAAAAGGGAACGGACCAAAAACGGATGTTAGCGCACGATCCGCCTACATCCAATTTGCTGACATCCGTTTTTCACCCAAAAACATGTTCAGTTCAGTATTTTTTAGTTCAGTCCCTTTTTTTTGAACGTATGAAAAACAGATGTCAGCAGACATGAAAACGGATGTAAAAATTTACACCTGTATCCGTTTTTTTAGGCCCTTTTCACACGGGCATTACTTTCAGGTCTGTCTGTCAGTTTTTCAGGCAGACCTGAACGGACACTCCATTCAGCCTTATGGAGCAGCGGATGTCAGCTGTGACATGTCCGCTGACATCCGCCGCTATCCAATCCTGTCCGTGAAATCCAGACGGATGGAAACCCTACTTTTCATCCGTCTGTAGAATCAGATTGGAACGGATCAGATAAAAACGGACAGGCGGATCCATTTTCATCCAATCTCCATAGAGGATAGCGGGGCTCTGACAGATCTGTCTCCGCACAGTGAGCAGAGACGAATCTGTCATCCGCTTGCTCAGCAGGGATCAGTGGATCGATCCCTGCTGAGCAGAGCGGAGTCTACAAATGGACAAACCCGTGTGAAAGGGGTCTTACAAAAAAAAGTAACTGAACAAAAGAACGGAACTCCCGTGTGAAAGGACCCTTAGGCCCCTTTCACACTGGCGTTACGTTCAGGTCCGCCTCTGTTTTCCAGACGGACCTGAACAGACGCTCTATGCAGCGGCGGATGTGAGCCGTGACATGTCCGATGACATCCACCGCTCTCCGATCCCCTCCGTGAAATCCATACGGATGGTAACCCTATTTTCCTTCGATCTGTAGGATCGGATCAGATGAAAACGGACAGGCGGATCCGTTTTTATCCGATCTCCATAAAGGGCAGCAGGGCTCTGACAGATTTGTCTCCGCTCAGTGAGCGGAGACGATTTGTCATCCGCCTGCTCAGCAGGGATCAGCGGATCAATCCCTGCTGAGCAGAGCGGAGTCCGCAACTGGACAAGCCCGCGTGAAAGGGGCCTCAATGTATTTTTAAAGCCCATTGTACTCCTACTAAAAATAATTGTGCCTTTTTTTTGTTCTTTATATTTTGAAAATGAGAGTCCTTATCCTGTTGTGTAATCTATGTGAACTGAGCTTATGTACAGTGCATCTGGAAGGTATTCACTGCGCTTCACTTTTTCCACATTTTGTTATGTTACAGCCTTAATCCAAAATGGGTTAAATTAATTATTTTCCTCAAAATTTTACAAACAATACCCCATAATGACATCGTAAAAGAAGTTTGTTTAAAATCTTTGCAAATTTATTACAAAATAAAAAACAAAAAAAATGTGGATAAATATTCATAGCCTTTGTTCAATACTTTTTTGAATCACCTTTGGCACCAATTACAACCTCAAGTCTTTTTGAGTATGATGCTACAAGCTTGGTTCAACTTTTTTTGGGAAGTTTCTCCCATTCTTCTTTGCAGGACCTCTCAAGCTCCATCAGGTTGGATGGGGATCGTTGGTGCGCAGCCATTTTCAGATCTCTCCAGAGATGTTCAAGCGGATTCAAATCTGGGCTCTGGCTGAGCCACTCAGACATTCACAGGGTTGTCCCGTAGCCACTCCTCTGTTATCTTGGCTGTGTGCTTAGGGTCATTGTCCTGTTGGAAGATGATTGTTTGCCCCAGTCTGAGGTCCAGAGCGCTCTGGAGCAGGTTTTCATCAAGGATATCTCTACATTGCTGCATTCCTCTTTCCCGCGATTCTGACAGGTCACCCAGTTCCTGCTGCTGAAAAACATCCCCACAGCATGATGCTGCCACCACCATGCTTTACTGTAGGGGATGGTATTGGACAAGTGATGAGCGGGGCCTGGTTTCCTCCAGACACGACGCTTGCCATTCAGACCAAAGAGTTAAATCTTTGTTTCATCAGACCAGAGAATTGTTTCTCGTGGTCCGAGTCCTTCAGGTGCCTTTTGGCAAACTCCAGGCAGACCGTCATGTGCCTTTTACTGAGGAGTGGCTTCCATCTGGCCACTCAATCATATAGGCCTGGTTTGTAGATTGCTGCAGAGATGGTTGTTCTGAAACGTTCTCCTCTCTGACAGAGCTCCAGCGTTTCTCTGTGGAGAGTTGCCATCGGGTTCTTGGTCATTCCCTGACTTAGGCCTTTCTCCCCCTGATTGCCCAGTTTGGCCTGGGGCCCGCTCTAGGAAAAGCCCTAGTGGTTCCAAACTTCTTCCATTTAGGAATGGCAGAGGCCAGTGTGCTCATTGGGACCTTCAATGCTGCATATTTTTTTTTTCGTACCCTTCCCCAGATCTGTGCCTCAATACAATCCTGTCCTTGGACTTCATGGCTTGGTTTGTGCTCTGACATGCACTGATAACTGTGGGACATTATATAGACAGGTGTGTGCCTTTCCAAATCATGTCCAATCAACTGAATTTACCACAGGTGGACTCCAATCAAGTTACAGAAACATCACAAGGATGATCAGTGGAAAGAGGATACACAATTTTCAGTGTCATGGCAAAGGGTGTGAATTTTTTTTTCTAAATTCCAGCTCCCCCTATGTACCAATATAGCATTCATGTACTTTTTTTGCAAAAATATCAAAGCTTTCTATTAAATCTACAGACAATTCACTTTCCTCATCCATGTTTCCAAACTTATCCATTGCTTGTGTCTTACTCCCTGGGCAGACTATAGGTCATTACACAGGAAGGCGTTGACAAGCTGACCTCATTAGCACACATGCTGCATCATCCACCCATTCCCAGGTGCACGTTTTTTAAATTAAATGCAATCAATCAGTGATCACCCTTCTCACTAAATACACAATATACAAATCAGAATGCATAGTGTATGGCCATTTTCATACAAGTGCATAGGAGGGAGCGGACAGAAACACTCAGCTGTCAAGCCCCATTCACAACTCTGCATAGCGATAACGTGCATTCCCACATGGGTTTTTTTGCGAGGGGGGGAGGCATTTTGGAGCATTTTCACTTATAACACATAGGGCAGCCCATACACCTCAATGGGCCACTCTACACGCAGCAATTGCCCCAATAAAGCTTCAGAACTTTTTTTTAGAGTGGAGCTTGGTGCGTTTTTTACTGCAGTTGGTCCCAGGCATTTCTGAAATGCACAGATGTGAATGGAGCCTCATTGTCCTTGTGCTTTCAGGCCCCATTTACGTCTAGCATAGTGAGAGCGCATATTTTGTGGCTCGTTTTTCTTGTGACACGCATAGGGCAGCCCATTGATTTCAATGGGATGCACTACATGTGGCTCATGGGACATTTTGGTGTTTTGCGGGTTGCGTGTGCAGCATTTGCCACTAATTTTTTCACATGGCAAAATGTGTGTTTGCTTCTGTGGTTGGTGTGCCGTTAACCATTAATGGCACTGAAAGCGCAACTAGGTAATTTTAGGTGTATAAAGATGGCCATACACTATACAATCTGATTGTACAATCAATCAATTTACCAAATTTATATAATGGGGGAAACGCCTATTTAGCCATTCACTCTGTATCCAGTCAGGAGGCCCTTGCACTACATAATTGATGGCAGATCTGAAGGAGATTGTATAATCAGATTGTATAATGTATGGCCACCTTCATACACCTAAAATTACTAGTTGTACTTTCAGTGCCATTAATTGTTAACGGCACACCAAACATAGAAGCAAACACACATTTTGCCATGTGAAAAAATGAGTGGCAAATGCTGCAAACACTCAACCCACAAAACGCTAGAATGTCCCATAAGCCACATGTAGTCTAGCCAATTAAAATCAACAGGCTGCCCTTTGTGTGTCAAAGGAATAACGACACACAAAACATTTTGCTCCCACTATGAATGGGGCCTGAAAGTGAAATTGGTGCGTTAACACAAGAACAATGAGGCTCCATTAGGATCTGTGCATTTCCTTGTATTTCAGAAATGCGCTGCACCAAAAATCGCAGTAAAAAATGCACCAAGCTCCACTCTAAAAAAAAAAAAGAATGAAGCTTCTTTGGGGCAATTGCTGCGTGTAGGGTGGCCCATTCAGGTGGATGAGCTGCTCTGTGTGTGATGAGTGAAAATGCTCCAAAACGCGCCCCCCCCCTTGCTAAAACCCCCCCAAAAAAACGCATGTGGGAATGCGAGTTCCCACTATGCAGAGTTGTGATCGGGGCTTGACAGCTGAGTGTTTCTGTCCACTCCCTCCTGTGTACTTGTATAAAGATGAAAATACACTATGCAATCTGATTTTATATTGTGTATTTAGTGAGAAGGGTGATCACTGATTGCATTTCATTTAAAAAAAGTGTACCTGGGAATGGGAGGGTTGGTAGGAGGGTGGATGATGCAGGGTGTGTGCTAATGAGGTCAGCTTGTCAACTCCTTCCGGTGTCATGACCTATAGTCTGCCCAGGGAGTAATACAGAAGCAATGGATACATTTGGAAACATAGATGAGGAAAGTGAAATAAGTGTCTGGAGATTTAATGGAAAGCTTTGATAATTTTACAAAAAAACTACATGAATGCTAAATTGATACATAGGGGAGCTGGAATTTAGAAAAAAAAAAGGTGAACTTATCCTTTAATAAATTTTGCAAAGATTTCAAACAAACTTTTTTCATGTTGTCATTATGGGTATTGTTTTTTTGAGGAATTTTGAGGCAAATCATGAATTTAATCCATTTTGAAATAAGGCTGTAACATAACAAAATGTGGAAAAAGTGAAGCGTTGTGAATACCAGATGCACTGTATGTTATCTGTAATTATTTGCTTAAATAGATTTTTTTTACAGAACTAAGAAAAATAAATACATTCAAAGACTGCATACTAAAAATACAGTCCGTGTATAAAGCGATTGGTTAATTTTAACTTTTCTTCCCTTCGCCAGTTTTCATATAATATAAAGGGCTGTGGGTGTCTCTTTTGGTCACTGTTTGATCTCATTTCATTCTAATCTATATTACGTAACTGTTGTCCTCCTTCAGCTTTGTGATGCCCACTGAGGAGAAAGTGGTGGATGCTAAAACGGGGCGTATTCGGCGCAAAGCAGTATTTCAGGATGACCAGAATGGGGAAACTGGGGATGAAGACGAAGATGATGTTGGGGAGGAGGAAGATGAGGATGATATTGATGATGGTGAAGAGGATGATGAAACATCAGAGGAGGAGGATGAAGATGATGATGATGATGAGAAAGTTGCTGGGCAGCAGCTTGCTCCAAGGGCTGATAAACGCATGAAACTGGATGATAAAAAGGAATCTTCCTCATTTGAAATGCCTGCCTTTGCTGACAGTGATGATGAGCTAGAGCACAGCGATGATGAAAAAAGTGACCTGGTTGAAGAAGATGAAGAAGAGGAGGATGATGAAGAAGAATCGGATAGTGATGAGGAAGTACATGTGAAGAAAAAGAATAGTTTAAAAAAACAAACACACCCAGGAAACAGTAAAAAGAAAACACCTGTATTGGACAGTGGGAACTGCACTGGGGAGGATGGCATGTCATCTGATACACCAGAAGACATGGAGTCTGAGGGCGAAGACTCTGAAGAGAAGGGAGAAGAGTTACAGAGGACCTTTGATGAAGAGGAGGAGGAGGAGGAGGATGATGATGATGATGATGATGATGATGAAGATGATGAAGATGAAGAAGAGAACCTACTAAAAGATGAGGATGCATTTACTGAAGATCACAGTGCTTCTGAAGACACAGTTGGTGAGTTACTTTAGTCGGCATATAATATCCAGTTTTTCTCTTTCATCCTGAACTGAATCTTATACGTATAACTTTTGAGATAAGTTATCCCCTGGCTTTTTAGATCTTTTGAGGTCTCTGCAGTAGATATGTAAAATTTACAGAAATTTCAAAGCCATAGGAAAAAGTTTTTTTCCCTGTTTTATTTTTTAAAAAAAAATAGAAATTGGAAAAACACAATCAGTGTGGAGTAGTATTACAAACTGAAAGCCATTTTGTTACACTGGGAACATGAAATGCAGTGTATATAAAAGTATTAGTTGTGAAGTATACATGCTTTTTAAAATTGTATTTTTTATTCCAAATGCAATAACAAGGATTGCCCTGTGGAAATGTTTCTAAACTCTAGATGTTGGTCTCACCATTTTTTACTGAGAGGAGGGAAAAAAAACAAAAAAACAGTTTACTGACCAAACTATAGTTGGACATTATGCAGTGATGGTGGAGAACATTCAAGAGGAAGTGAACCCTGATGTTTACTTCCTCTGTTACCCTACAATGTAAAAGCATAATGGGCTAGTATGCATCGCATATTTGCCCATCATGTGCCACATACCTGCATTGGAAGCCAGCGATATCCCCTGTGCAGGCAGCGTCCATCTTCTGCCCCTCTTCCTTCCGGGGCCGCGATCTCCGGCTCTGTGATTGGCCAGAGTCGTGTGACGTCGCTCCCATGCATGTGCGCGGGAGCCGCCAGTCATGGCACGATCTCAGTGCAGGAACAGCAAGGAGGCCGTTTCTTCACTGCGCATGTGCCCAATGACGTGGGCTTGGGAAATATGCAGGGAACCTACAGGTAAGCCTTATTATAGGCTTACCTGTAGGTTAAAGTGGTTGTCACAGGTTGACAACCACTTTAATAGGAATCTTTTAAAGATTAAAAAAAGATGAACTAGTTTGTCAGACAAATTTACTGTCCGTTAAGGCCTGAGAGGACAGAAACCATCATCTACTGCAGTATTTCTTGACCTATTTTTCAGTCAAGGCACCCTTTGAAATTATGCACAACCTCGAGGCACCCTATTCTAAAATGTTAAAAACTAAACAAATCGCTTTACACAATGTACCGTCCTAGGACACCCAACGTTCGAGGTCATTTATTCTCCCTAAGAAAACACAGGCTTGCAAACTGGTACCGAATAGTATTCCAGTGTTTCTCTTCTACCTCATTTTCTCTCCCTCACTCAGCTAATGTGACCTCAGTGATGATGGAAAGGGGCATTGGAGGGACAATCAAGGAGACTGTGCAGGAGCCTGATGTCCTCCTTATCAACCGATGAAGTCATTGGTTGTTCGGACATCTGCGTCTAGGAGGTTGTAATGGTGCACAATGAAAACGTGGCTTTGTGTAACTGAAAGACAGGCTTCATCCACCCAATGGCTTGTATACAATTCTTTGGCAATTTTTAGGCATTTTTCCAACGCACCCCTGAAGAAACCAGAAGACCTGAGCACCCTGGTTGAAAAAGGCTGATCTACTGTATCCCAACAATCACCCAACTGTAGGGGGTATAGGATGGAGCCGTTCCCTGCAGTGTCCCCTAGTGGCAGAATTGCAGATGTCTCTTGTTAAGAATTGCATTGAGAAGTACATTGTTACTTGAACTGTACTTAATTGATGGAGAGTGTAATGAGGCCAAAGCATTATGGGTGGAACTGCACCCAGTGTTAATGAGGTGGTAGAGACTCAGCTCCCTGCACAGATTGCAAGGGCTGGGACAGTGTTCATAATGGAGGATTGTAACTACCCTGAAATTGACTGCAGTAATGGCACTGCAGGAACAGTTAAAGGGCAAAAAATTATAAACCTATTACAAGACAATTTTTTGGTACAGTTCATAGAGGCCCCAACTGGGAATCATGCTCTGCTGGACCTGGTAATCTCAAAAACAAAAACACTGCACTACCCAAACAATATCATACAGCAGCTAGCATAAATTCTTGGCATGTATAACAAACCATGATAAAAAATGCAGCGCCTAAAAGTTCATATACAAAACAGATCATATGAATAAACTGGTAAAAAAAAAAGTCCACGAAGTGCATGTGCAACAGAAGCAATAAAAACCGTGCTGGGAACCAACACACCATACAGTCCAAAAACAGCATATGAGTGCAGAACTTCAAAGCAGAGCAGAGGAGGGATCCGTCACCAAGGGGGGGGTTCAACAAGGCCTCTTACCCCAGCTGTTGGACCACTTTTACGAGAGAGTGGTCAGAAAGGCATTGTTGGTAAAAATCCACCAACAGGGATAAGTGGCACGGGCAGATAGCGTCTCCTCCATAGCTGAAAAGCAATCTGGCAGGAACAGACTCCCTCACTATAGCACATGTAATAGAATGTAAAGACACCTCATTGTACAGTAATTTTTGGCAAGGAGTTACATTTATATGAGAAGTAAGACAGATACTCACAAACATCCTTGACATAAAAATGCAGTGTGTCTAAGTGTGGGTCAAACAGCAAGTTGTCTCTGGCTGCTGTGTAATAAAGGAATGCTCGGCAGCGTCACAAGACCCATCTCCTGGTGACGGATAGCTCCTCTGCACTGCTCTGAAGTTCTGCACTCATATGCTGTTTTTGGACTGTGTGGTGTGCTGGTTCCCAGCACTGTTTTGATTGCTTCTGTTGCATATGCACTTTGTGGACTTTTTTACCTATATATATATATATATATATATATATATATATAAACAATCTGCACTAGGTTGTAAAGAACTTATGTGTTAAGCAGCTAGCTATAAACTATTATACTATTTCATGCCAATTCTAATTTAAGAATAGCGGCGCTAAACAAAAAATGCTTATAATCTTCAAAAGTGTGCAAAAATATTAGCAACCATGGCTTGCTAACCATCAGCCTGCCGTTCTTAACCTGTGTTCCTTCTGAGTTGGATTGCTGCATTGTCAGATCCTGATAATCATTTTAACCACTTGCTGACCAGCCGCTGTACTTTTACTGCAACAGGTCGGCTCTTCTGCACGAACCCGACGTACCTGTACGTTGGACCGTGCATGTGAGATTGCATGCGCGCCGTGGTTCCGGCGGACTGAATGTCTGCCGGCCACCCGTGATCGCTGTGCACAGAGTCAGAACAGGGATCTGCCTATGTAAATAAGGCGGATCCCTGTTCTGACGGGATATGTCCAATCTTCTGTTCCCAGTGATCAGGAAAAGCGATCTCTGTCATGTCCCTGGCAGCCCATCTCCCCTACAGTTAGAACACACCCAGGGAACACAGTTAAACCCTTGATCGCCCCTAGTGTTAACCCCTTCCCTACCAGTGTCATTTATATAGTGATCAGTGCATTTTTATAGCACTGATCAATGTAATGTCACTGGTCCCCAAATGGTGCCATTTGTCTGTTGCAATCCCGCTAAAAATCGCAGATCGCCGCCATTACCTTTTTTTGGCTATTTATTATAGCAAAAAGTAAAAAAATTGTTATTTTCAAAATTGTCGCTCTTTTTTTTTTTTTTGTTTATATCGTAAAAAATAAAATAAAATACCACCAAAAGAAAGCTCTATTTGTGGGGAAAAAAAGGACATAAATTTTTTGTTTGGGTACAACGTTGCATGACCGCCCAATTGTCAGTTAAAGCGACGCAGTGCGTATCACAGAAAATGGCCTGTTCATGAAAGGGGTGAATCTTTCCGGTCCTTAAGTGGTTAAAAAAGATGTTTCATATTGGCCTTCACAATGGGAGTATATGTTTATGTTTTGGTTACATTTTTCGCTGTATGCTGAGGCAACCATCTCTCTCCTAGTGGATGCCGTACCTGTGAGATATACTTGATGCGCTTTTGGCCCAACAGTTCCTGTAAGACGATTATAGTATCTATTACTACTCTGTTGTGGAGGTCTTTGTCTTTTCTGCACAGGAGAGAGAGAGGGGGGCAGCTCCTTGTCTGAATTCGACACGCAGACTTGCAGCTTGGCTTGGGTGCCCCCATGGCAAGCTGCTTGCTGTAGGGCACTGGACAGGAGGGAGGGGCCGGGAGCGCCAGCGTGGGACCCGGGAAGAAGAGAATCCAGGCAGCTCTGTGCAAAACCTACTGCACAGAGCAGGTCAGTATAATATGCTTGTCATTTTTAACCGGTTCCTGACCGGCTCGCGTACATTTACTGCTGCAGAGTGGCAGCGTCCCGTGAAACGGCAGCTCGCGCATGCGCGGCTAGCGGGCAGGAGTGTGCAGCCGCCGGCGAGCTCTCGTGCCTGCTGCACTCTGCGGGAGTGTGCCCGCGGCTCGGGCGGACCCGATTGCTTACCACAGCGGAAAAACGGGGAACCGATGATGTAAACACGGCAGTTCCCCGCGCTGTCGAGCAGCATCTAGGAGATCTACTGTTCCCTGTCAGTTAGATCTCTTATGATCCTCACTACCCAGCCCCCTCACAGTTAGAACACGCCCAGGGAACACAGTTAACCCCTAGAGCACCCCCCAGGTTAACCCCTTCACTGCCAATGACATTTACATTTACAAGGGATATTTAAATTTCAGATCGCTGTATAAATGTCATTGGTCCCAAAAAAGTGTCAAAAATGTCCGACCTGTCCTCCCCAATATCAAAGTCCTGATAAAAATTGCAGATCGCTGCCATTACCAGTAGAAAAAATGTAAAAACGCCAGAAATTCTCATAGTTTGTAAACGCGGCAACTTTTGCGCAAACCAATCAATAAACACCGATTTGCGATAATTTTTTTTCGCATGGCCACGCAATTGTCCGTTAAAGCGACGCAGTGCCGAATCACAAAAGTGCTCTGGTCCTAACATGGGCAATCCTTCTGGGGCTGAAGTGGTTAAAGAAAAAAAAAAAAAAAAGACTTCAGTATCACTTTTTACCTAGGTTCACATTGATGCGATTTGACATGTCAATGGCATGCCAAATCAGCGGCAATTGCTGGCAATGGCACTGTCTGAATCGGTGTGACGCCACATTTGCAGCACCTCACCAATTCCCAAAAGTAGTTTCTGTACTAGTACTACTTTTGGCAACTTCAGGGTGCAATTTCCATAGATATCTGTGCAGAAACCCACACAGATGTCTCTGAAATCACCCTCGAAGTCGAGACTGACATGTGGGAATAAAATTGTGCGAATTCAGCTGAACTCTCACAATTTCATTCCTGCTGTCAGTGTGAACCCAGGCTTAAGCTGAACTCCAGGCTAACTGCTTGATACACTGATGAAATGCATACTGAATATGGGGATGGTTTTCCTGACAATTTTTTTTTTCCATCTAGTTCTAAGATTTGCACTGCATGTCTGGCAGGGCTGGAACCCCATTTTTTTTAAAAATTGTTTACATGCATTTTTCTTCCCCCAGCCTTGGAAAGGAGATCTCTCTCACTCTGCTCTCTCTCACTCTGCTCTCTCTCACTCTGCTCTCTCTCACTCTGCTCTCTCTCACTCTGCTCTCTCTCACTCTGCTCTCTCTCACTCTGCTCTCTCTCACTCTGCTCTCTTTCACTCTGCTCTCTCTCACTCTGCTCTCTCTCATCACTCTCTCTCGTCCCACTCTCTCTCGTCTCACTCTCTCTCGTCTCACT
>BLSH010440646.1:41459-69145 GCA_018402905.1 Glandirana rugosa
TCTCTGCTCTCTCTGCTCTCTCTCTCTGCTCTCTCTCTCTCTCTGCTCTCTCTCTGCTCTCTCTGCTCTCTCTGCTCTCTCTGCTCTCTCTCTCTGATCTCTCTCTCTCTGCTCGCTCTCTCTCTCTCTGATCTCTCTCTCTCGCTGTCTCTGCTCACTCGCTCTCTCTGCTCTCTCTCTATCTGCGATCTCGCTCTCTACGATCTTTCTCTCTGCGCTCTCGCTCTTCGATTTCGCTCTCTGCGCTCTCGCTTTCTCTCTGCGCTCTCTCTCTCTGCGCGCTCTCTCTCTGCTTGCTCTCTGCTCGCTCTCGTTCTGCTCTCTCTCTCAGCTAGCTCTCTCTCTCTCTCTGCTCGCTCTCTCTCTCTGCTCTCTCTCTCTGCTCTCTGCTCTTGTGCTCTCTCTGCTCTCGCGCTCTCTCTGCTCGCTCTCACTCTGCTCTCTTACTCTGTTCTCCTTCTATCAGCATATCCCTTGTTAGCACATGAGTACTACAGCACAACTGAGCTCCTTGTCCTTCCTCCCCCCTCTTCCATTCCACTGCTTGCTTTTAAAAAGATACATGTAACTATTTGCTAATGCATACAAAGCTGCATTAATTTGTGCCTCTTGTATATATGTCTGTAGTTCAACTTTAAGTGTTTTATATTCCTAGCTTGGTCTATGAGACCAAAACCCATTGACCATTATATTTTTATGGTTGATTAATTTAGAACTGTTTGCAGGTGCTTTAAAGTGGAAAGAAGACCTGAAGAAAAAGGCTGCTGAGGTTTTCCTTCGCCATCAACAGTCTGTTCCTAATCTCCGAAAACTTGTTTATGGAACAGGTACGTTATGTTGCAGGCAAATGTTGTGAAAGCAAATCTCCCTACGTTAAATGTATGCAGGCTAGACTGGCCTTCATCTTTAAAAATCAAATAAAACAAGTCTGCGCTTTCCTATCTATATTTGTGTTTAGATCCAAGGCCCCATCTGCACGTTCCTAAAAATGATCTACTTTGGCGTTCTTTTTGCACATAGGGCAACGCATTAGTGACAAACACGCAAAATAAAAAATGGAAAAAAAAAACCATGCATAAGTAAATTGCGCAGATCTGAATGGGCCTTGGGGCTGGTATTTTAATTAAACCAATTAGTAGCATAGTAAAAAAAAAAACTATATTTTCAACGGAATTCTAACCAAAATATTTATTGCTGTTTGTGCCCCTGTTGGGGAGAATCTCCTCATTTTCTTTCCTGTAGAAATGATGGAAAATCCACCATTGGGCATGTGACCGCAATTGAAAAACTGACTGAGCTAATATGTCTTCCCTACTTGATCCATATATGGCTGGTGTTTGTTTAACCCCTTCATGCCGGCCCAACGCAGGTGTGTGGGCCTTTACACCAAGCGGCCGCATATATGCGGCCCTGTGTAAACCACTTGCCGTGCGGAGTGAGCGCTCCCAGCGCGGTAGCCGTTTTTTTATCAGCTCCCGATGCAGACTAGCAATCCGGAGCTTTCTGATCATGTGAACGCTGTGACAGCCAATCACAGCAGTCATGACCCGAATGTCCACCTCCCGGCTTTTAGAAACCTTAAAGGGCCGGGAAGCAGTCAGTGGGAAGGGGTTAAATTGGTATATACAGGTGCATCTCAAAGAATTAGAAAAATAGATTCATTCCACACATTCAAGCATTTTATTTATTTTGATTTTTAAGAATATTGTGAAAAAGTTCAATATTGTGGACTCATGGGGTCACACTCTATTCATTTATCTCAAAACACCTCTAAAGGTTTCCTGAGCCTTTAAATGGTTTCTCAGTCTGGTTCAGTAGGTCACACAATCATGGGGAAGACTGCTGACTTGACAGTTGTCCGAATATCGTGCAAAAGTTAATTTATTTCAGTAATGCAACTTAAAAGGTGAAACTAATATATGAGATAGGCTCATTACATGCAAAGCAAGATAGTTCAAGCCGTGATTTGTCATAATTGTGATGATTATGGCTTACAGCTCATGAAAACCCCAAATTCACAATCTCAGAAAATTAGAATATTGTGAAAAGGTGCAATATTCTAGGCTCAAAGTGTCCCACTCTAATCATCTAATTAAGCCATAACACCTGCAAAGGGTTCCTGAGCCTTTAAATGGTCTCTCAGTCTGGTTCAGTAGGAATCACAAACATGGGAAAGACTGCTGACCTGACAGTTGTGCAGAAAACCATAATAACCCTCCACAAGGAGGGTAAGTCACAAAAGGTCATCTCTAAATAAGCTGGCTCTTCAAGTTGATTGGCAGGAAAAAGTGTGATAGAAAAAGGTGCACAGGGATAACTGCAGCCTTGAGAGGATTGTGAAGCAAGAATTTGGGGGCGATTCACAAGGAGCGGACTACGGTTGGTGTCAGTGCTTCAAGAGCCACCACACACAGATATCCAGGGCTACAACTGTCACATTTCTTGTGTCAAGCCACTCCTGAGCCAGAGACAATGTCTGAAGCGTCTAACCTGTGCTTATGAGAAAAAGGACTGGACTGTTGCTCAGTGGTCCAAAGTCCTCTTTTCGAATATATGATCGTCTACCAGAGAAGCGCTCAAGTCTGTAATCACCACCAATCCCTATGACTAAAATAACACCCTCTTGTTTGTGGGACTTTAAAGGTGGTTGTACAGAAAACACTTAGAAGTATAGTTAGTCTGAAGAGGGCATATCTATTGCACATGAATCCATTAATAAAATTGCATACAAAGAGAAAAAGACATATGTATATATCACTGTATCGTCTGTTATATACACAAAGACGGTAACAACTTGTTTAGCACCAGCCATTCGCTACAGGTGATACTCGAAAAATTAGAATATCGTGCAAAAATTCATTTATTTCAGTAATGCAACTTAAAAGGTGAAACTAATATATGAGATAGGCTCATTACATGCAAAGCAAGATAGTTCAAGCCATGATTTGTCATAATTGTGATGATTATGGCTTACAGCTCATGAAAACCCCAAATTCACAATCTCAGAAAATTTGAATATTGTGAAAAGGTGCAATATTCTAGGCTCAAAGTGTCCCACTCTAATCATCTAATTAAGCCATAACACCTGCAAAGGGTTCCTGAGCCTTTAAATGGTCTCTCAGTCTGGTTCGGTAGGAATCACAAACATGGGAAAGTGCTGACCTGACAGTTGTGCAGAAAACCATAATTGACACCCTCCATAAGGAGGGAAAGCCTCAAAAGGTAATTGCAAAAGAAGTTGGATGTTCCCAAAGTGCTGTATTAAAGCACATTAATAGAAAGTTATGTGGAAGGTGCACAAGCAGCAGGGATGACCGCAGCCTGTAGAGGATTGTCAGGAAAAGGCCATTCAAAGGTGTTGGGTGTAAGTGGACTTAGGCTGGAGTCAGTGCATCAAGAGCCACCACACAGAGACTGATCCTGGGCATGGGCTTCAAATGTCGTATTCCTCTTGTCAAGCCGCTCCTGAACAACGAACAACGTCAGAGGCGCCTTACCTGGGCTAAAGAAAAACAGACCTGGTCTGTAACTGGTCCAAAGTCCTCTTTTCTGATGCAAGCAAATTTTACATCTCATTTGGAAACCAAGGACCCAGAGTATGGAGGAAGAATGGAGAGGCACACACTGAAAGATGCTTGAAGTCCAGTGTGAAGTTTCCACAGTCTGTGTTGATTTGCTGGTGTTGGTCCACTGTGCTTCATTAAGTCCAGGGTCAACGCAGCCGTCTACCAGGAGATTTTGGAGCACTTCATGCTTCCTTCCACAGACGAGCTCTATGGTGATGCTGACTTCATTTTCCAGCAGGACTTGGCACCTGCCCACACTGCCAAAATTACCAAAACCTGGTTCAATTACCATAGGATTACTGTGCTTGATTGGCCAGCAAACTCGCCTGACCTGAACCCCATAGAGAATCTATGGGGCATTGCCAAGAGAAAGGTGAGAGACATGACACCCAACAATGCAAAAGAGCTAAAAAATATGTAGAAGGAAGCCTGCGCCCACTCAATAAAACACAATAAACAAATCCAATTATGGCCCTAGGCTGCTCGCAAAACAACTGATCTAATTGTCAATAAATATCCAAAAGCAATCACAGCGCCTAAGATTAAAGGTAAAATTCAAAGATGAGGAGCTAAAACAGAATATAAATATGCTGCATAAAGAGCAGTTTATATCAAATAGGGTTCATGTTTGAAGCCAGTAATTATTAATTAGAAAAAATCATTGTAAAAAGGTTCATGTAGAAAGCCCAAAAGGGTAAATGCCAGTCTGTGTAGTTCATTCATTCAAAGAAATTTTCTTCAAATCCTTCAATAGTAGGGTGTCGAACCAACCGAATCTCCTGATAAGGTCTATTAAACAGACAATATGTGTAGTGGGTGTGAGCTTACCAGATACTGGTAGATATTGCACGGATGTCAGAAAATCCAACTCAGGTATCCACAATCAGATGTCATCTCCCGGTAAGGGCTATGGTGTAGGGGGGAAGAGAGGTTCCGGATCCAAAGTTGATGGCTCTTAAACTCTCGAACCGGCGTCTCCAAACAGATGTCAGCATTCACCGCATGGTTTATATGAGGAAAAAGAGCCACAATAGTGTAATACTGTTTGATGCAGGTTTATTTCGAATAAGGGATTAAAAATACTCACAAAATTCCATGTAAAAAAGAGCTCAAATGTAAAATCAATAAGACACAAGGCTCCCAGGGGACCCTGGGGACAGCGGGATCGACCTCTCGAATCCCAGATAGCGGTGGCGCCTGGTATGAAAGAATGCTCCTGCCTGCACACGTGGCTGACACCGGCAGGCAGGAGCTTTCTTCCATACCAGGCACCACCCACCGCTATCTGGGATTTGAGCGGTCGATCTCGCTGTCCCCTGGGAGCCTTATACGGATCCACTAGGACCAAGCCACAGCTCTCCCCGTTTGGGGAATACTTGAACCACTGATTGGGGGTGTTATTGGGGTGTTTGTTGGGGGTCATGCCCCCCCCCCCCCCTATGCATTTTGGAGGTGAACCAGTGGTGGTGCTGTCAATCGCAAGTGGACGAAATATTTCTCCCTCCTCTGGACGGTAAAAAAGCAAATGAAAAAGAAACACAATATTTGGAAGATTCCACTATATCAACATAGAAGGTGTCCATTCAACAAAACCCTCCCTCCCTTTCACTCATAATTCTCCTATTCTTTTGCACATCATCCTGTCAAAGAACTGTTTGAGACATAAGCAGATCATTTTGATTAAACACGTTCTACAAATAAGCCCTTGACGAAAGGCTTGAACCTGAAACGCGTCTGACTCTTTCCCTCTGTGTAGGAGTGTGGAATGTGACCTTTTTCTATACAGACATAGCTAATGGCTGGTGTTAAACAAGTTGTTACCGTCTTTGTGTTTTTAACAGCTGATACAGTGATATATACATATGTCTTTTTCTCTTTTTGTATGTAATTTTATTAATGGATTCATGTGCAATAAATATAACTTTTTCAGACTACATATACTTCTAAGTGTTTTCTGTACCCCCACCTTTAAAGTCCCACAAACAAGGGGGTGTTATTTTTGTCAAAGTCCTCATTTCGGATGAAAGCAAATTTTGCATTTCATTTGGAAATCAAGGTCCCAGAGTCTGGAGGAAAAGTGGAGAGGCACAGAATCCAAGTTGCATGAGGTCCAGTGTGAAGTTTCCACAGTCTGTGATGATTTGGGGAGCCATGTCATCTGCTGGTGTTGGTCCACTGTATTTTATCAAGTCCAAAGTCAGCTCAGTCTACTACCAGTGAATTCTAGAGCACTTCATGCTTCCCTCTGCTGACCAGCTTTATGGAGATGCTGATTTTATTTTCCAGCCGGACTTGGCGCCTGCCCACACTGCCAAACGTACCAATACCTGGTTTAATGATCATGGTATTGCTGTGCTTGATGGGCCAGAAAACTCGCCTGACCTAAACCCCATAGAGAATCTGTGGGGTGTTGTTAAGAGGAAGATGAGACGCCAGACTTAACAATGCAAATTAGTGGAAGGCCGTTATCAAAGCAACCTGGGCTTCCATAAAACCTCAGCAGTGCCACAGGCTGATTTCCTCCATGCCATGCCGCATTGATGCAGAAATTCATTATGTGAGTGTACAGTGTTTCATTTGGTTTCTGTTACATTTAGTGGCTAATGAGGAAGATGAGGCTGATGATAAAGCAGAAGAACTAGGTGGCCTGTTCCATGTCAGTCGTCCAGAAAAAGAATCTAAAAGAGCAGCTAATGCCCTGGACTGCTCCAAATTTGTGGTGGAGAGCCCTCAGAACTGGGATGCTGAAGAGGTATGCCCTTCTTTTTTTTCCACATTCCAGTTTTTAATACTGTAAGATAACCTTCCCTCCCTGTCCTCTTCCCTAATATGTTTGTATTAGCACTTGTATATTCTGGGATCAAGGAGATAGCAGGAAAGATGGGGTCGTAGTCTTGAAACTCCAACCTGGTGCAAATGGGCTATAGACCAGAAGGAATCTTTATCTAATTTGGCTAACTCCCACAACCCAACAACTAATTTTTTGGGAAGCTAGTGATGCATAGGAGCTTGGTGCTTATCATGACCTGGCTGGCATAATGAGAGCGGGCCACATAATTTTGTTTACCCTTATAAACAAACTGATGATGGTAATATGGCAGTGAGCCTGCTCATAGCCCTCTTGGGGTTACCAGCCCTTTTTTCCCCAATATGTAGATCTAATTTCAATATGAAATGGGGCCATATGGGGCAGTGTAGAAGCTGGGGTAAAAGGTAAGACCATGTCTACTATTGGTCCCCAGGAACCAGGGACCTTCTGAGTACAAAAAAAAGTATAGTTGTACTATATAAACAGCATTATTCGTTTAGGTATATTTACGATTTGACAGGTTTACTTAAAACACAATAGAGATTGAGAGTTGTTGTTGGGCATTTATTTTCCTGTGTGTCCTTTTTAGGTCATGGACTGCATTCGGGACTGTTTTGTAACTGGAAAATGGGAGGCGGATAAAGATGCAGAAAAATTGCTGGAGGAAGATGGTAAGTGCTGCCCACATTTGCCATACATTGTTACATAAAGTGTAAGCAAGGGTGCTTCATTTTAAGGCTCCTAGTTTTTCTGATAAGTGCTGCTCTTACTGAAGAGAGATCTTCTCCAAAAGATTTTGAACATGTTTGCTATATTGTACTAAATACTGCTTATTGGTTTGCTACTTCTAAATATGTTTACGGGTGGATATCATTAATATAGTTTGATATCCTAAATCACCAGAACTCTTGAGCAATCACGCTTAATGCCTATAAACCATAGTTGTTGGAGCCCTGCCAATTTCACTTGGTCCTCTTTGAATCATAGCAGTTGGGAGGGGTTGGCTTAGGGCTTTTTTTTTAGACATGTGATCTTAGTCTGATCCATCTAAAATCAGTGATTGTCATGTCATATCTCTTGGTGCCCTCAGCTAAATCATTAGCTTTTTATGCTCAGGCTCAATATATTGAATTTATAGTTATAAGAGGAATTTGCCAGTGCCCAGATTATATGCATTAAGATAAAGTAGTATGCTGAAATCCCCAATACTTTCCAGGAATAGGACAGCACCATAGCCATGGTCACTGCTGAAAGATCAGGATGATGTTCCTAAGCCTTGGCAAGGCTCTTCCATGTGTCGTCCTAGATAGATATCAGTTGCTCAGCCAGACAGTCATTTTGCCTTGCTACTGTGTCATCATTAGCCAAAGTTATTTGCTCATTCGTGGTGTATATGGCTGACCGTACCAAATGCACTCCCATATAATCTGTCATCTTTCATTTCACAGAAGAACTTTATGGTGATTTTGAAGATTTGGAGACAGGGGAGGTACACAAGGGCAAACCAGAGTCTCAGGATGAAGATGTAAGAAGAAATTGAATGGAAGACAATAACTCTCTTTTACAACATATCCAATTTTAATACTCATAAGATCAAAACACATAATACAAAGCAAAATACTTAAGAGAATATACAATGTTTTTGTGTGTGTGTGTATGTATGTATGTATGTATGTATGTATATATATATGTGGGAGATTAGCTCATGGGGATCACCTTTCAGTTTGCAGGCAAACTTCCTTAAAAGTCTGGCGGGTTGCCAGTTTTATTGGTTAAGGCTGCAAGTCAAATAAACAAAATAGTAAAAACCAAATCCTTGCTGTCAGTTGCAAAACTATACAGTACAGGAACCTCACTATACGCTGTCGGGCTCATCCCAGACACCCTCAAACAAAACAAATGCAAACCTTTCTTTTGAGTCCTTAGAGCAACCAATTCCCAATGTGTACCTCTTTATGTAGTGTTTTTGAGTCCCAGGCCAGAGCAGCTCTGTGCTCTCCTCCTGGTTATTTAACCACACCTGACACTGGACCAGCTCTGCTTCAGTCCAATCCAAGTGAACGTATGTGAGGTGACAAATAGCATTGTCACTATATATATATATATATATATATATATATATATATATATATATATATAAATATGTGTGTGTGTATGATTATATATTATAAATTCTTTCAGTTACTCTAGGTTCCTCTGCACGTGTGTCTATCTGTCCTTTGCTTTGCTGAGAGAAACTGTTTTCAGAGGTCAATAGCTCAACCTAAAATTCACACATAGATGAATGAGACAACAAATATCTCCCCCCTCACTTCACTTTCCCGCTGCCTATTCAGGCAGATCTGTACATATTTCAGTTGGGTGGAAAAAAGACTTTTAGAAAACCCATAGTGCTCTGGGTATCCTGTGTCCTGGATGCACCCTCCACTAGAGGACTGTTTGTAAAATGTATACATATATGCTTTTCTAACTAAATCAAATTGCCAACTATGGATGCATTAGCATTGCCTAATAGTCTCACACTGCCTGTTAAAGTGATTGTAAAGGCTTTTTTTAAAATAACATGTTATACTTGCCTCCTCTGTGCAGTTGATTTGCACGGAGCAGCCCGGATCTTCCTCTTCTCGGGTTACCTTTTTGTGCTCTCTTGGCCCCTCCCTTCTATCGAGTGCCCCCTCACCCAGCAGCTTGCTACAGGGGGCACCCAAGCCGAATGAGAGCTCCATGTATCCATTCAGACACATAGCCTGGCCCCACCCCCCTCTCCCCTGATTGGCTGACTGATTTTGATGGACAGCCGCGGGAGCCAATGGTGCCGTTGCTCTGTCTTAGCCAATCAGGAGGAGTGTCTGAGACAGCTAAGACACTCGTGGACATCGCTGCAGAGAGAAGGGACTCGGGTAAGTAATTAGGGGTGCTGGGGAGGCTGCTACACACAGGTGGTTTAACTAACCTTCTTCCTTTACAACTCCTTTAAGTAAATAATTTTAAGGATTAACCCAGCACACAGGTCAAAACATATTTAATACTTAGGGATTTATCCTATTGGATTAGTACAATTTTCAAAATACAGTGCAATGCATTTGCAGCCTTAATGGGCTGTGGAACTGCTTGGCGCTTATTCAGCATACATTCTTAAAGCTGAATTTCGCATATGGATATTTTTGCACAGTTACATTGGTCCAGCTTGGACCAATTGAAGTGTGTATGTTCTATATCTGGCCAATCCCCAATGGAAGCCGAAAACAAGTGTAGAATGGGCCATTTCCTGATTGGATGAGGTGGATAGGTGGGGTGGTGACATCACAATTGAGAAAATGCAAAGCGTTTTTTTGAATGGTGTCCGTGCCAAGCGAGCAATTGCCGGTGTTCACTCGGCACAGCACCTGGAAGCTAGCAGCGATCACTGTTGTAGCAGTGTCTTTTACAATATCTCCCAACTTCCACAGGGATCGGCCAGATATTGCACATACTTACATTAATCCAATCTGGACCAATGTAACTATGCAAAAAATCTCTCTCTCTCTCTCTCTCTCTCTCTCTCTCTCTCTCTCTCTCTCTCTCTCTCTCTCTCATCTCTCTCTCTCTCTCTCTCTCTCTCTGATCTCTCTCTCTCTCTCTCTCTCTCTCTCTCTCTCTCTCTCTCTCTCTCTCTCGATGCATCAGTGAACTATGTAGAACGCTCATCAGCGTCCTGGTAGCTCATTGAGAACTGCAAGCAATCGGCCGCAAAGAGTGTTGGTACTTGTAGTACATTAATTTGCCATATGAGCTGAGCTCTGCATGGCCATGTTTTCCTTTTAAATTGTGACAGCAGGTGCGGGGTCAAGATCTTTGCCCGGCTGTCACAATTAGAAGGGAGATCAGGGAGAGGCTGCTGGAGCAGGAATATGTTACATGTTCCACCCTAAAAACAGGTGGAACATGTAACATGTTCCCAAAGGTGAATTTATCTTTTAACGCCCCCTCCTGAATAGCACGTACATACTTAGTGTTCAGTTGCTAGGAAAAGACAGCCCTGTGTAAACTCCAAGTCACTTTAATAGAAACTTACACAGCCCCCTATGTGACATTGCCTGGACTGTCAGCAAGCACTAGTCCCTTCCAGGATATCAAGGGTTTGCCAACACCTATGGAAAACATTTTTGTTAGTGTGTTTAATGGATCAAACACATTTTAGACATGCCTAAGAAAGCACTTGTAGAGCTTTATTCGGTGGCATTTATTAAGATAAAAAAAAAAAGTTTTTCACGGTCCAAGCCTATGGAAAATCCTTCATATTTCTGGTATTTATCTCTCGGTAGGATGAATTGGATCTACATTCGGCCACAGTGGATGAGCATGTGAGCTGAGATCCACCTGAAGCAGTTTGATTATTATTCACTAGAGTTGCCACTTGAGGAATGGAAATGAGTGATATTATCTTTTATAACTAGAAATTCCAGGTATTTTCTGCTGAAATCTGTAACAAGAGAGCATTGGAAAGGAATACCTGCTACTGGGAAGTGGAGAATTTAAAGCAAACCTATTGTTTGTTTTGCCTTGCATAGACAAAGCACACAAATGTTTTAAAAGTAGTCAAAGGCAAGATGGAGAGAGTGAGAGCTATATTCAGTCCGGAAACGCACCAATTGATCTCCCTGCTTTAGTGCTGTCTATACATTTGCTGCATTATTTGTGTATTCCGCAGAGTGAAGGTGAAGATGAAGAAGGTGATGAGGAAGCAGATGACAAGGCTGCTCCTGCAGAGGAGGAAGAGAAGAATCAGCGTCTGGTGAAGAAACGTAAGCTAAAGGAGCGGTTTGATATGGAGTACGATGATGGGGATGCTGAAGCTACATACTTTGATGACCTGAAGGGCGAGATGCAGAAGCAGGCAGAGGTCAGCCGAATTATACACAATTCCATTTAATTTTTTTTTTTTTTTAACCATTTGTTTTTAAAATCCATTTTCATTCTGTGTCCTTTCCAACAATTATTTGCATATATTTGGCCTCAGGGAAGTGGGTCTTTAACTGTGGAGCTGCATTTATGTGTTTGTGCTAAAAAAAGCACTGCACAGCCAGCAACCAGTACAGAGACTGAGCTCTCGTTGAGAGCTCTGGGTTTCTTACTAAGGATCAGAAACTGGGAGGCCCAGTTCCCGATCACCTGATTGCTGTGATAGTCTCCGATTGGCTATCACAGTGATCAGTCACTGTACAGGTCACCCCGTGTTGTCTTCTCCTCCTGAATGGGTTAGATCTAGGTCAGTATCAGGGTTAGAGTTAGGCTGGATTCATATTTACGCATTTTTAGTGCTTTTTGCAGATTTGCACTGCAGTCCATTTAACATGATTTCCTATGGAACACGTTCTGTAGTGCAAATCTGCAAAATGCAAAAAGCACTAAAAATGCATAGGTGTGCATCCAGCCGTAGTGTCTGGGTCAGTGTATTTTTTGTAGGATTGAGGAAAAGAAAAAGCATTTTTATTATACTATCAGTATCGGTGTCTTTTTTTTCTTTCTTTTTTTTCTGAGCCCTACTTACAGGTACAGATGTCAAATAACATACACATATGTGGTATTGCTGCGATCGTTGGGAGAAGGAACATTTATTTTGATTTGTTCTTTAGTGGTAGGTTATGGTAATAGCAAGAAATATACAGCTGCACTTGAAATATATATTTTTTTTACTATCTTTGTTTCAGGTTTCCTTTGGAAACAATAAAAATAAATGGACATATCCATTACCATTTACCACTAAATGAAAACACAATTTATCCTGAAAATAAAACAAGGTATAAATGACCTGGGTAGTTGCGATATGTGCAGCTTTACACAAACATGTCAAAGTTTGCAAACTGTGTGCAGGCATTTAAGATTTGTTTTTCCCTCTGTCATGAAGAGATAATATTTATTTACATAGGTATGTGTTTATTTGCATTGTATTTTCCTGTAATTGAGGAGACATCAGTTTGATTCACCTTGGTAGTGCTAATTTTCTCTTCCCAAATTTTAGTATATTTGACTGCTGCATTTACAATTTGCCTTCTGCTTCTGGCCTCTCATGCTTCTGTTTGCACCCGCCAGCTTAACCGCGCAGAGTTTGAAGACCAGGATGATGAAATCCGAGTGCAGTATGAAGGCTTTCGGCCTGGCATGTACCTCCGCATAGAAGTTGAAAATATGCCCTGTGAATTTGTGGTGAACTTTGATCCTCATTATCCAATGATTTTAGGGGGACTGGGAAACAGTGAAGGGAATGTTGGCTATATTCAGGTAAACTTATTTCGGTTCACTGTTGCCATGTGTATGTCTTTTGAACTTTGTGTGTAAATGTTTGCACAAAATTTCACAATTTCTGAGTTAGGCTGAAAAAAAGATGTCTCCTCGAAAAAAACTTGAACCCTCCAAACTGTAAACCTGTTCTAGAGGCACTCACATACATACATGGATACTTTTATCCTTATTTTATTACAGCTATTTTGAAAGTGTCAACATTTTGTACACAGCACTTATTACATATTGTATATACACATTAGACCATTCTCTCAAGGAGCTTTACAATCTAAGGTCCCTACCTCCAAATGCATATGTACACAGGTCCAATTTAGACAAGAGTCAATTATTCTACCACCATGTCTTAGCATAATGATAGGAAATCTGAAGGGTCTCTAAAGAAGTGCAAGTCAAAATAGTGACTATAACGTTTGTAAGATGAATTAATTTACTGTGCTGCTATTCATTTTCTGTAGATGAGGCTGAAAAAGCACCGATGGCACAAAAGAATTCTAAAGACAAAAGATCCCCTCATCTTTTCCCTGGGCTGGAGGCGATTTCAAACTGTCCCCCTTTATTACATTGAAGATCACAATGGACGCCACCGGCTTCTCAAGTACACACCAGAACATATGCACTGTGGAGCCACTATATGGGGTGAGTACTGGATCCAGTCAAGTCCAGTAAAACTGAAGATTTAAAGATATATGAATATTTTTATTTTTTTATTTTTTTTTTAATTAAGTAATATTGCATATTCTTACCAGCCAGCAGGTGGATTGTATGCGCAAGATATGAAGGATCTTTGTGCCCCTATTGTGCTAAAAGTGGCCTTCAATAACAGACACAAACATTCTCTCTTTAGCTGGGCGTGATTTAGTAGAGACACACAATGCACAAAGTGATGTGTATTCGTAATGTGTTTTCCCATTGTGGTGAAATGAGGTAAAGGTTCTTGTTTAAAGCTTAAAGTGTTACTAAACCCAGGACCCTGCATCAACTATATCTGGTCTCCCACGGGTACACAGAACATGAAAATGCAATCACCGTATTTATTGTCGTATAACGCGCACTTTTTTTCTCCTGAAAATGGGGGGCAAATCGCATGTGCGTGTTATATGCCGATTTTGTACCTGGCTGCACAGAGGGAAGGAGGGGATGAGCGCCGCCGCATCACACAGAGCTAGGATCTCCTGTGTAATTGACACTCCCGGTCACAGACCGTTCCACCTTCTTGGCTGGCTCTTAGGATAAACATCACATCTCCCTGGATTGGACCAGTGATCTGTCTATCATAAGAGCCATCCAAGGAGACGGGACTGTCTCACTGAGTGCCCCGAATACACAGGAGATCTCGGCTCTGTGTAATGCGACACAGATCAGGCTTCAATGACTGGTGATGGCGAGGCTGCATATGGGCACAGATCAGGCTGCAGTGATTGCCAATGGCGAGGCTGCATATGGGAACAGATCAGGCTGCAATGATTGCCAATGGCGAGGCTGCGTATGGGAACAGATCAGGCTGCAATGATTGCCAATGGCGAGGCTGCGTATGGGAACAGATCAGGCTGCAATCACTGGCAATGGTGAGGCTGCAAATGGACACAGATCAGGCTGCAATGATGGGCAATGTTGAGGCTGCATATGAACACAGATCAGGCTGCAATGATGGGCAATAGCGAGGCTGCATATGCGCACAGGTTAGGTTGCATTGATGGGCAATGGCGAGGCTGCATATGGACACAGATCAGTTTGCATTGATGGGCAATGACGAGGGTGCATATGGGCACTGATCAGGCTGCATTAATGGGCAATAGGGAGGCTGCATTGATGGGCACTGGCCCTTATTTTGCTTCAAAAT
Source organism: Glandirana rugosa (assembly GCA_018402905.1). NCBI lineage: Eukaryota > Metazoa > Chordata > Amphibia > Anura > Ranidae > Glandirana > Glandirana rugosa. Next base: position 55,957 of record BLSH010440646.1, read on the forward strand.
TCTTTAATTAAAATGTACGTTTTTTCCTAAAATTTCCCTCATAAAACTAAGGTGCATATTATATGATGATAAATACGGTATTTTAGTAAATGTAAACTGCTTTTTCTCATCAGCAGTATATATCAGTTTTGTGACTTATATCAGTATCCAGCCGAGCACTGGTTAAAGCTTGTAGGAGGAGTTTTCATTCTCCCATGAATGTCCTATGAGGCTGCATGACCCCTGACTTTCTGTCTGGACAGTGCTGATTGGCCCTGTGTTGATCACATGCTCTCCCCCCCACAAAAAAGGCTCTCAAGCAATACACACCAAACTGAACATGTGCAGAGTGCCTCCAAAGGCTCAGTTTTATCAGGTTAGGTTCCTGTTATTAGGTTCCACAGTGAGTATAACAAGCATGCTTTACTGCATATATAGACTGATTTTACTGTTGTGGGTTTAGTAACACTTTAACTAAAAACAAATGGCTAAATACAGTGTTAAAATACACAAGACCGGCATACTCTTTTTGTAATTCTGTTTAGCCACTTTTATGATGAGTGCATCAGTAACTCTGGGTCCAAATACCCAACCTAATGATTGAACTGTAAATTGGCAGCACACATGATCAGGTCATCCCTGTGCTCCATTTACCTGTCTGTCTGTACACTCTGTCAGCACATGTGCATGCAGCAAAACCTGACTGGCTTCTAGTACTGTCCCTCTCACTCCCAGTCTGAGTGCTGATGTGCAGGAGATGACTGGAGGCTGATATTGGAGATAAATTCACGTTCTTACACAAGCGGTGTTTAAAAATACACTTTTTTTTGTGTGTTTGCATGGACTCCAGCTTCTAATCAAATGTTGAATTTGCAATAATGTGTCTTAATGATTTTTGTACCCATAAGATAATTCACATTACTAATTTGTATTTCTGTTTGTGTTCAGGGCCCATAACTCCCCAGGGAACTGGCTTTCTGGCTGTTCAGTCTGTTAGTAACACAACAGTGAGTATATATCCTACACACATAAATTTAATGGTTTGAGTTTTTAATTAAAACATATGCAAACTCAAGGACAAACATTGATAGTATCACAGCTTACTGGTGACTGTGTTCATTTTTTGTTTTCACATTTTTCTGCTTTATTTTAAAGTGGTTCTAAAGCCTTTAAGTTGTTGTTAACCCACTGTCATGACTTTGCATAATCCTCTTGGATTCCTAAGCCTGTGTACCCCTGTCTCTGTGTTTTATAAAAAAAAAAAATGCTGTAAATTTTGGATTTCAATGCGCCGTTCAGCGATCCCGTGACCGGCCTGCTTTCTCTTCTCCCATCTGACAGCTAGAAAATCCCCCGCTGACGTCACTCAGGAAGAGAGAAAGCAGGCTGGCCACGTGATCGCTGAGCGGTGCATTAAAATTCAGTATTTACAGCATCTTTTTAATAAAACACATGGGGACAGAGGCTTAGAAACCAAGAGGATTATGCAAAGTATTAATAGTAATGTAAGCAGCAGGAGAGGGTGGGCCGTGACACATAGCTGACAGGCTGGGAGGGGAGGAGGAAAGAGGGAGACACAGGAGAGCTGCAGATAGCAGCAGCTGACATAGTCACATACTTAGACAATGGTGTCAGGGCTCAGCAACCCTGATATATCGTGGTCAAAGTACAGGGGGAAGGTAGAAACTGGCAGGATCAGCCAGCTGTTTCAGGTGATACAGGGGGCCAAATGACACAGCACAAGCACTGTGCTGTATAACCTGCTTTAAATGTGCAGGATCTATTCCTAAGTCCTATTTCGTTCCAGTGCTGTGCCTGAGTGCAGCGCCTCTCACCTCTGTCTCAGTCCTCACTGGGCAGTGGCTCCCACTACTGCCAATCAAATGCTTTGCTGAGGGGGTTAGGGCCAAGCTGCTCGGTCTGTGCTAAAGACGCAGGCAAGGTGGCTCAGGAGCGAGCCTGCACGAGTGCCCCTATAAGAAGTGTCTTTCTATGAGGGCAATCGCCCAAGAAGAGGAGCCAGGAGCGCCAGTTTGGGACCCTAGAAGAATAGGATGGGGAATGCTCTGTGCAAAACCATTGCACAGAGCAGGCCAGTATAGCATATATTTATCATTTTAATAAAGGAAAAAAAACAGAAGCTTTAATGCCACTTTAACCTGGTAATCCCGTCATTAACACACTTCCTGTCTTAGGACAACTGTATTGAACAGCATTGCCAACCCAGGAAAGAGAGTATGTAAAAACTACATAAAACCTCCCTCTCTTTGTAAAAGGGGTGGGTGATTTGTAGTCCATGCAGATAACAGGGAAAATGCTACTGATTCAATTCCTAAGATCTCTACCTATGGACTGCTATCAGCTCGCTGGATGAACCGCTTTTTTGGTTGCAATGTTTAGAGAGGACTGGCTTATTCCACTTGAATGAATGAAAGCATACAGTGGTCAGCATCAGTGTTGGCAACCGCCAGTAAATTTACTGACAGTTTGTAAAAATCAATGATTTTTACAACCGTCTATAAATATCAGGGTCTGATAATTTGTCATGCTGTGCTGACTTTTTAAGTGTAAACCGGGCAAACTACTTTGATATGGGTATTGTCAGTGTTTCCACGTTGTGTTTAAATATCAACTGTCTTAGTTTTTAATAGGAGTTCAGTTATTTTTCAGGTTGTCAGTAAAAAATGTGCTCTGCCAGTAAATTTTCCCTGTTTTGCCAGTAAAAAATGCTGCGGGAGGTTGGCAACACTGGTCAGCATAAATGAGTACACCCCTTTAAAAAAAAAAAAAAAAGCTTTTAATCAATATTTCAATGAACACAAAAAAATTTCCACATAACTGAGAACATTTGTTTAGCCCATTACATGCAGGTAAGGTTAATAACATAACGGTACACTAGAAAGGAGAGTGTGTTCAAAGGGCCACTATAGGAGCCACTGGGAGATGCAGCCCGTAATATAAAGGGTACACATAAATTTAGAATATGATTTATTCAATTTTAACAAAATATGACACAGATGGTACATAAAAAAATAAGACTCCACCAAGGTGGCAGTGTGCATGGCCAACAGTGAAGACATCGGGAAGGTAACCCCTGTGACAGTGGAAGGATAAGCCTACTAGCGAACTATACTATCTGTTTGCTAGTCCAGTTTGGATTTGTCATGAACTGTGGTCAATTGCATATAATTGTACCTACTATCCGCTCTTTATTGAGTTAAGTGGAATGAACTTGTATTCACCATGAACTGTGGTCAACTGCATATAATTTCACCTACTATCCGCTCTGCATTGCGTTAAGTGAAATGAACTTGTATTCACCATCTGGTGATTTGACCCCTTGATGAGGATTTTTTCATCAATTATCAGGAAAGCAGATTGGACTTTGTAGTTCAGCTTCATAGTTGTGTCCTTTAGTGGCTGTTTGCATCTATTGTTTGTAATTGACCGGGAAGGTACACTATTCATCTTCAGCTCAATAGCCACTGTTGCATCCACTACACAGGAGGATCCATCTTCCCATCCCTGGCTGGCCAGTCCTCACCATCACCCCTTACTGTATACCTTTTGTTTGGACTTGAGGGTATGAAGACCATTCAGTCCACTGCTACTATATTGAATTATTTTTGCTCTATTCAGCAATCTTTCTCTTCCCATGTGTCCTGGTGACTCATGAGGTAGATTTTGGTTCACCTCATATAGTCCCAGGTGACTGCAGTTTGTAGGGATGGTGTGAATGGAGGCATGCAAGACACACGTCTAGACGATGGTTTTAAATTGACAACGATGTCATGTTGGTGATGGGACAGTGGTGTCTGTTCTTTTCTCTTACGTTCATTGACAGACACAGCCTCTTATTCATGACACGTGGGCTTTATGCACCTTTTTGCCAGGAGTAGACTAGGCAGAACGAAGTTGAGAAAAGCAAGGCTGGCCCCTCCCAGGGGGCCGTCCTCACTCAGTGTATAATCCCTCCGTCCTGCAAAGCACACCAGTCTTTTCTGCCTAGTGCAAGGAGTTAGACCTGGTTCCCTGCTGGGATCTGCGGGTCCCCAATTTTTTTCTTTTTTTCTCAAGCTATCTGATGAAGAATACAATCAAGTATGCTGGATATCACGAATCCTGGAAATCTACCCAGCACGGCCGACGGATGCGAGCCACCCTTAGCTGTACGCGGGGTCCGCCGCATCGTGCCATGTTCATGCGGGGGGCCGGTGGGTTAAACGCCCCACCTGCGTACCCAGTGACCGGGCTGCAGCTCGTGTCCAGGGGTTGCATGACAGGCGGCATCCCTCCCCACCTGGGGGGAGGAAGGTCTGCAACGGGTGGCTATGCCCGTCGGGAAGGGTGAGTCGCCTCCTCCCTCCCCTTCCACACCCCCCGCTACTTGCTGTCTGCTTGCCATGCGGCTATCGCCGCCATTTTCTCGGTGTCGGCTGCCACTTTGCCATAGTCGTGGCTGGCCACCATTTTGCCGTAGCCGCGGCCATTTTGTGGATGGTTTGGCCTCTTATGGCCGTTCGGCGGCCATTTTTAGTTGGTCCCCTGGATAGGAAAAACCTGTGCTTTTTGGCGCCGTTTTCTCTCGGCTGTGCATGAGTCAGCGGCAGCAGCAGCCTCTTTGACAGCAGCAGCAGCAGGAGGGCTGAAACGGGTCACAGCATGTATAGCTGTCTTCTCCCTGGGGTGCTGGTGGCGGCGGTGTGGGTCCTCCTGGGTATTCCCGGTCGCTTTGTGGGGGTGTACTGTGGGGACGTTATGGCCTGTAGGCCTCACAAGTGTCCCGGAGGTGGTGCAATGGCAACTGAACTGGCAGGTTTTTCGCCGGAGGGGTCCGCTGAAGCTCAAGCTGCGCTGGGACCGATGGTTCCCCTAGACAAATTGACTTCCATCCTGGAAGAGTTTTTTGCCCGGGGGGAACCTAGCCATGGTCGGGGGGTGCCTAGAAAGCGTCCACCCCCCCCATCTTCAGGGGAGGAATCTGAGCCGGAAGGGGGCTCTGTGGTTAGCTAGCCCGGACTCCTAAGGTGTTCCCTTATGTCCAGTATTTCGACCAGTTTGTCTATAAGGAATGGCAGCGTCCGCAAAATTCCTTTACCCTGCCAAAACGTTTTTCTGTGCTCTATCCCTTTGAGGACAGCCTGATACAGAAATGGGCGTCCCCCGCGGTGGATCCGCCGGTGGCCCGCCTGAACAAGACGACTACCATTCCCATGGAAGGGTCTCCATCCTTTAAGGATCCGGCTGATAGGCGGATGGAAGCAGTGTCCAAGGCAGCAGTGTCCAAGGCATTGTTCTTGCTGGCAGGGGCAGCCATGAGGCCAGCGCTGGCATCGGCCATGGTGGCGCAGTCGCTCCCTGAACGGGCGACGGAGCTGCACAAGGATCTGGGGGACTTCGGGCACTCACCAGATTCAGTGCAGCGGGCGGACCAGCTGGTGCAGGGTCTTTGTTACCTTTGTGACGCAGCGCTGGACTTCGTCCCTATGCTGTCAAAGATGTCCATTTTTGCAGTCATTATTAGACGGCTGCTGTGGCTGCGGTGCTGGTCGTGTGACCACGCGTCTAAGAAGGGCCTCACCGACTTGCCTTTTCAGGGCGGTCAGCTTTTTGGGGCTCAGTTGGATGAAATCATTAAGGATTTCACGGTGGGGGGTACCTTCCTCCCGGAACCCAAGCGACGGGAACATCGCCGGAAACAGGGACCTTTGTCCTCTGGCCAGAAGTGTTTTTTTCGTGCGCCCAGTTCTGCAGGCAAGGGCTCCCGTCCCGGCAAGGCTGCCACTGGGACCAGTAAGCGGCCCTGGCAGCGCAAGTCTGAGAAGACAGAGGGAAAGTCCTCCTCCGTATGATGGGTTGCCCCCGCCCGACTCTCGGGTGGGGGGCCGGCTTCTGGGGTTCGCGGATTGGTGGACCGCTCGCATCGCCGACCTGTGGGTTCGAGAGGTGGTGTCCTCCGGGTACAAGATAGTTTCATACTCTGCCCCCGGACAGGTTCTTTCCATCAAATTTGGGTCTTCCTCCGGGACGTCGGCAGGCTCTGCTAGGGGCTGTCTAAACGCTGTCCGAGCAGGGGGTAATTGTGCCAGTCCCCCCTGTGGAAAGGTTTTGCGGGTTCTACTCAAATCTCTTTGTGGTGCCGAAGAGGGATGGAGTCAGATCGGTTCTGGACCTGAAGGCGCTCAATCACTTTGTGAGGGCGCGAAAATTCAGGATGGAGTCAGTCCGTTCGGTCGTGGCCGCCCTACACCAGGGGGATTTTCTGGCATCCCTGGACATCAGGGATGCGTATCTTCACATTCCCATTTGTGTTCGGCATCAGCACTTCCTGTACTTTGCGGTAGGGGATCTCCATTACCAATTTGTGGCACTCCCCTTCGGTCTGGCCTCTGCCCCATGGGTCTTCACCAAGCTGTTGGCTCTGGTGCTGGCTCTGCTGAGACAGAGAGGCATTGCTGTGGTGGCATACCTAGACGATCTGCTCCTGCGGGACTTCGGCTGGTTGATCAACCTACAGAAGTCAACACTGACCCCGTCCTGTCGCCTAGAATATCTGGGCCTGATATTGGACACGGAGCAGGAGAAGGTCCTACCTCCTGTTAAGTTGCTGACGCTGCAAGCAGCGGTGCAAACAGCGGTGCAAACTCTGCTGTCACGACGGTGGTCCTCCTTACGTTTCTGCATGCGGGTGTTGGGGCTCATGGTCTCGGCCTTTGAGGCGGTTCCGTACGCCCAGAGTCACACCCTGCTCCTGCAGCAGGCGATCCTGCTGCTGTGGGACAAGTCTCCCTTGTCCCTGGATCAGCTGATCAGGTTGGATCATCAGACCAGGGGGTCATTGGCCTGGTGGCTTCGGGCCCCGGCACTGACCTTGGGGAAGTCGTTTCTTCCTCTGGAATGGTCAATAGTCACGACGGACGCCAGCCTATTGGGCTGGGGAGGAGTCCTGGGGTAATTATCTGCTCAGGGCCGATGGTCAGCGCAGGAATCTCTCCTTCCGATCAATGTGTTGGAGTTACGGGTGATCAGGCTCTGCCTATCCCATTGGTCGGCGAGGCTGCGCGGTCTCCCGGTTCGGGTTCAGTCGGACAATGCCACGGCCATGGTGTACGTGAACCATCAAGGCGGAACAAGGAGCTCGGCAACAGCTGCGGAAGTGGCCTACATTCTGAGGTGGGCAGAGCTTCACGTGCCGGCAATCTCCGCCATATACATTCCGGGCGTAGAAAATTGGCAAGCGGACTTTCTCAGTCGCCAGACACTGGATCAGGGGGAATGGTCCCTGCACCCAGAAGTGTTCTGCCAGATTTGCCAAAGGTGGGGCACGCCAGACGTTGACTTACTGGCATCCCGATTCAATCACAAGGTACAGACCTTTTGTGTGCAGGACAAAGGATCCGTTGGCGGTAGCCACGGACGCCCTGGTGGCCCCATGGTCTTGGTACCGGTTTCTATATGCCTTTTCTCCTCTCAAACTTCTACAGTGGCTGCTGCGCAGGATAGAAGTGGAGGGAATCCCGACTATCCTGGTGGCTCCGGATTGGCCTCTGCGTCCTTGGTACGTCGATGTGGTGCGGATGGTAACAGATGTTCCCTGGCGGCTTCCGCTTCGCGAAGATCTGCTGTCGCAGGGACCCATCCTGCACCCTGCTTTACCCTCGCTGGCTTTGATGGCCTGGCTATTGAGTCCCAGGTACTGAGGGATAGGGGTGTCTGAGTCAGTGATCCCCACCATGCTTAAAGCGCGCAAGTGCACTTCGCGCAAGATTTATCATCGCACCTGGAAAGCTTATATTGCCTGGTGCGAGGCGGGGGGTTGGAACTCCCGTTTTTTTCGGTGACTCGGGTGCTGGCCTTTCTTCAGCAAGGCCTGGATCACAAGTTATCATTGAGTACACTCAAAGGACAGATTTCTGCTCTGGCAATTCTGTTTCAGCGTCCGATAGCGACGCATTCTTTGATTCGTACATTTGTACAGGGTGTACGTCATGTGGCTCCTCAGGTACGGTCCCCTTTGGCGCCGTGGGATTTGAACTTAGTACTTTCTGTACTGCAGAAACCGCCATGTGAGAAGATCAGGGATATTCCCTTACAATTGCTGTCACGAAAGGTGGCCTTTTTGGTGGCCATTACATCCGCTAGGCGGGTGTCTAAATTGGTGGCTTTGTCGTGTAGGTCTCCCTACTTGGTCCTACATAAGGATAAGGCGGTGCTGCGCCCTTCCCCTTCATTTCTACCGAAGGTGGTTTCCTATTTTCATATTAATGAGGACATTGTTCCCCCTTCTTTGTGCCCGCGCCCGTCACATCCTAAGGAGATTGCCTTGCACTCCCTGGACGTAGTGAGGACCCTGCGGGTTCATTTGTCAGCAACCGCTCCTTTTCGGAGGTCGGATGCGCTTTTTGTGCTGATGGAAGGACCGCACAAAGGTTTGGCGGCCTCGTCGTCTACTGTATCCCGTTGGATCAGACAGACTGTGACCCATGCATATGCTGTTCGGGGACAAGAACCCCCTTTCCCAGTCATGGCTCATTCCACCAGGGCGATTAGTACTTCCTGGGCTTTTCGACACAAGCGTCGGTGTCTCAGGTGTGCAAGGCGGCTACTTGGGCCTCGGTGCACACGTTTGTTAAGTTTTACAAAGTTGATGTGTCAGCATCTGCGGATGCTGCTTTTGGCCACAAAGTCTTGCAGGCAGCGGTGTAGGCGCGGCTGGCGCCTCCCGGAAAATTCTGTGGGGTACAGTTGTTATTGTTTACCCACCCCTCTTTGTTTGACACTGCTTTGGGACGTCCCCACGTGTCATCAATAAGAGGCTGCGTCTGTCGATGAACGAAAGAGCAAATAGGATTTTTTGACTTACAGTACAATCCTTTTCTCTGAGTTCATTGACAGACGCAGCACCCACCCCTCTGTGATTGAGTTTGTACTGCTTGTCACGCACTGGTGTGCTTTGCAGGGCGGAGGGGTTATACGCTGAGTGAGGACGGCCACCTGGGAGGGGCCAGCCTTGCATTTCTGAACTTCGTTCTGCCTAGTCTACTCCTGGGAAAAGGTGCATAAACCCCACGTGTCATGAATAAGAGGCTGCGTCTGTCAATGAACTCAGAGAAAACGATTTTGCGGTAAGTCAAAAGATCCTATTTTTTAATGTACTATCTGTGTCTTATTTTGTTAAAATTGAATCATATTTTAAATTTATGTATACCCTTTATATTGTGGGCTGCATGTCCCAGTGGCTCCTAATAGTGGCGCTTTGAACATACTCTCCTTTCGTGTTCTTTCTGGTGTGATTTGCTATTAGCCACGAAGCCCCACTCTATATTTATATTTTTATGTAGTGAGTGGACTAGCCCGGGTGGTGCTTCGATTTTGGCCCACCACAATTTACTTGCCATGAGTCTCAATATTCCATTTTAAGGTTAATAATATAACTTAATTACAAAATTTTCAGTTTTACTCAAATTAGTTGATGCAAAAAAAAAAAAAGCAATACACCCCACAACAAAAACTGCCCCATCTAATATTTTGAATGACTTTCATGATTTGTAAGGATAGCACCAAGTCTTCTAGGCATGGAATGAACAAGTTGGCGACATATTGCAACATTTATCTTTTTCCATTCTTCAAGTACAATCCCTTTTAAAGCCTGGATGCTGGATGGAGAGTGATGCTCAACTTGTCTCTTCAGAATTCCCCATAGGTGTTCGATTGGGTTCAGATCAGGAGACATACTTGGCCACTGAATCACTTTCACCCTGTTGTTCTTCAGAAATGTAACAGTTGGCTTGGATGTGTGTTTTGGATCATTGTCATGTTGGAAAATGCACCACGACCAAGAACGCGGACTGATGGTAACACCTTCTCTTTCCATATAGAGAAGTACATCTGCGAATTTATGATACCATAAATGAAATGCAGCTCCCCAACATCAGCAGCTCACATGCAGCTCCACAGAAGGACACGGCCACCACCATGTTTCACTGTAGACAGCATGCATTTTTCTATGTACTTCGCACCTTTGTGATGACATGCAGTTTTGAATCCATCAGTTCCAAAAACATTTGTCTTGGCATTATCACTGCAGAGTAGAGTTCCAGTAGTCATTGTCTTTTTCAGCATGGGCCCAGGCAAATTCTAGGCAGGCATTTTTGTACATGGGCTTTAGGAGAGGCTTCCTTTGTGGATGCCAGCCATGCATGCCATTCCACTGTAGTGTATGACGGATCATGTCATGGGAAAGAATCACCCCAGTTTGGCTTTCTACTTCTTTAGCTAATTGCAGTGAACTTGCACTGCGATTTTCTTCAACACTTCTCATCAGAAGACGCTCTTGTTGAGGTGGACACCCTGGATGTTTCTGTGAGATGGTTGCAGTTCCATCTTTGGGAAGGTGTTTTCATTGTTAAGTAATGCCCTTTTATAATCAACTGTCTACTGGACTTTTTTTTTTTCCATCAACAACCAATTTTATTGAAAAAGCTGCAGGTCATACAGAAGAGGAGTTGCAACCAACATTAACAGTACAATGCTTGTGGGTGCATGGTGAAACATTCAGTATAGCTACATTTTGAAGTATGGACATGTGTTTAATAAATAATTAGACTCACCTGTAGTTGAATTCTTGTTAATTAGGAGCAAAGCTAAGACTATTCATTTTTGCAACGTGGTCTTGAATGAATTTGTTAGGAAAAATACTTTCTGTGTGCAAATTAACACATTTTGGTTGCAATCAATGACCAACATTTGTGGGAGTATTTTGTAGTATAGTGTGCCCCATAGAAGATGTTGATTCTGAATGAAAAGTAAAGGTTTTCTGACAAATCTGTTGGGGTGTACTCATTTATGCTGAGCACTGTATGTGGAAAGTTTGGACTATTTGTCCTGGTAATGGACAAGTACAGTGGGGCAAAAAAGTATTTAGTCAGCCACCAATTGTGCAAGTTCTCCCACTTAAAAAGATGAGAGAGGCCTGTAATTTTCATCATAGGTACACTTCAACTACGAGAGACAGAATGAGAAAAAAAATCCAGAAAATCAAATTTTCTGATTTTTAAAGAATTTATTTGCAAATTATGGTAGAAAATAAGTATTTGGTCAATAACAAAAGTTCATCTCAATACTTTGTTATATACCCTTTGTTGGCAATGACCGAGGCCAAACGTTTTCTGTAAGTCTCCACAAGGTTTTTACACACTGTTGGTGGTAGTTTGGCCCATTCCTCCATGCAGATCTCCTCTAGAGCAGTGATGTTTTGGGGCTGTCGCTGGGCAACACGGATTTTCAACTCCTTCCAAAGATTTTCTATGGGGTTGAGATCTGGAGACTGGCTAGGCCACTCCAGGACCCTGAAATGCTTCTTACAAAGCCACTCCTTCGTTGCCTGGGCGGTGTGTTTGGGATCATTGTCATGCTGAAAGACCCAGCCACGTTTTATCTTCAATGCCCTTGCTGATAGAAGGAGGTTTTTGCTCAAAATCTCACGATACATGGCCCCATTCATTCTTTCCTTTACACGGATCAGTAGCCCTGGTCCCTTTGCAGAAAAACAGCCCCAAAGCATGATGTTTCCACCCCCATGCTTCACAGTAGGTATGGTGTTCTTTGGATGCAACTCAGCATTCTTTCTCCTCTAAACACAAGTTGAGTTTTTACCATAAAGTTCTATTTTGGTTTCATCTGACCATATGACATTCTCCCAGTCCTCTTCTGGATCATCCAAATGCTCTCTAGCAAACTTCGGACGGGCCTGAACATGTACTGGCTTAAGCAGGGGGACATGTCTGGCACTGCAGGATTTGAGTCCCTGGCGGCATAGTGTGTTACTGATGGTAGCCTTTTGTTACTTTGGTCCCAGCTCTCTGCAGGTCATTCACTAGGTCGCCCCATGTGGTTCTGGGATTTTTGCTCACCGTTCTTGTGATCATTTTGACCCCACGGGGTGAGATCTTGCGTGGAGCCCCACATCGAGGGAGATTATCAGTGGTCTTGTATGTCTTCCATTTTCTAATAATTGCTCCCACAGTTGATTTCTTCACACCAAGCTGCTTGCCTATTGCAGATTCAGTCTTCCCAGCCTGGTGCAGGTCTACAATTTTGTTTCTAGTGTTCTTTGACAGCCCTTTGGTCTTGGCCATAGTGGAGTTTGGAGTCTGACCGTTTGAGGTTGTGGACAGGTGTCTTTTATACTGATAACGAGTTCAAACAGGTGCCATTAATACAGGTAACAAGTGGATGACAGAGGAGCCTCTTAAAGAAGAAGTTACAGGTCTGTGAGAGACAGAAATCTTGCTTTTTTTGTAGGTGACCAAATACTTATTTTCCACCATAATTTGCTAATAAATTCTTTAAAAATCAGACAATGTGATTTTCTGGATTTTTTTTCTCATTCTGTCTCTCATAGTTGAAGTGTACTTATGATGAAAATTACAGGCCTCTCTCATCTTTTTAAGTGGGAGAACTTGCACAATTGGTGGCTGACTAAATACTTTTTTGCCCCACTGTAGTAATGCTGTCATTTGTTTACTGCTAACATTTTAAGTTTAACCACTTGCCGACCGCCAACCACAGGTTGACGGCGACAAGGTGGTTCGTTATCGCAAATCGCCGTCATACGACGGCGGCTGCGATAACGCGCACTGTGAGCGCGCGCGTGCCGCCGGAGGCGCGCCCGCGCGCTCACTGTGTTCGGGGAGGGCCAGGGAGCGGGTGCGGCGGCTTCGATTGCCGCTGGCTACCCGCGATGGCCCCCTCTGAGCGAATGAGCGGAGGTCCGTGTATGTAAACACGGACCTCCGCTCTGTGTGAGGGGGAAGGGCTGTGATCACAGCCTTCCTTTACGTGAAGGCTGTGATAACCTTCCCCAATTGGACGTCCCCCGCGCGATTCCCAATTGATACAAGGGACCCGCACAAGATTGACATACCCCCTACGGGATCGACCCCTTCCCTTCAATAGTGTCGGAAGTGCATTTCCTTCCGACACTAGTGTCGGGAAGGGGGAGTGTGTCTCGCCTCCAGGCACAAATGTATGTGCCTGGAGGCGAGTAAGCGAGTCTCCCCCGGTAGCGCCCATCGGTCGCCGTTAGCTTCGGCGGCGTGGGCGAGGGACCGGGAGGGGCTTGTGTCACTCGCGCGCCCGCGCGGAGGCCGCCGTGCGCGCGCGAGTGTCACGCGCAATAGCGTCGGCGGCAGCATACTGCCGCTAAACG
>BLSH010440646.1:77493-90380 GCA_018402905.1 Glandirana rugosa
GGAGGCGTCGACAACGACGCAAAGAACAAGGCGGGACTACCAAATGCATGCGGTGGAGGCACCGTAACTGGCTGACTTGGTCTTGGCCCGCCGCGTCGGGATGACAGGGTGCCCTGTCCGTCTCGAACTAGCGAGAGTCAAGGCCATGGATGTAGCTGGTTAACTCCCCTTCTTTTGAAGAGGGGGGGGGGAAATCCCGGCCTTGGACTTAGGGGGTTTGGTTCCCAAGGGCCCTGACTGTGAGACTGGACTAACCGGACAGGTCCCTATCTCCTCTAAACAGGGTGGCGCTGATTTAGCGGAAGACGTCCTCGGCTCACAAGACCCGCATTCCATATTGCGAAGCGATACCTTACGCCCAGAACACTCGGCTCCTGCAGAAGGCGATTTAGTCGCGGTGGGACAAATCTCCTCTATCCCTGGACAGGCCAATCAGGTCAGAGTGTCAGTCCCGGGAACCCTTGGTTTGGGGGATTCAGGTTCCGGCCCTAAAGGGGGGGGGGAGAAGTTTTCTTCCCCTCAATTGGTCGATGTAGGTACCGGAACTGAGAGCGATCAAGCTCTGCCTGTCCCGTGGGACAGTAGGGCTGCGCCGCCCGGTTCTGGTTCAGTCGGTCAATGCCACGGAGGTGGCGTACGTAAACCATCAGGGCGGAACAAGAAACGCAGCAACAGCTGCGGAGGTGGCTCTGATCCTTCGGGGGGCAGTGTTTCACAGGCCTCGAGGGCAGTATCGGCTGCTGTGCATTTTTCCTCCTCTAAAGGCTCTACCGTGGGTCGTACGCGGGGTAGAGGCGGAGGAAATTCCGACAATCCAGGTAGCTCCGGCTTGGCCCCGGCGCCCTTGGTACACTGACGTAGTACGGATAGTGGCAGAGGTTCCGTGGCGGCTTCCGCTTCACGGGGACCTGTTATTGCAGGGGCCCATCTTGCACCCTGCTTTACCCTTGCTGGTTTTGACGGCTTGGCTATTGAGTCCCAGGTATTGAGGGATAGGGGTGTCTCGGACTCAGTAATCCCGACTATGATAAAAGCACGTAAGAATTCCTCACGTAAGATTTATCATAGGACCTGGAAGGCCTAAATTACCTGGTGCGAGGCAGGGGGTTGGAACCCCCGCTCTTATAGAGTATCCAGAGTACTTTCATTTTTACAGCAGGGTCTGGACAAGAACCTGGCGTTAAGTACGCTTAAGGGGCAGATTTCTGCCCTGGCAGTTCTTTTTCAACGGCCTTTGGCGTCTCATTCATTGATCCGTACATTTGTACAGGGGGTACGTCATGTGGCTCCTCGGATACGGTCGCCTTTGGCACCGTGGGATTTGAATCTGGTGCTTTCTGTGTTGCAGAAACCGCCATATGAAAGGATTAGGGACATTCCCTTACAGTTGTTGTCGCAGAAGGTGGCCTTTCTGGTAGCTATCACATCCGCCAGGCGGGTGTCGGCGTTAGCAGCATTATCCTGCAAGTCACCTTACTTGGTCCTCCATAAGGACAAGGCAGTTTTGCGACCTTCCCCTTAGTTTCTTCCGATGGTGGTTTCTTCCTTTAATTTAAATGAGGATATTGTTCTCCCCTCATTGTGCCCGCACCCATCACATCCCAAGGGAGTTGAGCTGCATTCTTTGTATGTGGTGAGGGCCTTGCGGGTGTATTTAAGTTCTACAGCTTCCTTTCGTAAGTCTGATTCTTTATTTTTGCTGACGGAAGGGTCGCGCAAAGGTATGGTGGCCTCATCAGCTACCGTGTCTCGTTGGATACGGAAGACCGTGACTCATGCATATGAGATTCGGGGTAAGGTTCCCCCGTTTCCAGTCACGGCTCATTCCACCAGGGCAGTTAGTATGTTCTGGGTGTTTAGACACCAAGCCTCGGTGTCTCAGGTGTGTAAGGCAGCTACTTGGGCCTCAGTGCACACGTTTACTAAGTCTTACAAAATTGATGTTGCAGCATCCTTGGATGCTGCTTTTGGCCGCAAGGTATTACAAGTGGCAGTATAGGCGCGGTTAGCGCCGCCTGAGAGGGCGTTTTTCTGTTGGGTACAGTTGTTATGGTTTTGCCCACCCCTCTTGATTGGCACAGCTTTGGGACGTCCCCATGTGTCATAAGAATGCTGCGTCTGTCAGTGAACGGAAGAGAAAAAGGGATTTTTTTGTATAACTTACCGTAAAATCCTTTTCTCTGAGTTCACTGACAGACGCAGCACCCACCCCTCTGTGTTGGTTTTGTACGGCTTGTTACGAACTGATGTGCTGTACAGAGCAGGGGTATTATATGCTATGGTGAGGACGGCCCCCTGGGAGGGGCCAACCTACACTTTTGTTTGTTTTGCCTAGGCTACTCCTAGTAGGATGAGCATAACCCCATGTGTCATAAGAAGGCTGTGTCTGTCAGTGAACTCAGAGAAAAGGATTTTATGGTAAGTTATACAAAAAATCCCTTTTTTATGTCTTGAAAGATATAAATAAAAAGCAATTTGGCCAAAGCATTTTTTGCTATTCAGCACTGCACTATTTAACTAGCGATTTGTGCGGTCATGAAGCACTGTACGCAAACAAAATTTATATAATTTTTCACACAAATAGAGCTTTCTTTTGGTGGTATTTGATCTCCACTGTGTTTGTGCTATGAATGAAAAACTACTGGAAATTTAGAAAAAAAAACACATCTATATTTTCTACTGTTATACAACCTTTCCAATAAAGAAAAATCAAAAAATCTAATTTCTTCATAAATTTAAGCTAAAATGTATTCTGCCTTTGGTAGGTCTTTGGTAAAAAAAAATCCCAATAAGCGTACATGAATTGGTTTGTGCAAACGTTATAGCTTCTACAAGCTATAGTACATACAGTATACTGGAATTTACGCAGCTGTGACACTCTACTGGTAATGTGGTGATCAGCGGGCTATAGTGGGACTGTGATAGTGTGGTGGGCAATCTGGCGCTAGCTGATTCTGGCTGGGGAGTTACACTGACGTCAATAGTGACACTAATACTGTAATCAGTGCTAATACTATACACTGTCACTGTAATAATGGCACTGGCTGGAAAGGAGTTAACATCTAGGGCAGTCAAAGGATTAACTGTGTGTCTAACAATAACGTGTGTCATATGTGCTGCTTTTACTTTACTATCTGTCTGTTTTTTAACAGACAGATCACTGTTAACTGCACACAGAGTTCTGTGTTTTTGTACACACAACGCTGTCTGATTGGTGACAGCTAATTTGCTGACTTCAGACAAAATCATTGAAACCATCTGCCAAACTTGTGCTGTGTCCAATCACAGCACGGGTCACTGCTCGCTGTGCCTGCGTGGGTTTTCACTGGGTTATTCCAGTTTCCTCCCACACTTCTAAACATGCTGGTAGGTTAATTGGCTCCTGTTAAAATCAACCATAGTATTTGTATGTATGAATGTGAAATGGGGACCTTAGATTGTAAGCTCCTTGAGGGCAGGAACTGATGTGAATGTACAATATATGTATGTAAAGAGCTGCGTAAATTGAGGCGCTATATAAGTACCTGAAATAAAAAAAAAAAAAACATTCCTAAAGGTGATGTGACTTCACAGCATTCACAAAGTGCACATGGGTAATCTGTTGCTGGCCACGCGTTACAATCTGATTGAACAACCTTGTTGAGAATTGTCACAATCTGTGTGGTGAAGTCCCTGCATTAAGGCCCCTTCACACGTGTGCAACTTGTCCTGGGTCTGGGATTGCAAAGTCGCAAGACAAGTCGTACCCCATGATTTTCAATGAGTACCATTCATATCTGTGCGACTTTAAGTCGCAGAAACTTCAAAGTAGTCCCTGCACTGCTTTGGTCCAACTTTGATGCGACTTGAGGTCCATAGACCTCAGGAATACACAGGCATTGCTTCAAGTCTCATAAAAATCATGGCATAATCATGGTAAAATCACACGACTTTTAAGTTGCACAACTGTGAAAGGGGCCAAAGGGGATCTTTATTGTCTCCCTTATTTGTATTTGACTGATGTGTCCTAATGTTTCATTTATAGAAAAACACATTTGCATGTCCTTTTGGTTTGCTGTTATAATATTTCCCAATATTTTATTTTATTATTTTTTTATTTTATTTTAGGGGATGTTCTCTTCTATTCTTGAAGTTGCTAAATTTGAAGGTGCGTCAGTCCGCACAGTGAGTGGTATTCGAGGGCAGATCAAAAAAGCCTTACGGACACCTGAGGGGGCTTTTAGAGCAACGTTTGAAGACAAGCTGCTGATGAGTGGTGAGTAATTGGTGCTTCTGAGAAGTGCAACTTTCTGGATATCATCCTTACAGGCTGGCCTAGAACAATGCTGGCTGAGGGGAGTCTGATGTTTCTCATCTCCCTATTATAGTGTATCTTTGATTTACTGATGGCAGGTTTTCTTTAGAGTGTTTTATTTCTCTGAAGCAAAGTTCTTTGATAAGTGAGGAGACATCCAGATGCAATATGCTGCAGTAAAGGTCCTAATAAGAAGGTGTGTCAAAGACTCTGCAGTGATAAATGCATTCAGGCATTAATTGACGTACCTGATATTATCTATAGTACTTCATTAGGTTTCTCTGTTGCACATTTTATTTTCCTTGGTGATTTATTTTTTGTATGCTTCTCAGTGATACTATGTGGTCCATGAGTAAAACAGTTTAACACTGATCTATAGCAAACCTTACCAAAGTTATATAATATTTGACACCCAGTTATACAGTGAAATGTATTTATTACTTGTGAGTCTCACAACTTTGTATTTAAAATTACCTTTAGTTTTCCCTACTGATAGCCCATACAGGGCAGTAAAAGAACATCTTACCAATGTGTGCAGTTATGTGACAACTGGTACATTTTTCACAGTATTAATGTGGTAAATGACATGGGGAAAGCTAGTTCTGGCAGAGAAATTATGTCACAGTGGGGAGAGCTAATTCTGGCAGAGAAATGATGTCGTGGTGGGGGAGAGCCTAACTGAAGGCAGGTGGATTTAGCACACAAAAGGAAGAGCCTGTTGTCAAGTGTATTCTGTGGAAGCCATTGATACTGAGGCAGTGTGTGATATGGCACTGGGAGTCCAGGTCAAGGCCTGCCTGGTCACACAAAAAGACAAAGTGACTGATTCTATAAGCTAGTGGTTCTCAACCCGTCCTCAAATACCCCCAACGAGCCATGTTTTCAGGTTTTCCTGTACTTTGCACAGCTGCTTTAAATCAATATCAACGACATGGTATTGATAAGAGCTATTTTATATAAGGGAAGTTCCCTAAACATGGCCCATTGGGGGTACTTGAGGACTGAGGTTGAGAATCATTGCTGTAAGCCACTGTAATTGCATGACCTGCAGTTGGCTTTTTCAAAAGTAGAGGTTTGCAGTGGTAGCTTCCATGTCGCTTTCATGAAAGGTTTCTTTTAGGAATCATTGGGAAACCCAGATAGGTATTGTAAATAACAAGTTGGTCGTATTTGGATATATACAGTGCCTACTAGTATACAGTATGTGATTTACTTTTCACCCATTTTTTTCCTTTCTTGCTCTCCATCTCCTGTTAGATATTGTATTTCTCCGCACCTGGTACCCAGTCACTGTGCCCACCTTTTATAATCCGGTCACCTCATTGCTGAAGCCTGTGGGACAGAAAGAGACCTGGACAGGGATGAAAACTGTTGGACAGCTGAGGTATGAGCTTGGCATCAAACAGAAGAAACGAAAAGATTCTTTGTACAAGGTATGCACAAGCCTAATTCAAACAAAAGTAGAAATAATGCCATCAAACATTGGTATATGAAATGAAATGTTCCTTCTTCTGTTTCAGCCTGTCATGAGACAAGAGAGACATTTTAATCCACTCCACATTCCTAAAGCTCTGCAGAAAGCTCTGCCATTTAAAAATAAGCCCAAAATGATGGAGAAGAAGGGCAAAACAACGCGAGACAAACTGCGGCCAGCTGTAATTAGAGAACCTCACGAACGGAAGGTAGCACCATAATTTTTCATAATAATTTCTGATACATGCGTATAGTGCTTTGAGAAAAAAAAACATATAGACTTCCTCTCTGCTATTGCTAGAGTCTCTTCCTGTTTGCTTGGTGGACTAGGGTTTAGTCATATAAACACGATGGCTCTACAAGCCACTAGAATTTCTGAATAATCCTGGTGCATTATCAGATTTCACCAGTAGGCGATATTGCAGATCAAATCATTCAAAAATTATTCAGAAAAGAGGTGTTGCTTCCTTGTAATAGTACAAGTACTCAGGATATTTCCTTTGTCCCTTTTATGACCAGAGGTCAACAACTCTAATTTAGCTACCTAACTCATTTAAGGATGTAAGGCTTTTATCTGCTCTATTTCTTAGACTGCATATATTGGCTTGCCATGCAGATTGGTTCTAGATTGTTAGTTTATACAGGAGTTGCCCAAGGCCACGTGGTCTAATGGACTTGTCTGTACGTTTTAGAGTGGCTGTTAAGCTACTGATTTAAAATGCTCCCATCCCCTCTGTAATATAACAATAAATGTCCCTGTGTCTGTGTTATATAAAAAATATGTTTATCTTGCAATCTCATACTACAAAGTCAATTTCTCCAAGTCCCTGATACTAGACCTGGGAGTGCCACCGGATACACAATCACTTCTCAAACGCCAACTCCCCTACAAGTGGAGCTCCCAAGATATAACATATCTAGGAATTACCCTAACATCTTCAATGAAAACCTTAGCACATGCCAACTATACCCCATTAATACACAAAATCAGACTCCAAACTCAAAACCTAACCCATACAACTATATCCTGGGTAGGAAGACTCGTAGCATTTAAAATGCTAATTCTTCCAAAAATACTATATTTCTTTCGAGTACTCCCCATACCTACCCCACTCAAATTTCTAAAACCCATGACAAAAATCCTCAATGAATATGTCTGGAACAATAAAAAACCTAGATGTGCACGAGCTAGTCTTACGAAACATAAATCTGTAGAAGGAATGGGTATGATTAACATCATACTCTACCAGCAAGCGGCCATCCTAGACCAACTAAAACACTGGACCAAGAGGGAGGACCCCCCGCTTTGGGCAGAAATTGAGTCAGAAATCTCTCCCACAAAAAAACTCACCCACCTCCTAGTCCTAGACTGTTGGAAGGCTTGGAACAGTACTGCTCTCCCACCTACGATAGCCGCCACATTAAGCGCATGGCGCAACATACAAAAACAATCCAGCCCAACCAATCCAACAACAGCCCCCAATATACCAATCCAGGAACTGAACTCCCTGATGCCCTTTATGTATACAAAGCCTATCCAATCACGCGGCATAACCTATATACAAGATCTGTTCGAAAACTCCTCAATTAAAAAATGGGAAACCCTCAAAAAGGAATACCACCTACCAGACAACACCAAATTTCTGTGTACACGTATCCTCACGTTCCTAGCCTCACATCCCTTACCAACAATCAGGGTCCCCCCAGAAGCTTGGAGATTCCTACACTCCGACACCACCAGCCAAAAAGGTATATCCCTATTCTACAATATTCTGAACGAGAAAAAGACCTTCCAAAAACTCCCAGCACTTCAAAAATGGGAAAGAGACCTCTCTAGCTCATACTCTACACAACAGTGGAAATCAGCCATACAATCCATATCCATATACAGATACTCCAAATGTACCAATCATTGGGAAATGATGCTCAAACTCCTGCATAGATGGCACTACACTCCATACAAACTAACAAAATTCCTCCCCAACAGCCCTCCTCAATGCTGGAGAGGATGTGGCAAAGTAGGCAACCTAATACACATATTGTGGGAGAGCCCTTGCCTCACAAGCTATTGGGGACAAACCTTCAAATTAATATCCTCTACTACAGGCGTCCTAACTACCCCCAATCCTGCACTGGCCTTGCTAAACCTAGGCATAGAAAAAAATTCCCATACAAATGACACAAATAACAATGCATATCCTCTTAGCAGCCCGAAACACGATCCTTAAAAAATGGAAATCCCCAGACTCCCCCAACATATCGGAAACCATAAATATAGTACGGTTAAACCACTCATACGAAAGGAGCCTAGCAGTTAACTCATTAAGGTGCACTTGGGTGAGCACTACCACCACACCCAAGACTTAACAGCCAAAACTACACCCCAGATTCTAATTCTTGAATAACCACAAACACAACTCCCACATTGCGTGCCATATACCTTCCCCCACCTTCCATCCCCCTCCCCCCCTATTTACAATTTATTACTACCTTATTGTTACTAATTAACAAATACAAGATGTGCAAGCTCCCATTGCCCTCGAGCACAGCTAGTACCCATGAGGGGTGCGAGAGAGCACCGGGAGATCTAACCAACGCTAATCCTAAAGCTACAACCCGCTAATGGGCAGTCTCAACAGAACAATGTAATACTATGTCAACAGAACAATGTAACACTATGCTAACCCATGTATGCTGACTGTATACCATGAATCTCTTGTTATGCAACATCTATACAAGTTACTTATATGTGTATCATTGAAAAACCTAATAAAAACTTATTGAACAGAAAAAATATGTTTATCTTTACCTATATCACAGTGGCTCCCGGCGATCACATGACTCTTCGACTCTTTCCTCTGCTTGGCTGACAGCTTCAGCGGGCGGGGCCGTGCATTGCCGCTGACGTCAGCCTGGGAGGAGAGAGAGAGAGCCGAGGACTCGCATGATCGCCGGGAGCCACTGTGATATAGGTAAAGATATATAAAAAAATATGCTTAACACAGGCACAGGGCTGTGGATGAGGGAGGGATGTAAGCGGACCACGGTGTCGAGGCTCAGCAGCTATGATACACCATAGTCAGCTTACTGGGGGGAGGGTATAGCCAGGCAGAATCAGACAGATTTTTTTTTAGGCGATAGAAGGGGCCAAATTACACATCACAAGCACTGTGTTGTATAACTTGTTTTAACCAGTTCAGCCCCGGAAGGATTTCCCACTTTAGGACCAGAGAACTTTTTGCGATTCGGCACTGCGTCGCTTTAATTGCGCGGTTGTGCGACGTTGTACCCAAACGAAATTTGCGCCCTTTTTTTCCCACAAATAGAGCTTTCTTTAGGTGGTATTTGATCACCTCTGCGCTATTTCTGATCGCCCTTATAAACAAAAGAAGAGCGTCAATTTTGCAAAAAAACCCAAATTTCTTACTTTTTGCTAAGATACAAATCCAAAAAAAAAAATATATAAAAAAACATTTTTTTCTCTTCTGTTCACTGACAGACGCAGCATTCTAATGACACATGGGGTTATGCTCATCCTACTAGGAGTAGCCTAGGCAAAACAAACAAAAGTGTAGGTTGGCCCCTCCCAGGGGGCCGTCCTCACCTTAGCATATAATCCCACTGCTCTGTACAGCACATCAGTTTTTATTTGCCAAGTGCAAGGAGTAGACCTGGTTCCCTATGGGAGCAGCGGTCTCCTGAAGATTCATCTAAGGAAGACTGCTATCAAGAAGCCGGCTGGTGGTATAGAGGATATCTCGAATCCTAATCTTTCCCCAGTCCGGCCGACACTATGCGATCCCCCTTAGGGGGGCCCACTGCATAGCGCCCGTTCCGTGCGGGCGGCCAGTGGCTAAAACCCACTAGAGCCCAGTGACTGGTTCGCCTGTCCAGTGGCCTGGCCAGCAACAATCCTCTACATGGGGAGGTAAGTCTGCTCCGGGTGGCTACCCGCTGCGCCTGTCGGATTGGTGAGTGAACCCCTCTTCCGCCCTATAGGCATGGAGAGTGGGCACCTGGGCAGCTCTGTGGTGGTCAGCCGGTGGG
Source organism: Glandirana rugosa (assembly GCA_018402905.1). Classification (NCBI taxonomy): domain Eukaryota; kingdom Metazoa; phylum Chordata; class Amphibia; order Anura; family Ranidae; genus Glandirana; species Glandirana rugosa. The sequence continues at coordinate 87,308 of BLSH010440646.1, forward strand.
GGTCTGTTAGAGGCCTTCCCCCCACTCCCCCTCCCCCCTCAATCCCCCGCAGGCACCTTTGCACTAACCGTTTTAATCTGCATCGACCGTCCGGAGCAATGTGTTAGGTGGGTCGTTGCCATTGGATTTTGGAGCACCGCTCGTTCGTGGCCGACCGCATGTGTGTAATGGCAGCGTCCATTGTTTGAGAACCACGTGGTTTCCAGCCTGCTCTCTGGCGGCCTCCAGTGGTCGATTGGGAGAACTGCAGTCCTTGCGCAGGAAGCCCTTAAAAACGGGTGTGGGCTTCCGGTTTTTGCTTAGACAGCATGGCTGACACACAGTAACAAGCTCCTGACGTGCAGCAGTTTGTGGGCATTGCTCTTCGGTTGGAGTGCTGAGGCATCAAACAGCAAGTATAGCTGGCGCTTCTTTGGTGCCTGTAGCGGTGGGTGTAATCCGCCCGGGTCTCCCTGGCTGATTTGTGGGGTAGAGGTGGTGATTACACAGCGGGGGTGCCGGGCTGAGATGTCAGAGGCCTGCAATTCTATGGCACGTATACCTGCGGATCTACAGTCCACCCCAGGATCATTAGTGTCCTTGGAACAGCTGAGGGCGGTGTTTGGGGAGTTCTTTCCCCGGGCAGGGGTGCCTGTTCCGAGGGGCCCCCAGAAGCGCCCACCCCCTCCTCTTTCCTCAGGGGAGGATTCAGATCTAGAAAGCGCCTCAGTGGTCACACCTGTGGATCTTTCAGAGGGTGAGCCGCCCTCAGAGGGCGAAGAGGATCAAGAGGCTCCTAGTTCGCGGGATAAAGCGATAGTGGAAGCACTGATCACTGATATTCGCGACTCTATGCGACTGGACCAAACAGGGGAGTCGCATGAGTCCGCATATGTTTGTGGACCACTTAGACCCCCTAGGTCCCCTAGGGCTTACCCTTATGATCAGGTGTTTGAACAGGCAGTGTTCAAGGAATGGCGGAAGCCACCAAGTTCCTTGGCTTTGCCTAAAAGCTTTGCTGTTCACTACCCCTTTGAGGAAAGCTTTACTAAGAGATGGGCTTCCCCGGTGGTGGACCCTGCCGTGGCTTGTATGAATAAAGCAACCACCATCCCCTTGGAGGGGTCTCCATCCTTTAAAGAGGCGGCCGATCGCCGCACAGAGACAGTGTCTAAAGCACTATTCTTGTTGGCTGGGTCAGCCATGCGGCCGGCGCTAGCAACTGCTATGGAGGCACAGTCTCTTCGCGAGCACGCTGCCGCACTGCGCACTAGTTTGTTTAGTGAATGTGCACAGGCTGAGGTACAGCGGGTGCAGCATTTGGAAGAAGGTCTCCGCTACATATGCCATGCGGCTTTGGATCTTCTCCCCATATTGTCAAAAATGTCTGTTTTTTCAATTGTCATCAGGCGGGTGCTGTGGCTCCGCTCTTAGTCGGGCGACCAGGCTTCAAAGAAAGCTCTGGTAGACCCTTTCAGGGAGGGCGTCTGTTTGGCCCACAGTTGGATAAGATTATTAAGGATTTCACGGGAGAGAAGAGTACTTTCCTTCCAGAGCCGAAGCGACAAGATCGTCGTCGTAGGCAGGGTCCTGTCTCTTTTGGTCAGAAGAAGTTTTTTCGGGCGCCCGGCCCAGCGGGTAAGGCCAGGAAGGCATTCACAGGCCACAGCAAAAGGCCCTGGCAGCGTAAGCCCGAAAAAGCGGAGGACAAGCCTGCCTCCGCATGATGGGTGGCCCCCACCCGCCTCACGGGTGGGGGGCCAGTTTCTGGGGGTTGCAAGCAGCTCTCTGCCCCCAGAAAAGTCCTTCCACTCAAACGTGAGGCTTCTGCAGAAGCGTCAGGAGGCGCCTCTAGGCGCCAGTCAGGCTCTCAGCAGACAGAAGTTATCTTGAACGCTGGCTTGCCGGCTGGAGTACCTGGGTCTGATTCCGGACACGGTACAGGCTGGGGTGTTCCTAACACCGAGCAAGCTTCTAATGCTTTAGGCAGGGCGAACACTGTGATCGCGCCAGTGGTTCTCCTTACTGTTCTGTATACGGGTGTTGGGGCTCAGGAGGTCGACTTGCGAAGCGATACCTTACGCCCAGAACACTCGGCTCCTGCGGAAGGCGATTTAGTCGCGGTGGGACAAATCTCCTCTATCCCTGGACAGGCCGATCAGGTCGGAGTGTCAGTCCCGGGAACCCTTGGTTTGGGGGATTCAGGTTCAGGCCCAAAAGGGGGGGAGAAGTTTTCTTCCCCTCAATTGGTCGATGTAGGTACCGGAACTGAGAGCGATCAAGCTCTGCCTGTCCCGTGGAACAGTAGGGCTGCGCCGCCCGGTTCTGGTTCAGTCGGTCAATGCCACGGAGGTGGCGTACGTAAACCATCAGGGCGGAACAAGAAGCGCAGCAACAGCCGCGGAGGTGGCTCTGATCCTTCGGGGGGCAGTGTTTCACAGGCCTCGGGCGGTATCGGCTGCTGTGCATTTTTCCTCCTCTAAAGGCTCTACCGTGGGTCGTACGCGGGGTAGAGGCGGAGGAAATCCCGACAATCCGGGTAGCTCCGGCTTGGCCCCGGTGCCCTTGGTACACCGACGTAGTACAGATAGGGGCAGAGGTTCCATGGCGCCTTCCGCTTCACGGGGACCTGCTGTTGCAGGGGCCCATCTTGCACCCTACTTTACCCTCGCTGGTTTTGACTGCTTGACTATTGAGTCCCAGGTATTGAGGGATAGGGGTGTCTCGGACTCCGTAATCCCGACTATGATAAAAGCACGTAAGAGTTCCTCACATAAGATTTATCATAGGACCTGGAAGGCCTACATTACCTGGTGTGAGGCAGGGGTTGGAACCCCCGCTCTTATAGAGTATCCAGAGTAATGGCATTTTTACAGGAAGGTCTGGACAAGAACCTGGCGTTAAGTACGCTTAAGGGGCATATTTCGGCCCTGGCGGTTCTTTTTCAACGGCCCTTGGCGTCTCATTCATTGATCTGTACATTTGTACAGGGGGTACGTCATGTGGCTCCTCGGATACGGTCACTGGCATAGGCTCCTCGGTGTACTGCATGGGGGACATGTTTACATGTCTAGTTACTTACTCTGCGGTTCCC
>BLSH010440646.1:103582-124928 GCA_018402905.1 Glandirana rugosa
AAAAAAAGAAAAGAAAAAAAAGGGTGTTTTAACAGTAACATTGTCCAATAAAGAGTGTGGGTCGTATACGTATGGTGTTTAATGTGGGGTTTTGTGTAAGACGATGAGGAGGAGTCATACCTCTATGGAGTACAGACTCTGAAAAAGTGTCGGACCGGTGTACGTCTCCGAGTTGTACGTCCCTCACGGCAGTCGCATATGCTGGGTGTGAGAAATAACCTGTTACAATGACAATTTTGTGGGAAAAAAAAGAAAAGAAAAAAAAATCTTCATTTTTCAAAGAATTGTGGGAAAAAATTACATCTTAAAAAAATTCACCATGCATCTTACTAAATACCTTGGAATGTCTACTTTCCAAAAAGGGGTCATTTGGGGGGTATTTGTACTTTCCTGGCTTGTTAGGGTCTCAAGAAATGAGATAGGGTGTCAGTATATCAGGTGTGATCAATTTTCAATGATTGGCACCATAGCTTGTAGACTCTATAACTTTCACAAGGACCAAATAATATACACTTATTTGGGTTATTTTTACCAAAGATAGGTAGCAGTATAAATTTTGGACAAAATTTACAAAGAAAAATTACTAATTTGCAAAATTTTATGACAGAAACAAAGAAAAAGGCATTTTTTAAAAAAAAATTCAATATTTTTTTATTTATAGAACAAAAAATAAAAAAACCCCTAGTGCCCCCCTATGTATAACAAATTATCATTGGAATTAAAAGAATGGGAGAAGCTGAGGATCTCATGGCTAGGGAGAGTTAATTCTGTGAAGATGAACCTTCTCCCTAGAATTTTGTACCTCTTTAGGTCTCTGCCTATTTCGATCCCCAGGGCTCCACTGAAAAAGTTCCAATCCAAGGTCATTCGATTCATCTGGGGTAACAAGGGACACAGAATAAACAAAGAAACACTGTTCAGGCCCAAGGAACAGGGAGGACTTAATCTACCCAACCTCACCTGGTACTACCAAGCGGCGCAACTAGCCCAACTTTCGTCTGTCTACTTTAAGAATTCTCTACCCGACTGGGTCCGGATGGAGAGGCTTGCCATTCCCAATCACACCATTGACTTTTTACTATGGCGCCCCCCCAAGGCTAGACCCCCGATATTAGCTCCTACCCTGTCACACTCCTTCTCTATCTGGGACAGCATTAAATCCTCCCCCTCGCTAGTGTCCTCTTGGCAACCGCTTTCTCACCTATTCCACAATCCACTCTTTGTTCCTGGGATGGATATTTTGGCTTTCCGATGGTGGTTGGACAAAGGCCTATATAGAATTGGCCACTTTGTGAACCCCAGGGGCCCCCTTTCCGCAACTTATTGCACCAGCAAACTAGACATGCCTAGCACGGAAAGATTTAGGCTCCTACAGATATCTCACTTCATCAGGTCCTTGTGCAGGAAAGACAACTCCCCTCCAACGCTTTCAGCTTATGAACAATGGTGTGGTCAGCCTGTGGAACAGAGGGGGGGCATTTCGGTTATTTATCGCTCCCTGGCCTCCTCTTCTGGCAAAACTAGATATATGAGGGATTGGGAGGAGGAGCTTGGCATGGAGCTGAAGCAGGAGACTTGGTACAGGGCCTTCACGGCCTCCTCGAAGGGCTTCTGTAATACCGCCATTGTTGAGGCAAATTTAAAGGCTTTAACGAGATGGTACCTCGTGCCCCTTAGGCTTGCCAGGATGTTCCCCGATTCTTCACCTCTTTGCTTTCGTCACTGTGGTTCGACTGGATCCATGATCCACATCTGGTGGGAATGCCCCAGGATTAGGGGTTTATGGAACAAAATTTTTCATTTAATCAGGAAAGTTACGGGACTTTCAATACCAAACTCCCCCCAGACGGCTCTTCTAAATATGATAGGCCCGGACATACCGAAATTAACCAAACGCCTCATATCCTTTATCCTGTCGGGCACCAAGTTATCTATCGCTAGAGCCTTGAAACAACCTTCTGTCTCCTTTCTCCAGAGGAAGAGAAAAATTTCTTGGATTATGACTCAGGAGAAGACTGCAAGCATTCTCCTAGACACAGAGGAGAAACATGACGCGACCTGGGAACCCTGGCTGGCCTACACGGCCCGGGTATAATTTAGGCTGTAGTGGGCGGGGATCCCTGCTCTGACATTGGGCTCTACCCTCCTCTGACACCACCACTCCCCTCTGTCCTCTGCCCCCTTGCTCTTCTCCCCCTACTTTCTCTGTCTGTCTGACTTCTCCTCTTCCTCCTTTCCTTCTCTTCCTCTCTGTTTCTCAAGTGTGCCCATTAATGGGACACAGAATATGCTGAGCATTTGGACGGTAGTCATAGCTTACTGGCTACCTTCTTCCTGAGGAGGTTAGACCCCTAGGGTACCTCCTTACTACATACCCTGGGTCTCTCTCCATTCGCACTGTTAACTAGTTTGAATAATTTGCTTTCCATGTTTTTAGTTGCATCCTCCGGTACCACTCTTGTGGATCTATATCACCCAACTGTCTTTAGTAAGGGGGACATGCGCTTCTCTACATAAGGAGAGCCTTTCCGAACGGAGAGGTGCGATATTTTGCGGGCCGTATAGATCCTAACTAGGCCTGCCTTAATAAGGGCAGGACGAGAGGGGGGGGGTGGGGCTGCCCTATCCCCGGGGTCACTGCACAGCAGGTTCCCATTTGGGGTGCTGACCCGGGGGGTTGGGGCGGTGTTGCCTGTAAATCCCCCTGGACGCTGGACAGGGTACTGGCTCACAGAAGTGATTGGGTTAGTTCAGGTTGCCTTTTATCACACGTATAACATTTGCTAGACTCCAGGTTTATCTATGATTCTGATCCTTTCAGGTCTGGACTTTTACCTATGCACTGTACCTGTTATGTATTGATATTACTTTTTCTTCAATAAAAATCTATTGAAAGTAAAAAAAAAAAAAAACCCCTAGTGATTAAATACCACCAAAAGAAAGCTCTATTTGTGTGAAAAAAATGACGCAAACTTCATATGGGTACAATGTTGCATGACTGAGTAATTGTCGTTCAAAGTGTGATAGCACTGAAAGCTGAAAAATGGCCTGGACAGGAAGGGGGTTTTCGTGCCCAGTACTGATGTGGTTAAACAATACACTTGCCCCTAACTCAATCTCCGAATGGCAATACAGACAAATCAGAAGCTTCCTAAATAGACCTGACCACACAACACTCTGGACCAAAGATTTCTCATGCTTAGAGACCCTATGCTCTAAAAAAACACCCCAAAGACATTTGATCTCCACATCATACGGGTCTTTGTTTGCAGATCAAACTGCATTCCCTGACCACACCTGCAAATCTTGGGAACATGATCTCAAAATGCAAATTACAGAAGAAGAATGGGAAAATATATGCCTCTACACTCACAAAGGCTCACTAAATGTAGCAACACAGGAGTGCAGCTTCAAAATTCTATCTAAATGGTATAGAACACCTGAAATCATTCACAAATTCTCGCCGACCGCCCCCAACAGATGTTGGCGCTGTGGTGAGGAAGATGGATCTTTCTTCCACATATGGTGGTCCTGCTCAAACATTAATACCTTCTGGCAAATGGTACACAGAGAGATCTCGACAGTCACAAAAGAAAACATCGCCTTCTCCTCAGCACTATATTTACTTCACCACACTAAACTACCAAAACACCGATATCTTAAATCCCTAAACATGTTCATGATCAACGCAGCCAAACAATGTATCCCGCCCAAGTGGCTCTCACCTTCTGTTCCAACGAAAGAAGAATGGTTCCACAGAATAAACCACATTGAAAAAATCGAGGAACTCATCAGCATTGCCCATGAAACACATCTCAAATTCTCAGCATCATGGTACAGATGGCACCAATACATGTTAGACACAAGTCATTGCGACCCATAAAACCACAGTTCGAAAACCAATCGACCTTAAACTGGAGACCCCCATCCCCCTGGGGGTACATGGCTGACACTTCTTTTCTCTTCTCCCCCCCCCCCCCCACTTTCCCAATTTCTCTCACTCAATCTTCTATAATCTACTTCCTTCCCTTCCAACCTTTTGTCCTATCAGAATCCTAACTCTACAACCCACACTTTCACATACCAACTAGGAAACTTCGTTCAGTAAGGCGAATCTACACACAGAAATCAAGCGATATATCCCTCCATACTTAATAAAATTCTTTACGAGGTCAAACCCTGTTCATTCTAGAAACTCCTTAACCCCCAGAAATAATAATCACATACACTCCTCCCGCAGAACTCCACGATCAATGTTTAGAGATATCTTCACTGGGATAGACATTTACTGTTATTATTATCTGTTTATAAAACGTTATCTGTAAAAGAACAGCTAGGATCATTCTATGTAACAAACAATCAATGCATTATCCTACCATATCCTTTTCCAATAAAATTTATGGAACAAAAAAAAAATGAATGCAGTCATCACCTCTAAAGACTGGTAAGCTGTGGAATGCCTGCCCAGGCATTTACTTGTGAGTATATTGTAGGCAAATGCACATATATAAACTCATTCTATGTAGTGTTGTCTCAGTTCCAATGAGATTGGTTGGGGGGGCGGGGTGTTTCATGTATAGCACCACTATGTTTGTGCCATTGGTTTTGAGGAAGAGGAACCTCTCTTCAAATGGGTGAGCTGGGACATGGATTCCCTACAGGGGGCGTGTGACCTGATAATTTCTGTGATTGAGTGGGGCAAGCTGGCAAATAGCATGCTTACTTGCTCATTTGCATCTATTGCAGATACATCAGCTACAGACACAAAATCTATGCGCAAGTTACCTGTACACTTGAGAGTGTTCCAGTGAACTTTAACCTCCCTGGCGGTATGATTATTTCAGATTTTTGGTGCTGAAAGCGGTACCATTATTTTGCATGGAAATTTGGCGTTTTATATTGTAGGCCTGTAATTTTTAGGAATAACTCACTTAAATCTGTCCAAACAAGAGTCTAGTATCGGGTATCATAAAGTTTGAAACACAAAATCATAAATTATAATATATATGAAAAAAAAATTATAATATAATTATAAATAATTATCAAAGATGATAATATAATAATAAAATGTATTAAATAATGTAATCTAGTCAAAAACACAGAAATTTGCTCAGTTGCAGAATTGTCGCTGTTGTCACTTTCAGTGTCTGATGATAAATTTCCCCAAAAATCAGTATCACGCAATTCTGCAAATGATTATTTACTATCGCTGTTTTCTAGCTGATCAAAAACCGCTTTTGACGTAAAGGGACGCTTTTTTATGCCATGGACGTTCTCAAGTTTCCAGGCAGAAAGAATGACATAAATAATATAAAAGTGCATGCAGGGCACTGGGCAAACCACTAGGGACAAAGGGGATGTGAAATGATTTCATACAGTAATGTAATCTTACAGATTATAGTGTACTGTATGTGTTATGTGTGTTTCACTTTTTGAATTTCCCTCCAGGCTCCACCCCCGTGCGCCGCGACACTCACAGGAAATGGAGCCCGACACACAGAGGCATTGGGCAGAGGACACAGCGGGGGGACATCGCTGGATCCAGGGGACAAGGTGGGTAACATGGATCCAACAATGCAATCCCGAGTGTGGCTCGGGGTTACCGCTATTTGCAGTGAAAACTCACTCCAAGCCACACTCGGGAATACCGTCAAGGAGGTTAAATGTCCTAGTTTTATGTATATGCAGCTTGATGTTAATAAATATATATATATATATATATATTTTTTTTTTTAAGGGTCCATGCACACAGGACTTAAACAGGCATTTTAGATGTCTGGCATAATATCATGGTGTTTTCCAGCGCCCAGGGAGCTGCACATGCCATGTACAGCCTGCCATACAATTGAAAGGCTGTACACAACCATGCTGTTGTAAACACTGATTCTTTGCATCAGTGCATAGCCACGTATGTGCTTCCAATTATTTTTTTTTTGTTTGCTACATATACAGATTTTGCTTTACGGAATAACATGTAGTCCAAGATAAAGGATTCCCAGAGCACTAGGGATTAGGTATAATGACACAACAGACAGAGTTTGCTTTGAGGCTACATTTGTCTGATTGAACTTCAGATAATAAGAGATAGGTAACACTGCTTTGATGACTCATTTATTTATGTGAACAATGGGCTTCTATCACCACAATGATACTGCTTCAAGAAAAGATGCTTTGAGCTTCACCTGCTACATAATATGAGCATGTCATCCTATGTCCGTGGGTACTTTAGAGCAAACAGTTTGTACTTTACCTCTTCTATTAAAATATTGATATTCTGTTTTTAGGTAGCTGTAGTGTAATTTATCTTGCTTTATTCTATTCAGTGCTGATTGCAATTATTGAAGTCTTTTGCTGCATGTGTTGCCATGGGTTGTCTCATTTTTCCCAACCAGATTGCAGTAATGAAAGACAGACTTGTACAGTGCACTTTTATGAAGTTTGTATTGCTTGTTTTGCATTTTCCAGTGCATGGTTCTTAAGCACAACAGAGTCAAATGTTTAATTACCGGACTTCAACCATTTAATATCTTCTGGCTTCCCGCCCCTTGTTATCCCAGATAATGCAATAACTAATTATGTAGCGGGACTTCATCTCCAGAAAGTGCAAAGCTCAGTATGTGTTCTCACCATGACAGATAGACGCTGTGCAGGCCTGCTCCTTGTTCTAGGGCTTTCCTTGGTGTGCTTTACTGCAGGTAAGGCTGATCTTCGTATAAAAGAGTTTTTGTTTTTTGACTTGGTGCATTTGGACTGAAATACTGAAAATCTCCCCTCTGTAATGAGAGAAAAATGGGGTCTGTCATTGCTCACCTGAAAACGCTACTTGCCTGTCCCTGGCTTTAGTACTTTGAGGCACTGACCTGGAAGTGAAGCAAGTTGGGTTACTTTTAAGTCAAAACTCCTGATTTGCACACTTGTTTGAGAGAAGTAACTCACAGTATTAAAAATTCATTAGCATGACAGTCAAACAACTAGCATTCAAAAAACAAAAGCCAGCAGCAGTAGACTATGCATTTTTTCACAGTACAAGTTTTGGAAAACTCAGGAAAAACTCAGATTTTGTGACTCGTTTCACATGTTTTTTTGGTAGTTATTAAAAATGACTTAATTTGCAACCTGCAGCTAGTCTCATGTTTTTAAAACCACCACAATTCAGGTTTTTTGCAGTGGTGCAGTGGTAGTGCAGTGGTAGACAGGATTCTCAGGATTTTCATCCCACTGCTCCTGTAATTCTCTCTGCCTTTCTGAGAAGTCTGCAAAGAGTTTAAGGTGAAATGACAGGCAATCCCAGTCAGCTGTGTACCTAGCGTGTTTGATACCTAAAACAGATTCCTTTTTAAAACTCTTCCCTATGCCCTTCTATATGTCTACATTTGTATTATTTTTTTCAGCAATAGTCATGAAATCAAACAGATTCTATTGGATATAAAAAAAAAAAGCACATAAAAATGATATAAATATGTATATATATATATATATATTTGTGTGTGTTAGTTGTTTAAAAAAATAAATGAATAAAATTGAGCCCCCGATTCACATAGGTGCGATGCGGGAACCTTGCAAATCCACTGCGGGTTACCGCATCACACCTGACTCGCGCGGCAGTTCACACTGCAATGCGAACTGAAGGGAGATGTCAATACATTGTTAATGACACCCCCTTTTCACCTCACATATCGCAGTGTGAACTGCAAACTCGCACAGGAATCGGATTGCATGGGTATGAACACCCATGAGATTCAATTCTGTTACGGCCCAAAAAAAGGGTCCTGTGCGTGTTTGGTACGGATGTGACGCGATATCAGCCATACAATCTGTATGGCTGAAATGGCATCACATGGACATTGCATATGATTTGCAGTGCGGTGCGAATCATATGCGATATTGCTGAGCGCACTGGTGTGAACCAGGGCTGAAGGCTTTAATAGCGATGCACGCAGTGCATCAAGGTGGAGCTTTAATATAATAGCAGTAATTAATATAATAGCAGCATTGTAAATGTAATAAACGGAATGCGTTTTTATAGCAAAGTACATTGGACTAATAAGGGGTGATTTGATGGTAATAGGACTTCAGGGGATTAAATTATAATAATACTTGCAAAATACAGCAAAAATGGGCAATCATACAATAGACAGGCAAGAAACCGTTGTTAAAATATGCAGCCAACAAATGGTAATACTGACAAAACATGGGCAACAAATTAGCAATTGTATACAATACACAGACAGCATCCAATTGTTAAAACATTTGTGAAAATATGCAGACCACAAACTAACAGTTATGAATAAATAAGACCAACTTCCGCAGCATCACCCCCAAAAATCCAACCCCTGGAAAAAAATCCTCCCATATCCCCCTACTCCCTCCACACAGAAATTTACCACACCTCTAAAGATCATTATTTTAAAAAATATTGAATTATTTATGGAGTCAATGCCTGTAATAGTATTCAGCATATGGTGGTTTTTTTTTATATTGTACACACCTTTACACTTTCTTCACATTTACATGCAGACCAAGCTGTCCTGAAAATGACAGTTACAGGGTTGCTTACAAAGGTCCGTTTTTATCCATAGTTTTTTAAATGAATGTTTTTCTCAATCGTTCATTGACGGACGCAGCCTCTATTCTTGACATGTGGGGTTTATGCACCTTTCACTAGGAGTGGACTAGGCAGAACGTAGTTCAGCTCAAAGCAGACACAGTCCCTTCCAGGGGGCAGTCCTCATTTGGCATAACCCCTCCAGCCCTGCTCAGCAACTCAGTTTTCTCTGCGGTTCCCCATTCTTTTATTTTTTTATTTTTTCAAGAATTCTGATGAAGATTACAATCAAGTAGCCGGCTGGGTGACAGGCTGGATATCCTAGATCCAGGGAGTCTCCCCAGCGCGGCCGACGGATGCGAGCCGACCCTTAGCTGTATGCGGGTTCGGCCGCGTCAGGCCTCGTTCCATGCGAGGCGGCCAGCGGGTTAAATGTCCCTAGGACTTTTAACACCTAGGATCGGTGTCCGTGTCATGGGTGCTGCATGGCCGGCAGCTCCCCCCAAATCGGCGGGGTGACAGGACTGCTTCGGGTGGCTACCCGCTGCGCCTGTCCAGAGTGGTGAGTACTCCCCCCTCCTGTGGAGGGTGGGGGGAGGCGGGTGGTGTCCCCCCTTTCCACGGTAAAGGTATCCTACCTATCCTCCGGCTGTAGCTCTCCTTGCCTGGATGCGTCCCCCTGGATGGGCTGTGGGCGATCGACCTGTGGGTTGCGACAGCCATTTGCCTGTATCCGGCCGCATGTGCATTTTCCTGTAGCCGGCCGCGTGTATGTAACGGCTGCCATTTTGCGGTAGCCGGCCACGGCGTTCGGCCTCTAGTGCCTATGGCGGCCATATTTGTGTGGTCTGCCGTATCCTGGCTTTAGATTCGCTGACTGGGTGGGCGGCCCTGCGTCTCTTGGCACCGGATACAGGCCGTAAGAGCCTCTCCTGACACGTGGGGATCGCAGAGCAGCGGCAGTAGCAGATACAGGCAGCTACAGCAGCGCTAGCACCAGCACCTGGGGTGGTGGGGTGAGTCCTCCTGGGAAACTCTGGGGCCCTAGTGCGGCAACTGAGGGGCAGTGTAAGACACACAGTCCAGTGGGTGTCTTCTGGGGTACGGGCAATGGCGGCCAAAGCAGGTGCTTCCCAGCCAGGGGTCTCCGGCAGGGACCAGGGAGCGCTGGGACCTGTGGTTCCGCTGCAGTTTGACGGCCATCCTGAAGGGATTCTTCTTCCGGGTAGAGCCGATCCGCAACCGGGGGGGTGGCGAGCAAATGGCCACCCCCTCCTCCATCCTCTGGTGAGGATTCGGACCCGGAGGGGGGCTCTGTGGTGTCGGGGACCCCCCTGGAGCTGTCGGAAGGTGAGCTTGGGGACCCCTCTGATGAAGAGGAGGAGCCCTCAGGGGCCACCGTGGCTCGTGAATGGGCTCTGGTGGGCTCATTGGTCTCAGCGGTTCGTGAGACACTGAAGCTGGGCCCGGCTGCGACACAGGGGGCGCTGTGCGCTTTTGGGTCGCATAAGCCGGTCTGGACTCCTAAGGCATTCTCTTATTTGTCGTACTTTGATCAGAAGTGGCGAATACCTCAGGGTTCGTTCGCCATGCCTAAACGTTTTTCTGTGCGTTATCCCTTTTAGGATACCCTGTTGCAGAAGTGGAATTCCCCGACGGTGGACCCGCCGGTGACTCGTCTGAACAAAGCGACCACTATTCCGATGGAGGGCTCACCATCATTCAAGGACCCGGCCGACAGGAGAACTGAGGTAGTGTCCAAGGCTATGTTCATGGTCGCAGGGTCGGCTATGCAGCCGACGCTGACGTCTGCGCTAGTGGCACAGGCGCTTACGGAATGGTGCATTGTGCACCAGGCTTTGGTGACTCTCCAGGCCCCTCCAGAACCTGTGCAGGTGGCAGACCAGCTGATCCAGGGCCTTAAGTACCTCTGTGATGCGGCCCTCGACATGGCTCCCATGCTGTCCAAACTGTCCATATTTGCAATCGTCATCAGACATCTGCTATGGCTTAGATGCTGGTCAGGAGACCAGGCATCAAAGAAGGGCATGACGGACCTGCCTTTTGAAGGGGGTCACCTCTTTGGGGCTTCCCTCGATGAGATCATCAAGGATTACACTGGGGGGAAGAGTACATTCCTTCCGGAGCCCAGAAGCAAGGAGCCCCGGCGCAGGGCGGGCCCTTCCTTCTCTACTCAAAAAAGGTTTCTTTGTGCACCACGTGCCTCGAACAAGGTCCCTCAGCCCGCCAAGGCCCCCGTGGGGGGCCAGAAGCATCCCTGGCAGAATAAGGCCGAAAAGGCGGAGGAGAAGACCGCGGGTGGGGGGGACGGCTCTTGCGGTTCACGGACCGGTGGACCTCGCGCATCTCGGATCTCTGGGTGCGCATGGTGGTTTCGTCCGGGTACAAGATAGTTCCGTACCCAGCCCCCGGACAGGTTCTTCTCCTCTAATCTGAGGCTTCCCCCGGAATGACGGCAGGCCCTGTTCGGGGCCGTGCACGTCCTGCTCCACCAGGGGGTGATTGACCCGGTCCCCGTTTTTTATTCCAGTCTTTTCGTAGTTCCGAAAAAAGATGGGGTCAGGCCTGTCCTGGACCTGAAGGCCCTCAACTTCTTTGTGAGGGCGTGGAAATTCAGAATGGAATCTGTCCACTCTGTGGTGGCGGTGCTTCATCAGGGGGACTTCTTAGCCTCCCTGGACATAAAGGACGCGTATTTACATGTGCCCATATGCGTACACCACCAGCGCTTCCTGCGCTTTGCGGTGGGGGATCTCCGCTACCAGTTTGTGGCCCTCCCGTTCGGTCTGGCCTCAGCCCCGCGGGTCTTCACCAAGCTTCCAGCCCCAGTACTGGCTCTGCTGCGGCAGAGGGGCATAGCAGTAGTGGCGTATCTCGATGACCTCCTCCTGCGGGCAGAGTCGGCCTCAACCCTGATGGACAGTGTGGTCATCACCCTCGGTTTCCTGCGGGACTTCGGCTGGGTAATCAACCTTCCGAAGTCGGTGCTGACTCCGCCATGCCAGTTGGAATACCTGGGCTTGGTCCTGGACACGGAGCGGGCAAAGGTGTTTCTCCCTGCCGCCAAGGTCTTAACGCTCCAGGGGGCGGTGCGGGCCCTGCTGTCCCAGCGGTGGTCCTCTCTCAGATTTTGCATGCGGGTGTTGGGGCTGATGGTCTCCTCCTTTGAGGTGGTGCCTTATGCCCAGAGTCACACCCGGCTCCTGCAGCAGGCAATCCTGCTGCGGTGGGAAAAGTCTCCGCTCTCCCTGGATCGGGCGTTCTGTTTGGATCACCGGACTCGAGTTTCACTCACCTGGCTACGGGCCCCGGCCTTGGAGCTGGGGAAGTCGTTTCTTCCCGTGGAATGGACAGTGATCACGACAGATGCCAGCCTATACAGCTGGGGAGGGGTCCTGGGGAGGCTGTTGACCCAGGGCCGCTGGTCTCCGGAAGCATTCCGTCTCCCGATCAACCTGCTGGAACTGCGAGCGATCAGGCTTTGCCTCTCCCACTGGTCAGGGAGGTTGCACGGGCGTCCTGTTCGGGTCCAGTCAGACAACGCCACGGCTGTGGCTTACGTGAACCATCAGGGTGGAACGAAAAGCGCGGCAGCGGCGTCGAAAGTGGCCCACATTCTGCGGTGCGCAGAGCTTCACATGCCGGCAATCTCCGCCGTTCACTATCTCAGTCGCCAGAGGGCTGATCATGGAGAGTGGTCCCTGTATCCGGAGGTGTTCCGCCAGATTTGTCTAAAGTGGGGCACACCAGACGTGGACCTACTGGGGTCCCGGCTCAATCGGAAGGTGCAGGCCTTTGTGAGCAGAACAAGGGATCCGCTGGCGGACACGGCAGATGCCCTCGTGGCTCCATAGTCTTGGTATTGGCTGCTCTATGCCTTCCCTCCACTTCCGTTACTCCCGCGAGGGAGAAGGGATCCAAACCATTCTGGTAGCGCCAGATTGGCCTCGGTGTCCTTGGTGCGCCGTCGTGGTGCGGATGGTGGTCGATGTTCCCTGGTGGCTCCCACTTTGCGAGGACCTACTCTCACAGGGGCCCATCTTGCACCCTGCTTTACCCTCGCTGGCTTTAACGGCCTGGCTATTGAGTCCCAGGTGTTAAAAGATAGGGGACTCTGAGTCTGTCATTCCCACTATGCTCAAGGCACGTAAGGCCACTTCGCGGAAGATCTATCACCGCACCTGGAAGGCTTACATGCCTGGTGCGAGACGGGGGGTTGGAACCCCCATTCTTTCTCGGTGGCTCGGTTGCTGGCCTTCCTTCAGCAAGGCCTAGATCACAAGTTGGCGTTGAGCACGCTTAAGGGACAGATTTCTGCCTTGGCGATTCTTTTGCAGCATCCCTTGACGACGCATTCCCTTATCCGTACCTTTTGTCCAGGGAGTTTGTCATGTCTTCCCCTGGTACGGTCGCCTTTGGTGCCTTGGGACCTTAATCTGGTCCTTTCTGTGCTCAAGAAGCCGCCTTTCGAAAATATCAGGGAAATTTCCCTGCAACTGCTCTCGCAGAAAGTGGCCTTTCTGGTGGCGGTAACATCTGCTAGGCGGGTGTCTGAGCTGGCGGCTCTGTCCTGTAGGTCCCCATACTTGGTCCTACATAGGGACAAGGCGGTTTTGCGCCCCTCTCCCTCCTTCTTACCGAAGGTGGTCTCTTCGACATCAATGAGGACATTGTCCTACCTTCACTGTATCCACGCCCAACTCATCCTAAGGAGATTGCCTTGGATGTGGTTAGGGCTCTGCGGGTGTATCTGGCAGCCACGGCCTTGTGTCGGAGGTCCGATGCACTTTTTGTTGCGGTGGATGGCCTGCGCAAGGGGATGGCGGCCTCGTCGGCCACCATTTCCTGCTGGATACGACATGGTGACCCATGCATATGCTGTTCAGGGCCAGGAGCCCCCCTTCCCGGTTACGGCTCACTCTACCAGGGCGATTAGTGCTTCCTGGGCTTTCCGACACCAGGCATCGGTTTCTCAGGTGTGCAAGATGGCCACTTGGACCTCGGTGCACACTTTTTCCAAGTTTTACAGAGTTGATGTTGCAGCATCTTCTGATGCTGCTTTTGGGCGCAAAGTTTTGCAGGCGGTGGTGTGACACGCGTCTGGCACCTCCCGGAGAACTCTTTTGTTGGGTACTGTTGTTCTTGTTGCCCACCCCCTCGTTGTGACACTGCTTTGGGACATCCCCACATGTCAAGAATAGAGGCTGCCTCCGTCAATGAACGATTGAGAAAATAAGATTTTTTGACTTACCGTAAAATCCTTTTCTCTGAGTTAATTGACGGACGAAGCACCCACCCCTCTTCTGTTGAGTTTGTACTGCTTGCTACAAACTGAGTTGCTGAGCAGGGCTGGAGGGGTTATGCCAAGTGAGGACTGCCCCCTGGGAGGGGCTGTGTCTGCTTTGCGCTGAACTACGTTCTGCCTAGTCCACTCCTAGTGAAAGGTGCATAAACCCCACATGTCAAGAATAGAGGCTGCGTCTGTCAATGAACTCAGAGAAAAGGATTTTACGGTAAGTCAAAAAATCCTATTTTTTCTAAATGCAAACTGCATTTGGGGGTGGGGTTCAGAAAAACAGAAACGTGGTTATTGCTGCAGATATACTGCAGCATATACACTTTATGGCCATACATTTAACCATGCCCCTCTAATATATTGAGTTTGGGTGTAACCAAAGAAGGATACTGTTAATAATAGAGCTAAGGATGAACTTGTTTTTTTTCCGATTGGACTCAACTGCAACCAAGACATTCTCAGGCCTACCACTGCACATACACAAAAAAGTGGGGATGCTTGTAACCTCATTGACCCAATATCGCCACAGTTCATTCACTTATATAGCCATGTGGCTATATTAGGTGATTCAAATCTCTTCAAAAGTCTAGCTGCTGGTCACCTCCGTTCTCAGATGTTTACAGAGTGTTGTTAAAAGAAGAGGGGATGTTACACCATAGTGTATTCTACTTTTTACACAGTGTTTTTTGGAATTGGGGTTCTACTACAATCATTCTCACCTTTCTCGGGGATTGGACAGGTATGGAATAAGTTTACCTACATTGGTCCAAGCTGGACCAATGTATCTAGGTAAAAAAAAAACTATACCTGGAATTTAACTTGTTCAAATTTTCTTCATCTTTTGTGGCTGAAGTTGGCCCAGTCCACATCCTTCACCCACTACAGAGGTATTTGCTCTGAGTTCCTTTTTAGACTACAGTATATTCAGCTATTCTGGGTGGACTCCACTCGGGAGTCAACAGAGGTACAGGTTTGTTGACAGAAGCTTTCTGCAGTGGGAATGTCAGACTGTTGGACAAAGACCACAGAGGTTTGAATCTCTAGCCTGCACTTTTAACATTAAAAACAAACATATATATTCTTAAACTTTTATGTAGGCAAACAGTATGACAAGAATAGAATGTGTATTTATTGGGCCATAACCTCTTGACGACTGCCTCACGTATGTGTATAGCAGCAAGTACGTGATCTGGTGCTTCGGGTAGGGCACACGTGCGCTGCTGGTGCTGTGGTTAGTCATAGCATAAGCCGATCAGCGGGTGCTGGCCAATGGATGACCTCCGGCCCCACAGACCGATGAGGAGAAAGACCGGACAGAGCTCTGTCCTGGCAGCAGCGATGTGCTGGATTTTGTTTCCCTGCAAAGCAGGGAATAAAATCCAGCACATCCCTAAGTAAAAGCATCAGATAGTAGACACAAAGACATTGGTTAGGTACACATTTAACCCTTTAATCGCCCAAGATATTTAACCCCTTCCTAGCCAGTGTCATTAGTACAGTGGCAGTGTATATTTTTAGCACTGATCACTGTATTCGTGTCACTGGTTCCCACAAAGTGTCAGATTGTCTGGTGCAATATCACAGTCTATGTCACTGAACACCGCCATTCCTAGTATAAAAATAAATAAATACAAATTCCGGTGTATATATACCATAGTTTGTAGACGTTAGAACTTATGTGCAAACCAATCAATACATGCGTATTGGGATTTATTTAACCACAAATATGTAGCAGAATACATATTGGCCTAAATTTATGAAGAAATTAGATTGTTACATTTTTTTATTGGATATGTTTTATAGCAGAAAGCTAAAAAAAAAAAAATATATATATTTTTTTCAAAATTGTATGTACTTTTTAGTTTATAGCGCAAAAGATAAAAAACCCAGTGGTAATCAATTACAACCAAAAGAAAGATTTATTTGTGGGAAATAAAGGACATAAATTGAATTTATGTACAGTGTTGCATGCCTGCGCAATTGTCAGTTAAAATAATGCAGTGCCGTATAGCAAGAAAAGTTCTGGACAGGAAGGGCGGTAAATCTTCCGGCGATCAAGTGGGTAAAGAGGAACTAAACTTATAGGATTCCTCCCTTTCATCGGTACATTGTTCCTTGCTGTCGCCAAAGCATCTTCTACCTGGCTTCTGGGTTTCAGGCTGCAGCCATAATCATTAGCTGGCATGGGATGACGCCACTCCTACACATATAGGAGTGCCATCATACCGCCACAAGGGCACTGTGCCGGAATGTAAACTAAGCTGTTCTTGTGCCGCTCAATATACATTCCAAGGAAGACTGACCAGGCAGGTAGGTTTATTTTATTTTTTTTTGTAGAAGAGATATCACACGTCTCTTCTGCAATTAAGAGACAGCTTGTTCACAATTCTTGAATGTTCTGCTTTAACATGTTAAAGTTTTAGTAAAAAATATATTTTGTTTCCCTGTTGCTCCAGTCACATGACTGAACGGCAATGAAGTATGTCCTGTGAAATGGGCAGTGCGGTGCTGGGCACTGCCCAGCTTGACAAACTTTAATCGAAAAAAAAAGAGGAGCCATGTAGAAAATGGTACATTACAACCATCACCAAAGAAAAAATGAGTAGTAGTATGAGAATCTGGCTGTGCCCCCACTTAGGCTGGATTCACACCTGGGAGTAGCGGTTTCAGGCAGAAAGTCATGCGTTTTTTACCGCAATTTTTTACAGCGGTTTTGCTGCGATTTTGTACAGGTCAAAAGGTCACCAATGTAAAAAGTAGAAAAACGTCCAATTCGAGCTACAAAAAGTTATGCACTTGGGGGCTAAGAATATGCATGCATCATACATACTAGGGGGAGTACAACTGGGGGAATCAATAGTGGAGAAGGATCTGGAGGTGTTGGTAGATCATAAGCTTAATAATGGCTTGCAATGCCAAGCTGCGGTTTCCAAAGCAAGGAAAATCCTTTCTTGTATTAAGAGAGGTATGGACTCCAGAGATAGAGACATTATTTTGCCCCTGTACAAATCATTAGTAAGACCTCATCTGGAATATGCAGTTCAGTTTTGGGCACCAGTTCTCAAAAAAGATATCGGGGGACTGGAGAAAGTGCAGAGAAGGGCAACCAAACTAATAAGAAACATGGAGGTGCTCAGCTATGAGGAAAGATTAGAGGATCTGAATTTATTCTCTCTTGAGAAGAGGAGATTAAGGGGGGATATGAGCAACATGTACAAGTATATAAGTGGTCCATATAGTGAACTTGGTGTGGAGTTATTTACTTTAAGGTCATCACAAAGGACAAGGGGGCACTCTTTACGTCTAGAGGAAAAAAGATTTCATCTACAAATACGGAAAGGTTTCTTCACAGTAAGAGCTGTGAAAATGTGGAATAGACTCCCTCCAGAGGTGGTTTTGGCCAGCACGGTTGATTGCTTTAAAAAAGGCCTGGATTCTTTCCTTAATGTAAATAATATAACTGGGTACTAACATTTTTAGGTAAAGTTGATCCAGGGTGAATCCGATTGCCTCTCGGGGAATCAGGAAGGAATTTTTCCCCCCGTTATAGCAAATTGGATCCATGCTTTGCTGGGGTTTTTTGCCTTCCTCTGGATCAACTGTGGGTGAAGGATTGTATATGGGATTATTTGGTTGTGTATGTATGTGTGTATGTATGTGTATATGTATGTGTGTGTATGTGTGTGTATATATATATATGTATATATATATATATATATATATATATATATATATATGTGTGTGTGTATATATATATATATATATATATAAATGTTTTTTTTGTTTTTTTGTTTTTGGTTGAACTGGATGGACTTGTGTCTTTTTTCAACCTGACTAACTATGTAACTATGTAACCTCCAGAACTTTTTTGAGCTTCAGGCGGTTAGATGTGAACCATCTTCATAGAGAATGATTGATTTTTTTCACCTCCAGTGTTTTGTAGATTCAGGCTTCAAGCTACAAAATGCTTAGGTGTGAATGGGGCCTTACACCCCTCTCTGCTTCCATCACAGTTTAAACCCCAAATTCAGTATCCATCACCTACTTCTACAGCAGATTTGGACCTTAGTTTGTGCCTAAGTTTACTTTATTTCCTACATAATTCACAGGAATCACATGTGCCAGTGATCCAAGAATTTGTGAATATTGTGAAACCTGTGTAAAATGAGACCTAACCATTTTCTAAGATCTGTTGGTATAAGTAGTGAACATTATACAAAAGTAAATTGTATATTACTCCTAGCTGTAGACCTTAGAACCGGAGGGGTCAAACTCAATTTTATCGCAGGCTGCATCAGCAGTATGACTAGTCATTGGGCATGGAAGATTAAATACAATCGTGAAGGTGCCTGCAGCTAACTATGATTAAGGTTCTTACATACAGGTAAGCCTATAATAAGGTTTACCTGTAGGTAAAATGAATATCTCCTAAACCTATACAGTTTAGGAGATATTCCCACTGCAAGCAGCCACTGATGTCACGGCACATGCGCAGTGGTGTCCCGGTGCACGGCGCTGGACCTTGCCAGAAAGTCCGCCGTAAAGATGGGCTCCTGGGCGCATGCACGGGAGTGACGTCCCTTGGCTCCGGCCATGCACAGCGCTGGAGCCGCAAACCCGGAAGGATCCATGGAGGGGAGATGGAAGCTTCCTCTACAGGGACTGGGCGGACCCGTCGGAGCTTCGTTCTGAGGTAAGTATTTCATAATGAGCTAGTATGCAATGCATATTAGCTCATTCTGCCCTTGCCTTGCAGGTGTTTTATTTTTTTTTATTTTTTGTAAGGAGATACAACCGCTTTAACTGTGACAAATAAAGCTCTTGTTGATTTTAAAGATGTGTGATGCTGCTATATACATACTGGTTGGTGAGCAGGAGCTGTCAGTGAGCACCATGTCTGCACAGTGTTTTGAGTAGAAATTCTGGATGAACCCTCTGCACACTGCTATATACCCTTTCTAGCAAACTCTGCAATGAAAAACAGGGATTTTTTACACATATTGCAATAAATGTTTAACCACTTGCCGACCGCCAACCGCAGGTTGACGGCTACAAGGTGGCTCGATATCGCAAATCGCCGTCATACGACGGCGGCTGCGATATGCACTGTGAGCGCGCGCCGCCGGAGGCGCGCCCGCACGCTCACTGTGTTCGGGGGGGGGCAGGGAGCGGGTGCGGTGGACTCGATCTCCGCTGGCTACCCGCGATGCCCCCCCCCCCACAGTGAAAGAATGGAGGTCCGTGTAAGTAAACACGGATCTCCGTTCTGTAAGGGGGGAAGGGCTGTGATCACATGGCTGATTCCTCTATATGGAAGCTGTGATCGCTCCCCTTCACCTGCTAGGGCAGCCCACACACAGTTAGAACACGCCCAGGGAACACAGTTAACCCTTAGAGCGCCCCCTCCAGGTTAACCCCTTCACTGCCAATGGCATTTACACAGTAATCAGTGCATTTTTATAGCACTGATCGCTGTATAAATGCCAATGGTCCCAAAAAAGTGTCAAAATGGTTGGACATGTCCACCTCAATATCGCAGTACCGCTAAAAATCGCAGATCGCCGCCATTAGTAGTAAAAATAAATAAATAAATAAAAACCCCAGAAATTAATTCTCATCATCCGTAAACGCAGCCACTTTTGCGCAAACCAATCAATAAACGCTGATTGCGATTTTTTTTTATCACAAGTATGAGGAACAATATAAATCGGCCAAAACCGATGAAAAAAAATGTTTTTTTATATATTTTTTTTGGATTTGTATTTTAGCAAAAAGTTAGAAATTTGGGTTTTTTTGCAAAATTGTCCCTTTTCTTTTGTTTATAGCGGCGATCAGAAATGACGCAGAGGTGATCAAATATCACTAAAAGAAAGCTCTATTTGGGGGGAAAAAGGACGCAAATTTCGTTTGGGTACAACGTCGCACGATTGCGCAATTGTCAGTTAAAGCGACGCAGTGCCGAATCGCAAAAAGGGCTCTGGTCCTAAAGTGTGAAATCCTTCCGGGGCTGAAGTGGTTAAGCTGGCGAACTGCATCAAAGGAATCCCTCATATGGCCAGTCCTACTCTGCTCTGCAATTTCTATTGTGGACACAATGCCAACATGGGGCAAATAGACACAAAATGGGGGAGAGTTACTAGGTTCAGGTCTGGTCACTGCTCTGCAATGCAACAGAAACAAGATATACCTGTTCTCAAATACCAATAGCTTGTACATGTATATAATATATCAGGTGCTAAAGTGCTCTTCTTTCTGAACAATATTTTGAAGACACTGAGGGTCTGAGCGGCGATGAGGGCTTGTTCAGTTCCATTGGTGCCCTATGCACAAAGTTCAGGGGTGCGCTACATACAGAGTGTCGGGTTTAGGGGTGCGCTATGCACTGTGCAGGGATTTGTTACATCTGGGAGCTGCCAGAGCTTGGAGCGGATGGCAAGAGCCGACGGTGGTGGAATAGAGTTCTGCCACAAACCGGCTGCAAAACTGGGGGCGAGGGCCACATAAGGCCTGGCAGGATGGATTCGGCTCACAGGCCTTGTGTTTGACATATGTGCCTTAGATGATTGTTAAATGTTTCCTTACTCAGGTTTTCACAGAAATATAGATTCTCTGGCAACTGGAACATGCTTGAATTGAGGTTTTCCCAGGCTTTCACTGCTTGGGACCCTTTTATTGCGTGTTCATAATCTGGTTGAAAATATAGATCCACTGTGCAGTAGTTTTGCACAGAGCAGCCCAGATGCTCCTTTTCCTTCAGTGCTCCTGGCCCCTCCCTCCTGACGCGTGCCCCCACAGCAAACAGCTTGCTATGGTGGCACCTGAGTTGAGCCACAGCTTCCTTTGTCCATTCAGACACAGAGCTGCGGCTAGGCCCCACCCTCTCTCCCTCCTAATTGGCTCACAGCGCTCCACTGCTGTCTCAGCCAATGAAGAGGGAGAGTCCTGAGCAACTGAGTCTCTCCTGCAACATCGCTAGATAGAGATGGGCTCAGGTAAGTACAGGGGGGGGGGGGGGGCTGCCGTCGGGGGGGGGGGGGACATGAATGGACTCGGGTAGAGATAGATCGCTACAACGTCCTCTCTGAGTCAACGAGTCCTGAGAGGGAGAAGTAACCGACTCTGTCGTCACCTCGCGACACTCGGTTAATCCTCCCTCTCTCCCACCCCGGATCGGCGTCGAGACACAGACTTACCTGTTTCCTTCGACACCGAGTTGAGTCCACGGTGGTATCGTTCGACAAACGACACCCCCGTGCGCAGTCCTCCCTCCCCGGTCCTCGTGACTTCCTTTTCCTCGTAGACCCGACGAGACACGTTTTGATGACGTGTCACCTAGATATAAAAGTTGGTCTAATACTTGTGCGTTATTTTCCCAGGGTTCGTCA
Organism: Glandirana rugosa; assembly: GCA_018402905.1. Classification (NCBI taxonomy): domain Eukaryota; kingdom Metazoa; phylum Chordata; class Amphibia; order Anura; family Ranidae; genus Glandirana; species Glandirana rugosa. The sequence goes on from BLSH010440646.1 coordinate 124,830, forward strand.
CTTTCGGACCCTTTTGGAGTTAAGTTCGTACAAGGTCAACGGTCTCTTAGATATAAAGACACTTTTGGACTCATTCCTTTGTAAATTGTTAGTAGATTC
>BLSH010440646.1:124938-139767 GCA_018402905.1 Glandirana rugosa
TGAGCAACTGAGTCTCTCCTGCAACATCGCTAGATAGAGATGGGCTCAGGTAAGGGGGGGGGGGGGGGGGGCTGCTGCACACAGACTTTTTTTATCTTAATGCATAGAATGTTAGGGAATCCCTAGACAGCAATAAAAATCTGACAGACTTTATAATCCATTTTTACTGTATCCAAAAAAACAAAAAAATGTTTTCCCTTTAGATATACTTTAAGTCTTTTATTAAGTCAGAACATCACTTATCTCTTTCTGTCGTAGCTGAAGAACTAAAATTGGATGAAGCTTTGTTAACCGTGAGAAATCATCTTCCTGATGCTGTAACTCTGCTTTATGTCTCTGATTACTGCTATCAGGTAAGAATGTGCAATCTATCAGGAGTGTAACATGTCAGCATTACAAGATACCATATTTTCAGGGGATAAACATCATGTGTGTTATTAGGAATTAAAAAATGCTGAACGTTGTCATTTCCCTTATGGCCTATGTAAGGCCCGGTTCACACTGGTACAACATGAAAATCGTGCAACGGTCAATGAGACTTTTCCCTTTAACTTCGGTCCGACATCAATCCTACTTCCATGCGACTTTAACCACTGCACCCCTGAAGGATTTCCCATGTTAGGATCAGAGCACATTTTTGTGATTCGGCACTGCGTCACTTTAACTGACAAATGCACCATTTGATCACCTCTGCGTCATTTCTGATCACTGGTATAAACAAAAAAAGCGACAATTTTGCAAAAAAAAAAAAAATATTTCTTACTTTTTGCTAAAATAGAAATCCAAAAAAACATATAAAAAAACAAATGTATTCATCGGTTTTGGCGGATTTATATTCTTCCTCATATTTTTGGTAAAAAAAAAATCGCAATCCACATTTGATTGGTTTGCCCAAAAGTTGCCTCATTTACAAACCATGAGAATTAATTTCTGGCATTTGTACAATTTTTTTTTTTTTTTTTACTGGTAATGGCGGCAATCTGCGATTTTTATCAGGACTGCGATATTGGGGGGGGACATGTCGGACGTTTTTGACACTTTTTTGGGACCAATGACATTTATACAGCAATCATAAATTTAAATGTCCACTGACTACAGAATAAATGTCATTTGCAGGGAAGGGGTTAACCTGGGGGGGAGCTCTAGGGGTTAACTGTGTTCCCTGGGAGTGTTCTAACTGTGAGGGGGCTGGGCTGTCAGGGGCACCAGAGATCTAACTGATCCCAGTGACAGGGTTCAGTAGATCTCTGTCATGCTGCCTGAAAGCGCGGGGAACACGGCAGTTCCCCACGTTTCTCCTCTCCTAAACAAACACGATGTCCGCCAGCGAGCCGCGTGCACACTCCTGCAGAGTGCAGCGGGCACGAGAGCGCACCGGCAGCAGCACGCTCCTGCCCGCTAGCCGCGCATGCACAAGCCGCCATTCAAACATGGTGAGACGCTGCCACAGTGCAGCAGTAAAATAATGCGATCCGGCCGGGAATCGGTTAATAAACAGGATCTGATTTTGATCCAACTTTGAGAAAAAAAACAAAAAACGGTGTGGGCCGCCCAATCCATACCAGACAAGGGTCTCTTCCCCACAGCCCTGGGCTGTGGTTTTGGAGGTCTGCGGATAGGGGGCTTATCGAAATCTGGAAGCCCCCTTAAGGGGGCCCCTGGATCCCACCCCCCATGTGAATGAGTATGGGGTACCTATAACCATTCACCCAAAGAAAAAACAGTGTAGTGTAAGAAAATTATGAGACGGCTTTTGACAAGTACTTTATTAAAAATGAATAATGTCCCCCCGTTGTAGCTCCAACGTCAGTCACGATGCCCGTCGCCACCGTTGACCTGATAAAATAAAATAAGACGCTTTGCTCTGACAAAGACTCTCAAAGTTCTATCAGCTCCGGTGTCCGACAGTCCTTATATAACTATGGTGCGTCACTCTGAGAACCCGCCCCTTGTGACGCCACAAACCCATCATGCCCGGGGCGATGATGCACATGTCATTCTGCAAATGTCTAACGACTTTGTAGAGCACAAATTGATTGCTACAACTTTGGTTTTGACCAATGTAAAGTCACTCTCGTCCAAAGTCGCATCAAGTCACAGGCTAAAGTCACAATGGAAATCGTACAATTTTTAATTCACACAAGTGTGAATGGATTCTTAATCTGATGAGGTGGAGCTCCTTGTGCAGTCCTATAGCAGCTTTTAACAAAAACACAGAGAAAATATGTATTAGAAAGTTTGAAAAAGGTGCATTAAAATGCTTGTTAATGTGCATGTAAAACACTTATGAATGTGCATGTAAAAATGCTCAGTACATACTGTGTATGCATGTTACCGCACTGCCCCCTTGAGGGCTGCTTAGAGTTACCTGTTCATCTGCACTGCCTTGACCCTGTGAACCCTCCGGCACACCTGACGCTCTGGGTTCAGACATTTTTGCAGGCACCTTTAACCCCCCCTGCGGTATTCCCGAGTGTGGCTCAGAGTGAATTTTCTGTACCAAGAGCGGTAACCCTGAGCCACACTCGGGATTGCATCGCTGGATCCAGGCAGTGTTACTTACCTTGTCCCCTGGATCCAGCTATGTCCCCCTGCTGTGTCAGCGGGCTGTGTCTTACGCCTGATGCCTCTGTGTGCCGGGCTCCATTCCCTGCGAACGATGTGTTGCATGGGGGGCAGAGGCTGGCGGCAAATTCAAATAGTGAAACACACAGTAAACATACAGTACACTGTAATCTGTCAGATTACATTAATGTATGAAATCATTTCACATCCCCTTTGTCCCTAGTGGTTTGCCCAGTGCCCTGCATGCACTTTTATATCATAAATGTCATTCTTTCTGCCTGGAAACTTGTCCATGGCAACCAAAAAGCATCCCTTTACGTCAAAAGCGTTTTTTGATCAGCTAGAAAACAGCGATGCGATCGTAAATAAGAATCATTTGCAGAATTGAGTGATACTGATTTGTGAGGAAATTTATCATCAGACACTGAAAATAACGACAGCGACAATTCTGCAACTGAGCAAATTTGTGTTTTTGACTTGATTACATTATTGAATACATTTTATTACTATTATTATTTTTGATAAATATTTATAGTTATTTATTATATTATAATTTATGATTTTGTGTTTCAACCTTTATCATACCCGGGATGTCTACTAGACTCTTGTTTGGACAGATTTAAGTGAGTTATTCCTAAGAATTACAGGCCTACAATATAACACGCCAAATTTCTATGCAAAACAATGTACCGCTTTTAGACGCAAAAATCTGACATAATCACGCCGCCAGGGAGGTTAAATGACACTCCAACACAAGTTAGATAAAATATTCTCTTGGGTTTTTCTGGAAAAAAAGATATATGGACAGAAGGGTATTGATCCATTGTGTCCTGGGTAGCAGCCAAGACTTGGGTGAAATCCCAAAAAACTGTGTAATTACAGTTCTGAATCACAGATGCAGCATATATATATATATATATATATATATATATATATAATATATAATATATACAGTTGTGCTCATAAGTTTACATACCCTGGCAGAATTTATGATTTCTTGGCCATTTTTCAGAGAATATGAATAACACAAAAACATTTCTTTCACTCATGGTTAGTGTTTGGCTGAAGCCATTTATTATCAATCAACTGTGTTTACTCTTTTTAAATCATAATGGCAACAGAAACTACCCAAATGACCCTGATCAAAAGTTTACATACCCTGGTGATTTTGGCCTGATGATATGCACACAATTTGACACAAAGGGGTTTGAATGGCTATTAAAGGTAACCACCCTCACCTGTGATCTGTTTGCTTGTAATTAGTGTGTATGTGTGTAAAAGGTCAGTGAGTTTCTGGGCTCCTGACAGACCCTTGCATCTTTCATGCACTGCTCCACTGAGGTTTCTGGATTCTGAGTCATGGGGAAAGCAAAAGAATTGTCAAAGGATCTATGGGAAAAGGTAGTTGAACTGTATAAAACAGGCAAGGGATATAAAAAAAGATATCCAAGGAACTGAGAATGTCAACCAGCAGTGTTCAAACTCTATTCAAGAAGTGGAAAATGAGGGGTTCTGTTGAAACCAAACCATGGTCAGGTAGACCAACTCAAAATTTCAGCCACAACTGGGCTTTTTGTCAAGAGGATGGGCAGCTTTAGCATATGAGAAGATAAACAGCCTCATCCACAAACACCTCAAAAGACTTCAAGCTGTCATTGATGTTAAAGGGGGCAATACACGTTATTAAGTTAAATTTTGGTGTCATCACTCCCAATGACTTTGTGCCAGAAGGTTTGAGGCTTGTCTCTGTGCTGTTTGGAGTATTGTAAGCGGTATACTTTGTGGCATTTGCATAGTAATGGCTTTCTTCTGGCAACTCGACCATGCAGCCCATCTTTCTTCAAGTGCCTCTTTATTGTGCATCTTGAAACAGCCACACCACATGTTTTCAGAGATTCCTGCATTTCACCTGAAGTTATTTGTGGGTTTCTCTTTGTATCCCAAACAATTTTCTTGGCAGTTGTGGCTGAAATGTTAGTTGATCTACCTGACTGTGGTTTGGTTTCAACAGAACCCCTCATTTTCCACTTATTGATTAAAGTTTGAACACTGCTGATTGGCATTTTGAATTCCTTGGATATCTTTTTTATATCCCTTTTCTGTTTTATACAGTTCAACTACCTTTTCCCGCAGATCCTTTGACAATTATTTGCTTTCCCTATAACTCAGAATCTAGAAACGTCAGTGGAGCACTGGATGAAAGATGCAAGGGTCTGTCAGGAGTCCAGAAACTCATTGACCTTTTATAAACACACACCAATTACAAGCAAACAGATCACAGGTGAGGATGGTTACCTTTAATAGCCAGTCAAACCCCTTTGTGTCAACTTGTGTGCAGGTTATCAGGCCAAAATCACCAGGGTAAACTTTTGATCAGGGTCATTTGGGTAGTTCCTGTTGCCATTATGATTTAAAAAGAGTAAACACAGTTGAAAGAAATGTTTTTGTGTTATTCATATTCTCTGAAAAATGGCCAAGAAATCATAAATTCTGCCGGGGTATGTAAACTTAGGAGCACAACTGTGTGTGTGTGTGTATATATACCGGTATATAAATATACAGTGGAATAACAGTTAGAGCATAAATGGGTGGTTATAAAAGAAATATGATACCACACTAAAGGTGAACCCTAGGCTGGCCTATAAAACGTTTGCACCTTGGTGAGAGACCAGGTAGAATAAGAATTGGGTAGGGGCCCTTTAACTAGTATTGTACAACAATGTCTAGAGTGCAAGGTCTGCAGTAATCTTCACCGGCAGTTGGAGCCCTTTGATTTGTATCCATGATGTGACACAGTGATGATAAGGTAAGCAGGACAGCTTAAACTGGCTAGTGGTATTCATTAAAGTACTTAAGGGTAAGGTGTCTATGTACAGTGTCTTATATAATATAATAAAGTGATCCAAAGGGGTAAGGTGTCTGTACACAGTGCCCAAGAAATATACTAAGACAGTTGTACACAGGAGTTGTAACTGTCAGGTTGCTGCCCTCTCACCAACTGAAGAGCCTGATCGGATCCTCCCGAACAGCGATTCCAGATGAGATGTCCTTCTGTGCAACAAATTGAGATGACTGACCAGCTGCTGGACACGGGCTGTCGTTGGGTCCGTCTGATGAGGTGATGCTTCGGTAATGTCTTGCGAACAGCAAACAGAGTAGGGCCCTCCGGGGCCAGGCTGGAGTCACTAGATCACCACGTGGTAGGCCGCAGCCCCTCGCACAACGGGGTGTTAACTCAATGGAGCCCAGGAAGAAGAGAGCGCAGGCCGGATCTGTTGGCCCTTCTATAGTTTCTCCCAGAAGTCGTTTGGTGTTACATAGAGCCCTCTGGGATGTGTATTCCAGGGATAGCCTGCTTGGCTCAAAGATATGATGTCAGACACTATAGCCCAGCACTAGAGGGATACAAGCACAGTTGGAGAATGACGGGGATGGTCTGCAGAACCAGGTAACCGTAGTCCACTGTTGGCTATACACATTAATGTGAGCTGGAACTTGTAGTGCAGTCTTTCAATTTTGTTGCTCCCCTGACCAGGATAGTTTTCTAGTGCAGCTCCAGACCCTGGAAATTTCAATGCCTATAGGTTTTACATTTAATTTTCATTTAAGCTGCTGATGTTATCGAAAAAGGCCTGGATTATTTCCTAAATCTACATAATATAAGCGGATACTAACATTTATAGGTAAAGTTTATCCAGGGAATATCCGATTTACCTCTCGGGGGGATCAGGAAGGAATTTTTTCCCCTACTGTAGCAAATTGGATCATGCATTTGTAGCTCCCCCTACTTTGGTAGGAGCTAGTGGGGGTTTTTTTTGGTAAGGTGAGGAAAATTTAGTCAGAACTGACTGAGTGCAGAAGTCAGTAAGGGACTGTGGTGTTATGGTGATAGTGAAGAAGGCTGAAGTGGCTGACAGGGCCTGGAGCAAGAGGATGGGCTGGGAGTAGTAGTCTATTAGGCCAGCTAGTACAGTATTTTTCTACATAAATGGGGGCCAACTGTCCCTACCTGTAATGGGCGGTTCAGAGGTCCTGCTCTCTCACCATGTGCTAGTCAGGCTGAAGAAACATTGGAGGCCTAATAAATTTCCTTCTGGGCCTCATATGGAGAAAAATACTATGCAGGAGAGAGGAACTGGAGTCTGTAGAAGCAAGTGATGTGCTGGAGGAAGAGATGTGATGTATATACAGAGGTGTATATAGAGGTCCCGTGTAAATTTTGAACAAATTTTTTGGGCATCAAAACAAAACAAAGTACCAGCCTGTTCTGTGACGTGGTATGGATGTGATTGAGGGCAGTGTGAACAGATGAACCACAACACTCAGCCACCCCTAAGGGGGCCATTGGCTACATTTTGCTGTTTTTTTGCCTTCCTCTGTATCAACTGTGGGTATGGCATATATATATATATATATATATATTTTTTTTTTTTTTTTTTCCCCTTTTATAGGGTGAGCTAGATGGACTTTTTTCTAACCTGACTATCTATGTGACTTTTTTCCTGATGTAATAGCAGAGTTCACAGTGTTAAAGAGAATGTATACCGTTTTGTATATATTGTATTATTCATAATGTTTAGGACTAAAAAGCTATTTTTTTTTAAATTTATATTCTGTACATATAGAATATTGCCTATGGATATACGTTAGAGCTCTACATTTTTTTTTTTTTTTAAGTTTACATCTCTAGTTGTATTAGTTAACTAGAAAACCTATAGTTATAGACCTCAATAGCTCAAGTTTACAAACAACTCAATAAATAACAGCAGTGACTCATCGCTCTCTGCCTGATATATTTATGTCAAGGCTATATCCATTCTATTACAGAGGAAGTATGATGGCAAACAACCCTTCTCTGCAGGAAATCAATAATTCTCTAAAATACCAGTGTCATGGATGTATTCAGTATTACATGTTAATTTGGAAAATAACAATTGTATATAATTTGTAAAAAAAATATACATTGTGAAAACTAGAAAAAATGACCCAATACCATTATTGCATATCTTTAAATATGATTGTTCATCCTTTTGTTTTGGTGCAGTGCCTTTTCCAGCCGCTGCTGACTGTGTCCAGTGCCACCAGTTCACAGCCAGCCAACAACACCACCATTATCAGCACACGTTTTACCCTCACCATCCAGGTAATGAGGGAAGGTGGAAGTAAAGACCCAGTATGCAGGTAAATCACAGAGGGGAACTATTAATGATGAGCTCATTTCTTTGTCACTCTGTTTTCCACACTTAGCTTGTCACTTTTTAGCATATGAACACCACAGTGCAACTGACTGGCTCCTTGTGCTGCTTCTCCCTTTCTCAGCCTGAGCTTTGCTGTACAGGGTATTGCATGAGGCTGACCATAAGTCAACTGTTTGCATTTAAAGTGGCATGTTACTCTCTTAATCAACATTAACTATTTTTAATCTTTATGCTGCTAAGAGGTCTTTATGGGCGTTTCATCTGGAGGTAGGGACAAGGGATTTCGTCCGCTAAGATGCCAGCAGCTCATGTATATTATCCTGCGCATGCAAGATTTTCTAGGGTGGTATCACAGTGAGAGCAGATGAATTCCAGGAAGTAAAAACGACATGAATTATTTATAAAATATATAAAGGGCTGTGCTAACCTTTATACAGACATCTAAGAACACAGCTGCAGGATATAAAGTGGGGATTCACCACCGGATGTCAATATATATATGCAAATCTACCTGCGCTTGTGTCTAACCCAAACAGGTATATCATATACCACCATATATACCTCGTGTAAAAAAAAAAATTAATTATATGAGCAGAACACCAAAATAAGAAATAGTGAGAAAACATATAAATAAATACCACTTGATGATACCTCGTGTAAAAAATATATAAACTCAAAACACCAAAAATGAAAATGGTGAAAAAGCATACAAAGTTAATTAATAGTCCCAAAATTCAGTCCACTTCAATACAGTGAAAAAAATGCAAAAAATGCAAACAGTGTCTTGAATAATCCTCCGCCACACCAATCTTCTTGTGATAAAATCCTCCACCAAACAAGATGTGCCCTTACCAGAGCCCCAGGACCCCCTATTATGGGGGGTCTGGGAACGCTTGTGTGGATACCAGGCTCCCACTCAGCCCTTGACAGAACACTTACTGTTCTGTCTCCTATGGGATATATTACATGTGCCACCTGTCACGTGATGCTAGGTGCTTCTTAACCCTAATTATGAGATCTGACCTGCTCCCCCTCCTTTCCTGCTGCAGCTTATCCAACAACAGCTATAAAGATGATGGACGCTGCATAGCGGTAACTTGCCTAGGCTCTGAGCACTATCCCCATACAAGCAACAGCAAGAGGAATGCAAAAGCTGACACCCCTCGCCCTTCCTTTCCATTCCTCTTGTCATTACTTGTTTGGGGAAAGGGCTCAGAATTGTGATAAGCTACTGTTGTTCAGCATTTAACTCCTTCCTAGCTGTTTTCAGATTGGCTGTGGCAGGAGGGGAGGAGGAACAGGTTTGACCTCATAGTTAGGCTTAGGAAGCACCTAGCAGTAAGGGACATGGTACTGCAACAGAAAAAAAATCTGCTTATCCTCTTTACAGATAACAGCTTGCTGGGGATCCTGGCAGCAGGATGCCAGTTATCTAGCAGAAGAACCCCTATACCAGTATAGCGCTGTCACAAACCTGGTGGTGGAGTCTGTCTTGTGCAGGGAACAACCGCTCTTGCGCACCCGATTCAAGGACCCCTGGTAGTGTGGACAGAGGTCCAAGAGTGTGGGATGGCACGAGGGCTGGATGGTCACTGATGATGTTGTGATGTTCCAGAAGGACGTGCAGGTAGAAGGATGGTCATGCAGGCTGGGTTGGCAACAGGCAGGCAGGAAGGTACAAAAGGATCAGGCAAACGGGTAGTCAAGTTCAAGCAAGGTTCGTTAACGGGCGGGCAGCAGAAGTACAAGGGAGCAGACAATCGGATGGTCGTGGATAGCCGGGGTCGGTGCAGGCAGCGGAACAGCAGGTCAGGACAAGCCGGGTCAACAGGAAGCAGAACAAACACAGGAACAGGTAGTAGGAGCTGAGGCTCACAGGTCACGGACGCTGTAGAACGGACAGCACTTGCTACAGGAAACAGGAAGTTTAAATAGAGCTGCTTCTCCCGGAACTAGAGGAAATAATCAAATGCAACAAACCTAAAGGCCAGTCTTCTTCTCTAACATTGCCCCCCCAAGGGGCAGCCTCCGGATACCGCCATCCTGGCGGTTTCTTTTGAAGGCCTGGATCAGTCCAGGGGCATGGATGTTCTTCTCAGGTTCCCAGGAGTTCTCTTCCGGGCCAAACCCCTTCCAGTTGATTAAGTACTGGGTCCCCCCAGCTCTCCGGCGACAGTTCAAGATGGCTTCCACCTCGAACTCCTCCTCTCCGTTAACCAAGATTGGGTCCGGTGGGGCTACCTTCCGACCCGAGAAAGAGTCGAGGACCATGGGTTTCAACAGTGACACGTGAAAAACCGGGTGGACCCGCAGGGACGGAGGGAGGTCCAGTTCAAATGCCACCCGGTTAATCTTTCTCTTAACTGGGAATGGTCCCAGAAATCTTGGACCCAACTTCTTCGAGGGGCAGGCTAGCTTCAGGTTTCTGGTAGATAGCCAGACACGGTCCCCTGGTTGGAGCTCCAGCTCCCCCCACCTCCTCTTATCATAGGCCTCCTTGTTCAGCTCCCCAGACCTGGATAGCGTCTCCTGTAAAAGTTTACAGTTAGCTTGGAGGAAGCTGGTAATATCCTGTGCTGCTGGGACGGTACTTTCCGGATTTAGGTCAGGTAGAAATGTAGGGTAAAATCTTTAGTTGGCCCAGAATGGGGACTGCTGGGTGGCCGAGTGAATGGTGTTGTTGTAAGAAAATTCGGCCACCGGCAGCAGTGCAACCCAATCATTCTGCAAGAACGATGAAAAGCACTGCAAGTATTGCTCAAGAGTCTGATTCGTTCTCTCAGTCTGGCCGTTTGTCTGTGGGTGGTAGGCGGATGAAAATGCGAGCTCTATCTCCAGTCCTGCACACAGAACTCTCCACAACCTGGACGTGAATTGGACCCCCCGGTCAGACACAATATTACTGGGCACTCCATGAAGCCGGACGACCTCTTTTATGAACGTGTTGGCCGTTTCGGCCGCTGAGGGGGTCCCCTTCATGGGAATGAAGTGCGCCATCTTCGTCATTCGGTCCACTACTACGAAGATGGTAGTAAAGCCTTCGGACGGGGGTAGTTCCACAATAAAATCCATCGCCAGTTGCGACCACGGGCGATCAGGTACAGGAAGAGGGTTTAGGAGACCCCAGGCCTTGGCTTTGTCTGTTTTATTCCAGGCACAGACAGGACAGGCCCCAACATATTTCCTGCAGTCCTCAGTGATGTTTGGCCACCAGAATGACCGTGAGATAAGCTCAGCGGTCTTCCGAGAACCGAAATGTCCGGCCAATTTATGGTCATGGCACGACCCAAGATCCTGAGGCGCAGACTTGCCGGGATGAACATTTTCCGCCCAAACCACCATAGACCATCTCTGACGGTCAGTTGGGTGTCTCTGTCGACAGTGGAGCTGGCCAGGACCCGACGGATTTGAGAGAGGGTGTCCTCATCGGACAGGAGGAAGTTCCATGCCGGGAGTATGGTGTCAGGTGGGGCAGTATTTCGTGGCTCCGAGAACATCCGAGAGAGGGCATCGGGCTTGCTATTTTTTGATCCTGGGCGATAGGTTAAATGGAAGTGGAACCCGTCAGTTGTGTGAACTGTGTCCAGTTCTGGAGACCTCACTTACAAAAAGATATTGATAAAATAGAACGAGTTCAGAGACGGGTAACAAAAATGGTGAAAGGTCTGGGGGATAAAACATATCAAGAGCGACTTCAGGAACTTAATATGTACAGTCTGGAGGAAAGAAGGGAGAGGGGAGACATGATTGAAACCTTTAAATACCTCAAGGGGGTGAATAAGGTTCAGGAGGGCAGTCTTTTCAATATGAAACCAAAATCAAGAACACGGGGACATGACCTCAAACTAACTGGGGGGAAGTTCAAAACCAATCTTAGAAAGTATTATTTTACTGAAAGGGTGGTTGATGATTGGAATAAACTACCAACAGAGGTTGTGAGACAGTCAACAGTAAATGGCTTCAAACATGCTTGGGATAAACATAAATCCATAGTCAGACAACAAGTTTAATGTAAAAAAAAAAAAAAAAAAAAAAAAAAAAAAAAAAAAAAAAAAAAAAATAAAAAAAAATAAGGGGCAGACTCGATGGACTACTCAGTCTTTTTCTTCCGTCACTTTTCTATGTTTCTATGTTTCTAAGAACAGTGCCCAGCGGGCCTGCCGAGGTCTCAGCCTCTTTGCTGTTCAGAGGAACTCCAGGTTCTTGTGATCCATGAAGATGAGGATAGGATGAGAAGCCCCTTCCAGCAAGTACCGCCACTCCTCTAGAGCTGATTTGATAGCCAGTAGTTCTCTATCTCCCCCATCATAGTTCCGCTCCGGTGCGGTTAACTTCCTGGAAAAGAAGGCTACTTGATGGAGCAGGGCCTTGATACCTTGGCGCTGAGATAGGATAGCCCCTACTGCCGTTTCAGAAGCGTCCACCTCAAGGACGTACGGTAAGGCTGGGTCCGGGTGTTTTAGAATGGGGGCGGAGGTGAAAAGGGACTTGAGTCTCTGAAAGGCGGCTTGAGCCTCAGGGGACCACTGGTATCGGGTGTTGTGCTTGGTCAGTTGTGTGATAGGCTCCACGATGGCAGAGAATCCTTTTATGAACTTCCTATAAAAATTTGCGAAGCCCACAAATCTTTGAACCCCTCTTCTGTCTGCTGGTGCGGGCCACTCCAAGATAGTGGAGACTTTTTGGGGATCCATATGAATGCCCGTTGTGGAGATGATCAGCCCTAGAAAGTGCATGCTAGGCTGTTCAAAAGAGCACTTCTCCGCTTTGGCATACAAGCCATGCTGCCGTAGTCGCCCCAGAACCTTGGTGACATGCCTGCGATGCTCTTCCAAGGAAGCAGAGAAGATCAGGATGTCATCCAAATATATAATTACAAAAAGGTCCAGGAAATCTCGGAACACGTCATTGGCAAAGTGTTGGAATGTCGCTGGGGCATTACATAGGCCGAAGGGCATCACCAAATATTCATAGTGCCCAAAACGAGTGCGGAATGCTGTCTTCCATTCGTTTCCTTCCCTGATACGAATGAGGTTATATGCCCCCCGTAGATCAAGCTTTGTAAAGATGGTTGCTGCCCCCAGCCGCTGGAAAAGTTCCGGAACCAAGGGTAGAGGGTACCGATTTTTAATAGTCACCCGGTTAAGCTCCCTGTAGTCTACGCACGGCTGGAGCGAGTGATCCTTCTTCTCCACAAAGAAGATACCGGCTCCAGCCGGAGACGTAGATGGTCGGATGAACCCCTTCTTGGTGTTTTCGTCCAGGTAAGACTTGAGGGCCACTAGTTCAGGCTCGGAGAGGGGGTAAATCCTCCCAAAAGGCACTTCTGCCCCGGGCAGTAATTTGATGGGACAATCGTAGGGCCTATACGGCGGTAGTTTATCAGCCCCCTTCTTGCTAAAAACGTCCAGGAACGAATGATAAGCCTGAGGAAGAAGAGTCCGAATGTCGGGTTCTGTTTCGGAATCCAGGCTGAGGAGTGAGGGAACAGTTCCACCTCTGGGGTTCAGGCAATGCTGGCGGCAATAGGGTGACTGGAAGCGGACGGTTCCGGTGGTCCAGTCTATACTAGGGTTATGTGCCTGGAACCAGGGCAGTCCCAAGATGATGGGACAAAGAGGAGATGCAATGGCATCCAGCCGCAGACGTTCCTTGTGACCATCCAGAGTGATGGAAGGGAGAGGGGCCGTCTCGTGCTTAACAGTCCCGGACTTAATGTGTGACCCGTCAGCCAAGCGGATCACCAACTTATGTGTCTTGGATTGCAGGGGAATATGGTGCTGTGCAGCAAAGTCTAAGTCAATAAAACAGCTGCACGCTCCGGAATCAAGGATTGCTGGAACCGTGATAATCCCTCCGAGAAGCTGTAAAGAGAGGAGAATGGTGAGATGAGCAGGAGAACTTGGAGACTTAGTCAGGTCATTATAAACGGTGGTCAAGCACTTACCGCGCTTAGCGGGGCACGTCCTGACCATGTGACCGGGCTCACTGCAGTAGAGGCTGAGGTTCAGCTGGAACCGGCGTTGTCTTTCCTCGGTGCTGAGAGAAGGCCAAAGCAACCCAATCTGCATGGGCTCAGAGGTGTCCTGCGGAGAGGAGGAGGAGGATGTCGGGTTGAAGGCAGGCGGAGTTGGGTAGCTGGGAACCAGAGGAAGCATCCAGGTAGGGCGTAACTGCCCAGAAGACCTTTCAGCGCGGCGCTCTCTGAGGCACCAATCGATGGAGATGGCCAGGGTGATCAGCTCCTCCAAGGTTTTAGGGATCCCCACTCGCACCAGCTCATCCTTCAGAGGTTCCGAAAGTCCCATGCGGAATTGGAACAGGAGAGCCGTGCTGCCCCAGGCGGTATCCGAACTCCAATGCCGAAATTCAGCGGCATAGTCCTCCACTGGGCGGCGGCTCTGCTGGAGGTTGTGCAGAGTAGCCTCTGCAGTGGCAGCCAAGTGGGGGTCTTCATACAACTGCGCCATGGCCTGGAAGAAGGTTGCAGCGGTGGCAACTTCAGGGGCATTCTGCTCCCACAGTCTGAGGGCCCATGCCTGGGGTTCACCCTGCAGCAGGGAAATAATGAATCCTACCTTGGTGCTTTCCAGAGAAAACGTGCGTTGCTGCAGTCCCAGATACAAATCACATGCACTCCGGAAGACCTGGAACTTGCGCCGGTCCCCGGAGAACTTATCCGGCAGCGGGACCTTAGGTTCCGAGGGCAGGGCCACAATGGTACGGGAAGCTGTAGCACCGGAGGCCGGAGCGGCGGACAGTTCCTGTACCTGCTCTTCTAATCGGGTGTATCCCTCTTGTAGGTTTTTGATGGCTTGGGTAAGGCCCGCAAGGTATGCGCACAAGTCGTCCATGGCGGAGCGGGTTCCCTGCGCAGACTCAGCCATGGCTGTCCATTTCTGTCACGAACCTGGTGGTGGAGTCTGTCTTGTGCAGGGAACAACCGCTCTTGCGCACCCGATTCAAGGACCCCTGGTAGAGTGGACAGAGGTCCAAGAGTGCGGGATGGCACGAGGGCTGGATGGTCACTGATGATGTTGTGATGTTCCAGAAGGACGTGCAGGTA
>BLSH010440646.1:145104-156337 GCA_018402905.1 Glandirana rugosa
AACTTGTTTGATCGTAGAGGAAGGATCCTGAGTAGTAAAGTCAGAGGCCGTAATGATACCAGGGGGTCCTTATCTCAACTCGCTTGTGGACCTTCAAGCCCAAGACGACCAGGCAGGCTTGAAGCCCTGTTTCAGGCCCAGGCCCAGGCCTGCCTTGGGCTTGCTAGCGTGCCTGTTGCTTGGGGTAACTTTAGTTACCCCTGGGCTTGAAAATCCGTGTTTTTACCGACATCGTTTCAGGACCTTTCGGGGTCTCCCGACGTTTTCCTTCATTTTACCCCCATTCCCATCCCGTTCGCGGGATGTTTTTTTACCCTCCGTGCGATCGTTCGGGTTCCGTCCGGACCCGGACCCGGACTTTGTCCCGAAGTTCGGACGGACCAGCAGAACCCGAACTTCCAGGTGTTCGCTCAACTCTATTCCTGGGGGACCATAGTAATGCCGGAGACTGAAATGATGAGTCCTAGGAAGGAGATGCTAGTTTGTTCAAACTCACACTTCTCAGCCTTGGCGTACAGGCCGTGCTGCTGAAGGCGGCTCAGGACACAGGCCACATGTTTGCGATGCTCTTCCAACGTGGGGGAGAATATCAAAATATTGTCTAAGTAAACGGTCACAAAGAGATCCAGGTAGTCTTTGAACACATCGTTCACGAAATGCTGGAACGTAGCTGGGGCATTACACAGTCCAAAAGGCATCACTAAATATTCGAAATGTCCGTACCGGGTGCGGAAGGCGGTCTTCCATTCATCGCCCTCCCGGATTCGGACCAGGTTATAAGGAGGTCCAGCTTGGTGAATACTGTGGCCGATCCAAGTCTCTGAAAAAGCTCCGGGACCAGGGGCAGGGGGTAATGGTTTTTGACCGTTATCTTCAGTTCCCGATAGTCTATACAGGGTCTCAGGGTGTGGTCCTTCTTCTCAACGAAGAATATTCCTGCTCCTGCTGGGGACGTAGAGGGCCGAATAAAGCCCTTTTTCAGATTCTCATCAATGTAGGCCTTGAGAGCCACTAGCTCCAATTCAGTCAGAGGGAAGATCCTCCCAAAGGGAACCTTGGCTCCAGGAAGGAGCTCAATAGGACAGTCATATGCCCTATGGGGTGGCAGTTGTTCAGCCCCCTTCTTGCTGCATACGTCTAGAAAGGCGTGGTAGGCTGGAGGGACCGATAAGCAGGTTTCCGGATCGGGGTCCTTATCCAGACTGAGCAGAGAAGCGTTAGGCACCTCGGTTCCCGGGAAGTAGTGCTGGCAGCAGTAGGATGACAAGAATTGGGTCCCGCCGGTAGTCCAGTTGATACTGGGACTGTGGGCCTGCAGCCAGGGTAGTCCTAGGATAACCGGAAAAAGTGGAGATGCAATGACGTCCAAAAGCAGGAGTTCCCGATGCCCGCCAGGGGTAGAGGCAGGTATGGGTAGAGCTTCCTGCGTGACGAAACCTGACTTAATAGGCGTGCCGTCCGCCAGGCGTACGACCATCCCATGGGATTTGGGTCGCAGCAGGATCAGATGTTGGGCTGCAAAAGTCCGATCAATGAATCCGCTGCAGGCACCAGAGTCGATGATGGCGGTCACTAGGATGCTCCTGTCGGGAAGCTGCAGGGAGAGCGAAAGGGTGAGGTAAGAGAAGGTGTTTGGGGTGGCTGATGCGGTGCCACAGAAAACCAATGAGCGCTGGCCACCCTTGGTAGGGCACATCTGCACTATATGACCGGGCTCCCCACAATACAGACATAGGCGGTCACTGAGCCGGCGTTGCCTTTCTTCTATTGAAAGAGACGGCCGGTGACGACCCCGCTGCACGGATTCAATTTGAGCAGATGTCATCGACTTCTTGGCCAGGCGCTCTCTGAGGCGCCTGTCTATCCGGATAGACAGGTCGATTAGGGCATCCAGGGTGTGAGGTACCCCCACACGGGCCAGTTCATCTTGTAGAGGGTCGGAGAGGCCCAACCGGAACCGGTAACAGAGCGCTGCCTCGTTCCAGGCGGTGTCAGCGCTCCAGCGCCTGAAGTCGGTTACATAGTCCTCTGACACACGTTGGCCTTGTCGAAGCGCATGGAGGGCTGCCTCAGCAGTGGCGGTCTGATGAGGATCCTCATATAGTACGGCCATAGCCTGAAATAACAGGGTCAGGCTGCTTACCTCCAGGGCCTTTTGTTCCCATAGGCGGTGTGCCCCAACCTGCACAGCACAACCCCCACAACCAGGCATCTAAATTCAAGGCACAAGCTGCATTGGAATAATTACCTCAAAATCCAAGAAAGGTCTCAGCCTCCTCCTGCTTCCTTTTCTGCTGCTTCCTCGGCCTCTTCCTCCACCTCTACAGTGACAGTGTCACCTGCCACCCAGCAAACAGATGATATGACAGCGACGCCATCATGTCCGCCACCGTCCCCAAGCATTTCCACATGGTCCCATGGAAGCTTACAGCTGTCCATCTCCCAAACACTGGAGAGAAAGAGGAGGTACCCCCCTACCCACCCGCGATCCCTGGCCCTGAATGCCAGCATTTCAAAATCCCTGGCCTTTGAAATGCTGTCATTCCCTCTGGTGGACATGGACAGTTTCAAAAACCTGATGGCGGTGGCTGTCCCCCAGTACGTGGTTCCCAGCCGCCACTACTTTTCCAGGCAAGCCATCCCTTCCCTGCACAAACAAGTCGGGGACAAGATCAAGTGTGCACTGCGCAACGCCATCTGTGGCAAGGTCCACATAACCACTGATACATGGACCAGTAAGCACGGGCAGGGACGCTATATCTCGCTAACTGCACACTGGGCAAATGTAGTGGCGGGTGGACCTGAGCCGGCTAGCCATTTGGCGCATGTCCTTCCACCACCAAGGATTGCAGGCCATTTCTCTTTGCCTCCTGTTACCTCCTCCTCCTACTGCGCTTTACCACTTTATCAGACTGTAGTTTTGGGCAGCGCCACCCCACACCTTTTTATACATTGATCACTCAATATTTTGGGGGCTACCCCAATTATAAACAAACAAAAAAAAAACAGTGTTGGCTACCTCCTCCTCCTCCTCCTCCTCGACCACCGCCACTTCCACCTACACTGCCACGGTCATGGCCTAGTCAACCTCTAGGCTCCTGATTTTAATTTATTTTCCTTATCCCCATTTTTTGTAGGGCACTTGCCCTACTCTTACCCCCATTTTCCTTCCTTTTGCAGCCCTCATATGTAAGCCCCGCCCACATATGTAACCGGTGTTAAAACCACACATGTGAGGTATCATCGCGTGCGTTAGAGCGAGAGCAATAATTCTAGCACTAGACCTCCTCTGTAACCCTAAAGATGTAACCTGTAAGATCATGGTGCAATTCAGTGGATTGTGCATTCCCCTGACATTCCAGGAGATCAGAGGGATAGGAGGCATCCTGAAGAGCTCACCTGAATCATGCCCCGAAGGGCTAGATGCAGGGACCAGGCCTGCGTCATTAGGTTTTGGTGGGGGAGGACAGTGCAGGCGTCAAGAACCTGGTGGTGGAGTCTGTCTTGTGCAGGGAACAACTGCTCTTGCGCACCCGATTCAAGGACCCCTGGTAGAGTGGACAGAGGTGCAAGAGTGCGGGATGGCACGAGGGCTGGATGGTCACTGATGATGTTGTGATGCTCCAGAAGGACGTGCAGGTAGAAGGATGGCCGTGCAGGCTGGGTTGGCAACAGGCAGGCAGGAAGGTACAAAAGGATCAGGTTGTGCAGAGTAGCCTCTGCAGTGGCAGCAAAGTGGGGGTCTTCATACAACTGCACCATGGCCTGGAAGAAGGTTGCAGCGGTGGCGACTTCAGGGACATTCTGCTCCCACAGTCTGAGGGCCCATGCCTGGGGTTCACCCTGCAGCAGGGAAATAATGAATCCTACCTTGGTGCTCTCCAGAGAAAACGTGCGTTGCTGCAGTCCCAGATACAAATCACATGCACTCCGGAAGACCCGGAACTTGCGTCGGTCCCCGGAGAACTTATCCGGCAGCGGGACCTTAGGTTCCGAGGGCAGGGCCACAATGGTACGGGAAGCTGTAGCACCGGAGGCCGGAGCGGCGGACAGTTCCTGTACCTGCTCTTCTAATCGGGTGTATCCCTCTTGTAGGTTTTTGATGGCTTGGGTAAGGCCCGCAAGGTATGCGCACAAGTCGTCCATGGCGGAGCGGGTTCCCTGCGCAGACTCAGCCATGGCTGTCCATTTCTGTCACGAACCTGGTGGTGGAGTCTGTCTTGTGCAGGGAACAACCGCTCTTGCGCACCCGATTCAAGGACCCCTGGTAGAGTGGACAGAGGTCCAAGAGTGCGGGATGGCACGAGGGCTGGATGGTCACTGATGATGTTGTGATGTTCCAGAAGGACGTGCAGGTAGAAGGATGGTCGTGCAGGCTGGGTTGGCAACAGACAGGCAGGAAGGTACAAAAGGATCAGGCAAATGGGTAGTCAAGTTCAAGCAAGGTTCGTTAACGGGCGGGCAGCAGAAGTACAAGGGAGCAGACAATCGGATGGTCGTGGATAGCCGGGGTCGGTGCAGGCAGCGGAACAGCAGATCAGGACAAGCCGGGTCAACAGGAAGCAGAACAAACACAGGAACAGGTAGTAGGAGCTGAGGCTCACAGGTCACAGACACTGTAGAACAGACAGCACTTGCTACAGGAAGCAGGAAGTTTAAATAGAGCTGCTTCTCCCGGAACTAGAGGAAATAACAATCAAATGCAACAAACCTAAAGGCCAGTCTTCTTCTCTAACAAGCACCCCCATATAGTAGGTGTGTTTTCTAGCAGGGTTTGCTAGGTCAGGTAAAATTTAGTCAGGCCTGAATGTTTTGATCTGGGCCGGGAGGAGTGGCTCAGGGAAGATTAAGTGGACTTAACAGATGAGGTCACCAGAACCTCCCACTTCTTTCTAGAAACCTGAGGAAGGTTTCTGATCAGAGAGGCCAGGAGATAGGTGGAGCCATCTGGAGTGTTCTAAGGAGCCCTGACCTATCCCCAAGCAGGATTGACAGGGGGCAGGCTTCCTTAAATACTCTGAGTCAGCCCAATCTGGGAGGAGTAGTGTCGGGTGGAAGTCTGGAGATGTAGCAGAGGCGCTGTGGAGCAGGCCCCTACCCGGGAGGTCGCCCCCAGTCTGTGGAGGGTGACCTTGGGGATAGGGGGTTCGGGTGCAACCAGAAAGGAGATCGATTCCTGGAGCCGCACAGGAGGAACAGGAGAACAGCTGAGGTGCTACAGGAGGAGAGAGACTTTAAAAGTGATCCACCAGTGCGGTGAGTGACGGTCCCTGGGACTGGAGGAGAAAATGCTGGAGCAGGCTGGGAGAGGAAAAGTGGACAGTCTGTGGGTGCCTTGAAAGCCAGTCAAGGGAAAGGAGAGTTACTACCAGAGAGCAGGGGATGGGCTGGGAGTTGTAGTCCTTCAAAGGCGCCTCACATGCGCTAGCTGCGGTGAAGAGAAAGGTGTAGAGAAGCCTGATAAATTTTCTTTCAGGCTGGAAACTAAGTTCTGAGCTGGAGAGAAGCAAAGAAGTGTAAACTTGCTAGTTCTGTGTAGAGAGAGAACTGTAAGAGAGAAATGGTCAGCAAGTGAAGTGCTGGAGAGTTGTGAGGAGTAACAGTCTGCAGAGGGAGAGTCTGCAGTGCAAGTGCGCATATACAGGAGTGTATATGGAGTTTGTGTACCATAATTCTTTGGCCATCCCACAGTCATCCCTTATCCCCACCCAAGTTATTTCCCCTAAAACTAAAACAAGAGCCGGCCTGTTCAGTGTCTTCTGATGTGTGAAATATGGTGTGATTGAGGGCAGCTATAAGGTGAACCACTACTACCAGCCACTCTCAAGGGAGCACATGGCTACACCAGGATCATTTTGTCACCCAGTTTGTTCTTGTCCTATAATGCCCCCAGTATAACTTGGTTGCATTCATTAGGCTCTTTCAAATGTGTCAATTCCTGTGGTTAGTGCAGTTTTTATGTCAAGACGAAATTCTCATGTTACAGGTAATAGTTTTCCCATTAAACAATTTATCAGTTGTAATTCATAAAATGTAATATATGTTATACAATGTACCCACTGCTTGTTACAATGCATAGGTGCACTATTCGTCCTTTCAAAATACGCATTGGGGAACATTATTGTGACAAATAATTTAAATGCAAAGCAGCTGTCTTTGGTATCTAAAAATTTTAGGGAGATACATGGGGGAGTATGACAGGTATTTAATTCCATGGAATGGAGAGAATTATGAAGCCCAGTAGAGGAGGACGCTCTTGCAGACAGCTTCTAGAACGAGAAGCCTGGTGGAATGACAAATCAGACACAAGAATGTCAAATTGGATGAATCAATGGTGGGACATTAGTCTTTTTTTTAAAAAAGCATAAGAATTTTCTCTGACTCTGTCATTTATTGATTTATACTGTTATTACACCCCATGTTAACCGCTTCCCGACTGTGTCACGTACATTTACTGCTGCAAAGTGGCTCTGTCCCGTGAATCGCCGTCTATAAATGGGGGCTAGCTCATGCTCTGTAGCGGGCGGGAGCGCGCCAGCGTGCTCTTGTGCCCGCCACACTCTGCAGGAGAGTGGCCGTGGCTCGGGCGGACTCAATCTACGCCGATGAGCCACGATTGCCTAGAAGAGAAGAAAAACGGGGAACCGCAGATGTAAACACGGCGGTTCCCTGCTCTGTCAGGCAGCATATGAGAGATCTACTGATCTCTGTCACTGGGATCAGTTAGATCTCTTATGCCCCTGGCAGCCCAGCGCCCTCACAGTTAGAACACACCCAGGGAACACAGTTAACCCCTAAAGCACCCCCTGCAGGTTAACCCCTTCACTGCCAATGATATTTACACAGTAATCAGTGGATATTTAAATTTCCGATCGCTGTATAAATGTCATTGGTCCTAAAAAAAGTGTCAAAAATGTCTGACATGTCCGCCCCAATATCACAGTCCCGATAAAAATTGCAGATCGCCGCCACTATTACTAAACGCCAGAAATTAAGTCTCATGGCTTGTAAATGCGGCAACTTTTGCGCAAACCAATCAATAAACGGCGATTGCTATTTTGTTTTACCAAAAATATATGGAAGAATATAAATCGACCAAAACCGATGAATACATTTTTTTAATATTTTTTTTTGTTATGTATTTTAACAAAAAGTAAAAAATATTGTTTTTTTTTTTTTGCAAAATTGACGCTCTTTTTTTGTTTATAGCGGTGATCAGAAATGATGCAGAGGTGATCAAATACCACCAAAAGAAAGCTCTATTTGTGGGAAAAAAAGGATGCAAATTTAATTTGGGAACAACGTCACATGACCGCACAATTGTCAGTTAAAGCGATCGCAAAAAGTGCTCTGGTCCTAACATGAGAAATCCTTCCGGGGCTGAAGTGGTTAAAGTGGATGTAAACCCACCACTCGGCCAGTATAAACTAGTGGCACAGTATTAATGTATATATACATGCAAGCCTCCTGCATGTATCCCTACCTTGCAAATGCTACCTGTTTCAGCAGTAGCAGCCTTGCAAAACACTGGAATCAATGGGTGGCTCTCTTTGCTGGAGATCGGTGGGTGGAGTTGTGATATCACAAGACTCCCCACCCACCTCCACACTCTCACACTTTGCTATTCTTGAGTTTTGAGAAACATCTACTCAACACAAAACTCAGGAAAGACTCCACATAACTTCAGCATGCCCAATCATGCTAAGGTGTGGAGCAGCCAATCCTGGGACAGCTGGAGGGGGGAGTGTGAAGCTTTCTTTTCTCTGTGCAGGAGATAAGGAAATTACCTGTCACTCACACAGCACAGGAATGTCTCCGATTTCTCCCTTAGTCAGTCTTTCTCTTACTAAAAAAAAGATAAGGGGATTACTCAGAGCTGGATTAACTCTGGCAAGACTGGGCACAGATGACACGATATCCTCTCCTGTACAAGGTAGAAGTGTCAGTAAAAACATTTTTTGTCAGGTTTACATTCACTTTAATTTTCTTTGTATCCTTCTTTGTTTTTAAGCAGTATATCATCTATTTATATTTTTAACTCTTACCTGTGATTGATTCTGCTCATTGTGGGCAGAGGTTTTATAGAGTGCCTTGAAAAAGTATTCATACCCCTTGAAATTTTCCACATTTTGTCATGTTACAACCAAAAACTTAAATGTATTTTATTGGGATTTTATGAGATAGACCAATACAAAGTAGCACATAATTATGAAGAAGATGGAAAATGATAAATGGTTTTCCAAATATTTTACACATATATCTGAAAAGAATGGTGTGCATTTGCATTCAGTCCCCTTTACTCTGATACCCCTATCTAAAATCCAGTGGAACCAATTGCTTTCAGAAGCCACCTAATTAGTAAATAGAGTCCACCTGTGTGTAATTTAATCTCTGTATAAATACAGCTGTTCTGAGAAGCCCTAGAGGTTTTTTAGAGAACCTTGGTGAACAAATGGCATCATGAAGGCCAATGAACACCCCAGACAGGTTAGGGATAAAGTGGTGGAGAAGTTTACAGCAGGGTTATGTTATAATAAAAAAAAATAACCCAAGCTCTGAACATCTCATGGAGTGCTGTTCAATTCATCACTTGAAAACGGAAAGAATATGGCACAACTGCAAACCTACCAAGACATGGCCGTCCACCTTAACTGACAGGCTGGGCATGGAGAGCATTACTCAGAGAAGCAGCCAAGAGGCCGTTGTACCTCCGGAGGAGCTGCAAAGATCCACAGCTCAGGTGGGAGAATCTGTCCACAGGACAACTATTAGTTGTGCACACAGGGCTGACTCAAGACATTGTGCTGCCTGCGTCCAAGAATGAAATGCTGCTCCCCCACCCCCCCCCAAAAAAAAATCACGTCCACCAAAAGGCTCCCACATCAATTATTTTATATCATGATAATTAAAAGTAAAATGCAATTTATCAGGAGGCCAGATTTACATGCAACAGTTCAATTCCCAAGGGGTGGGCTAGGGCAGTATAGGGGGCGTGTTAGGGTAGTATATGGACACGCTAGGGTAGTATATGGGTACGCTAGGGTACTATATGGACAGGCTAGGGTAGTATATAGACAGACTAGGTTAGTATAGGGGGCGGGCTAGGGTAGTATATGGACAGGCTAGGGTAGTATAGGGGCAGGCTAGGGTAGTAAATGGGCATGGTAGGGTAGTATATAGACAGGCTAGGGTAGTATAGGGGCAGGCTAGGGTAGTATATAGACAGGCTAGGGTGGTATATGGACAGGCTAGGGTAGTATATGGACAGGCTAGGGCATTATAGGGGCAGGCTAGGGTAGTATATGGACAGGCTAGGGCAGTATAGTTGCGGGCTAGGGTAGTATAGGGGCAGGCAGAGTGGCCCAGGGGGCAGTTGTCATCAAGACACACAAATTGCTGGAAAAAAAAATCTTGGTCGTCAATTTGCTGGGTAAATGAAGAGGAGAGGCGGCCGTGGTTCAACTTGCTGCCCCTCTCAAAGTGCTGCCTGGGTCCGATGGACCCACTGGGACCCATTGTATGGCTGGCCCTGCGTGCACAAATCTAGCCTTTATGGAAGATTGGCAAGAAGAAAGCCATTGTTAAAAGAAAGCAATAAGAAGTCCAGTTTGCAGTTTGCAAGAAGCCATGTAGGGGACACAGCAAACATGTGGAAGAAGGTGCTCTGGTCAGATTAGACCAAAGTTAAACTTTTTGGCCTAAAAGCAAAGCGTTATGGCGGAAAACTACCACTGCACATCACCCTAAGCACACCATCCCCACCGTGAAACATGGTGGTGACAGCATCATGTTGTGGGGATACTTTTCTTCAGCAGAGATGAGGAAGCTGGTCAAAGTTGATGGGAACATGGATGGAGCCAAATACCGGGCAATCTTAGAAGAAAACCTGTTAGTCTGCAAAAGACTTGAGATTGGGGTGGAGGTTCACCTTCCAGCAGGACAAAGACCCTAAACATACAGCCAGAGCTACAATGGAATTGTTTAGATCAAAGAATATTCATGTATTAGAATGGCCCAGTCAAAGTCCAGACCTAAATCCAATTGAGAATCTGTGGCAAACTTGAAAATAGCTTTTCATAGACGCTCTCCATCCAATCTGGCAGAGCTTGGGCTATTTTGCAAAGAAGAATGGACAAAAATGTCCCTCCTAGATGTGCAAAGCTGGTAGAGACATCTCCAAAAAGACTTGGAGCTGTAATTGCAGTGAACGGTGGTTCTACAAAGTATTGACTCAGGGGGGCTGAATACAAATGTATGCCACACTTTTCACATATTTATTTGTAAAAAAAAGTTGAAAACCATTTCTCATTTTCCTTCCCACTCACAATTATTTGTCACTTTGTGTTGGTCTATCACATAAACTTCCAATAAAATACATTTACGTTTTTGGTTGTAACATGACAAAATGTTTAATATTTCAAGGGGTATGAATACTTTTTCAAGGCACTGTATAGAGGCAGCAGTTTGATATGTGGGATGCTCTTTTTTTGGACTGAAATGCATTAGCACTGCTGTATTCTGTAGATTTTTTTGTCTATTCTCAATAAAGAATATTGTACAGCCCTGTGATCAATCACTGGCTTTAATCATATAGTTCACGTCTTGCATGCAAGAGCTTTAGTCGCAGCACTGATCCCCACTCGCACCTAGGGACACCTGGGTCTAGCAGTGCGTTAAGTTTTGTGATTACAAATGTCCCATCGGAGATGGAACAGTAAAAAAATATATATACAGTTGTGCTCATAAGTTTACATACCCTGGCAGAATTTATGATTTCTTGGCCATTTTTCAGAGAATATGAATGATAGCACAAAAACATTTCTTTCACTCATGGTTAGTGTTTGACTGAAGCCATTTATTATCAATCAACTGTGTTTACTCTTTTTAAATCATAATGACAACAGGAACTACCCAAATGACCCTGATCAAAAGTTTACATACCCTGGTAATTTTGGCCTGATAACATACACACATGTTGACACAAAGGGGTTTGAATGGCTATTAAAGGTAACCATCCTCATCTGTGATCTGTTTGCTTGTAATTAGTGTGTGTATAAAAGGTCAATAAGTTTCTGGACTCCTGACAGACCCTTGTATCTTTCATCCAGTGCTGCACTGACATTTCTGGATTCTGAGTCATGAGGAAAGCAAAAGAATTGTCAAGGATCTGAGGGAAAAGGTAGTTGAACTGTATAAAACAGGGAAGGGATATAAACAGATTTCCAAGGAATTG
>BLSH010440646.1:156347-172022 GCA_018402905.1 Glandirana rugosa
CCAGAGGGGTATATGTAGCACCACCAGAGGGGTATACAGTTGTGCTCATAAGTTTACATACCCTGACAGAATTTATGATTTCTTGGCCATTTTTCAGAGAATATGAATGATAATGAAAAACATTTCTTTCACTCATGGTTAGTGTTTGACTGAAGCCATTTATTATCAATCAACTGTGTTTACTCTTTTTAAATCATAATGACAACAGGAACTACCCAAATGACCCTGATCAAAAGTTTACATACCCTGGTAATTTTGGCCTGATAACATACACACATGTTGACACAAAGGGGTTTGAATGGCTATTAAAGGTAACCATCCTCATCTGTGATCTGTTTGCTTGTAATTAGTGTGTGTATAAAAGGTCAATAAGTTTCTGGACTCCTGACAGACCCTTGTATCTTTCATCCAGTGCTGCACTGACATTTCTGGATTCTGAGTCATGAGGAAAGCAAAAGAATTGTCAAGGATCTGAGGGAAAAGGTAGTTGAACTGTATAAAACAGGGAAGGGATATAAACAGATTTCCAAGGAATTGAGAATGCCAATCAGCAGTGTTCACACTCTAATCAAGAAGTGGAAAATGAGGGGTTCTGTTGAAACCAAGATGGTCAGGTAGACCAACTGACATTTCAGTTTTGATCAGGGTCATTTGGATAGTTTCTGTTGTCATTATGATGTAACCATGAGCGAAAGAAATGTTTTTGTGTTCTCATTCATATTCTCTGAAAAATGGCCAAGAAATCATAAATTCCGCCAGGGTATGTAAACTTATGAGCACAACTGTATATATATATATGATAGATATATAAAGTATAACAGGCTTAATTTTCTGATCAGTGCTGTTCTTACAGCGAAAAGACCTTCTTCAAAACATTTTTACTATGTTTGCTGTATTGGAATTAACACTGCATATTGGTTTGCAACTGATAAAGATGTTTAGTGTTGGAAATTACAAGTATGACAGTATGATTAACATCCTCCCTCTCCATCCTTAGCAGCCCCATTTCCTTCCCCAAAGAACACAAGAACACTTAAAGCGGAGTTCCACTCAAAAGTAGAACTTCCGCTTTAAGGGAAGGTGACCCCCTGACATGCCACAATTGGCATGTCATTTTATTGGGGGTGACTGGGGACCCTGTTTTTACAGGGTCCCAGGTCCACTTCCTCTCCTAGAGCCACTGCTCCGGAAAGAAAGTTCACCCCCCCATCTCAGCGATCTTTTGGGACACGTCACAGGTCCCAGAAGATACGCCGGCTGAGAGGAGGGGGAGAAGAGCGAGCCCTCAGGCGACCGCATCACTGGAGCGTGTGACAGGTAAGTGTCCAATTGTTAAAAGTCAGCAGTTACCCTTTTGGTAGCTGCTGACTTTTAACCGAGTTGAATTCCGCTTTAAGTACCCATAGACCCATTAGCGCAACTGAACCACCTTGAGGTAGTAAGTTCAACAAATGTAAGTAATGATTCTTAAAATAAAGCACCCATACATTAAATAGTTAAGTGCAGCTTAAAGAATACTTATACCGAGGTAAACAGCATCCTCTAGTTAATGTAGCTAAAACTATTAGCAAATTATAGCTATGAATGGTAATTGCATTTACAGGGAACTGCATTTACAGGGAATTGCAATAATTACAGGGAACCTGTAACTTATGGTATACAGGACATAAGCTTATACATAAGAACCATTATAACATACACTGCAGATGACCCACTGCCCTGTACATTTATAAAGCTTATGCTTCATCCAATTCTCAATGCACATGGATATTCAGAAAAGCCATTTATTTTTGCTAATATGAATGCAAGTTGTAATCCTTATTGTTGGCTTCCCAAAGTGATGCCTACCATCCAGGAAAGGACTTGCTACCTAGAACGGATGTGAGATTATTTTTTTATTCTTTTATAAATATGATGCCCTATTGTTAGGAAAAAGGAACAAAATCTGCTGTTCTGGACGTTTTCCACGGTGGCGCGCGCTCCCGTGCGCGTTCACGCGCCGGAAACGGCGCCAAACGGGCCTATTTAAACCTGGAGGCCCTGGAGACAAGTGCTGCTCGTTCTACAGCGTTCCCGACCTGTGAGCCCCAGCCTCTGATACCTGTTCCTGCGTTGTTCTGCCTCCTGTTTGACCCGGCTTGTCCCGACCTGTTGTCTGCCTCCTGCTCCGACCCCGGCTACCCTTGACCATCCGATTGTCTGCTCCTGTGTACCTTTGCTGCCCGCCCGTGTATCGAACCTTGCTTGGACTCTGACTACTCTTTTGCCTGATCCTTTGTACCGTCTTGCCTGCCCGTTGCCGACCCTGCCTGAACGACCATCCATCTACCTGCACGCCTCCTGGAGCTTCGCTACATCATCGGTGATCCTCCAGCCCTCGTGCCATCCCGCACTCTTGGGCCTCTGTCCCCACTACCAGGGGTCCTCGAATCGGGTGCGCAAGAGCGGTTGTTCCCTGCACAAGACAGACTCCACCGTCAGGTACGTGACACCTATGCTGAAATGCTTGCCTTCACTTTTGAGATTTCTCTAGTACAATTTGACCTTAGAGAATTTCTGGTTGGCTGCACGTCCAGTAAAATCACCTTTATTTCAGCAAGTCCATAAAAACATGTCCAAAAACAGATAGAGGGGAACAGCATCACCAGCTAACACGTTTCACACTTCCTTAGTGCCTAGTCATAGCTCTACTGAGCTCTACTGAGCCATGACTAAGCGCTAAGAAAGCATGAAACGCATTAGTTGGTGATGCTGTTCCCCTCTATTAGTGTTTTTGGACATGTTTTTATGAACTTGCTGAAATAAAGATGATTTTACTGGATGTGCCGCCAACCAGAATTCTTTTTTGCTCACTGGAATCTGTGATGGAGGGGGCCAGCACCTAGTCTGTGTGTTAGTGGAGGTGGAGATGGGAGACTGACCTAGAGCGGTGTTCACACACATCTATACAATGTGTCCTTAGGTTTCTGGATTGACTGAAGGCTAGCATCACTTTCTGTGAGCCCAGGCTCTCATTCTTCCAGGACTGATCGGTGCTCACACATAATTACAAGACACCACTCAGTCCAGGAGGAAGGATCGGCCACCACCGCTATTGAGGAACAAGAAGAAGGACCTGGGACATTATTGGACTGCCCTAAAGAGGCAGGAAGGGATCCTGTTTAACCAGTCTTGTGATCCAGACAACTTTGCTAGACAGCAAAGCCAGATTCCCGACTTCATCTGAAGTAGAGTAGTACTGCATAATTAAAGATTCTTCACTAGCCTGCTGCTTGGACAATACATGAACAGTAGAACACTGATAAGATCATCACTGTGCTCTCCACTTATGTAAGTATTTCGACTTACAGCAATGTGACTACCAATAGATGTGAAATGTTTGCATTGAAGGGAAACCACCTGTTGTGTGCCTTGTCTGCCTGGTGTAATCACCAGGACCTAGCTACCAATATGACTGCCAGTTTCTGCTCTGTCTCAGGAGTACTGGCATCAGCTCCTGTATGAGCAATGCCTACAAGCAGAATAGAACCTCTATTGCTGTCTGTTTCCACTGGAGACAAGAAATGAGGGAAATCTCTCCAGTGTGTCACAGTGAGAACAAGCCCTTCCCCACACTATAAAATACAAAACGATTTGGATGGAGTTTTCATTTTCATTTTGAGATCCCACTATTTTATGTATGGTTCCTGTGAGCTTTCGTGCCCATCTGGGTCTACAACAGCTTACAGTATGTCACTCCTAAAATGCATTTATCCTGATACTTCATTAATCATCTACTAGTAATAAAGTTACCTGGGTGTCATTAATTTTGTCCATCTGAAGATCCTCCATATATCATGTGCTGTGTCTGGATGAACTGCATTAGGTTTCAGTCAGTAAAAATAATGAATCTAAAGAATGCCTTTAAAGCAAAAGGTTTAAATGAGGTACATGATTGGATTGTGTTTAGGGCCTGTCGGCTGTATTCATACCAAAATTTTCTGCATTAATTCTAAAGTCTGCTTCTAGTTCCAGTAAGTATTGATTGTGTTACTACAAAAGGACATCACCACGCTGATTACATTGTATATCTTCTCTAGGTAATCAATAGCTTCATTTTATTTACTAATACAGTGTCAGATATAGCAAATTACATAGGAGGTTCTTAACATTGGGTGACATCCTTCATAATGAAATGCCACAAGATGGCAGTATACACCAGTTTTCAGCCTGTTCCCCATGAACAACCTGCCCACTATCTACATACAGTATCTTGAATAAAATATTTAGTAGTCAACATATAAATTCCAGATTTTAATATAAAATAGGAAAACAAACACAAACCATATTAAATGTATTTTTAAAACATATGCAATGCAGGTTTACAGCAGACTGCACTAAAGAAGAAAAGTAGATTGGATTATTCAAAGTAACATTATTGTACAACTGAAGTAAAAAGAATATATTAAGTTGCTGTAATACCCAAATCTCCTAATTTTTTAACACCAATACACTTTGCTGATTTTTTTTCTTCCTTAATTTATACCTATCTACGCTATGTTAGTTATGATAAGCATAACATTTATTATTATACAATTTCCACTTACTAAATTGTGATAATACAGTAGTAATAATAGATCATCTGATACCAGAAAGAAATAATTAATTTTGTTGAATGAGAATGGGATTTTCACCAGGACCATTTGTTACTTTTTAATTAAAATGGTAGTTTATTGATCACATTGACCATGATATACAATGACTGTCATACTGAACAATTATATTGATACTTTGACCAGTCTACACTCCAGGAATTCTGAGTGATTTTTTTATTCAGAGCATTGTTAGAGTAAGACCATAGTGACAATCTCTGTATTTTTCTGTACAGATTTTCTTAACCACGTGATCTCTGGAAAATGTATCCCCCTTCGTGACCAGGCCATTTTTTTGCGAAATGGCATTACGTTACTTTAACTGACAATTGCATAGTCATTTACATATGTTTTTTCCCCACAAATACAGCTTTTTTTGGGGGGGTATTTGATCACCTCTGCATTTTTTATTTATTGCGTTATAAACAAAAAAAGGCCAACAATTTTGAAAAGAAAAAAAAAAACAATAATTTTTACTTTCTTTACATATCCAATAATTAAAAAAAAATTATTAATTTCTTCATAAATTTAAGCCAATATATATTCTGCAACATGTTTTCGGTTAAAAAAAATCCCAATAGGTGTATATTGATTGATTTACACAGCGTTATAGCATCTACAAACTATGGTATATATTTATGGAATTTATATTTATTCATTTTTTGTATACTAGCAATGGTGGTGATCAGTGACTTATAGCAGGACTGCAATGTTGCGGTGAACAGTCGGACACTAGCTGACACTCTTAAACTTTTTCGGGACCAGTGACACTAATACAGTGATCACTGCTAAAAATATGGGCTGTCACTGTACCAATGACACTGGCTGGGAGAGGTTTAACATCAGGGGCAATCAAGGGGTTAAATGTGTGCCTAGCCAGTGTGTTACTGCGGGAGGTGCTTTTACTAGGGGAAGGCATTGATCCATGTTCCTGCTTTGCAGGATCACAGGACCAATGCCTTTCCTACTGACAGGATAGCAGTCTGACGTTCTGCCTGTGTAATGAACGATTGCTGGGTGCCAGCAGACATCAAGTTTGCGGTACTCGCCAATCAGCTTCCGCTATGTATAATCACAGCGGGAGTGGGCTGCCGGCGGTGCAACTGCGCACCCCTAACCCGGAAGTGCTGGATCATGACCAAAGTGATACGTTTGGAAAGTGGTTAAAATGGCTGTGGATTTTAGAGGCATATCATTAATCTAATGTATGCCTTAATTTAAAATACTGCATATGCAGGAAGTTTTATCATAATAAGAACAGGAAAAATGTGTTGTTCATTAGAAAAACGATTTATGTATTTGTTTGGCTGGTGTGGGAGATCATGAGGATCATTTTTCAGAGGAAAATATTCAGCATGGAGGTCAGCTTGCCAGGTTTATTATCACAGGTTTGCAAGATCAAAACATAAACACATAAAAACAGAAAACAAAACCTCGCTGTCCGGCACTAAACTAAACAATGGGGTTCCTACCTATACAGTCTGGGGCTGTCCCCGACACCCACAAAACATAAGCACAATGCAAATCTTGATCTTTGAGTCCAAATTATCACACAGAGTTCACTCAGCTTTCTTCCTCTGAGATCCAGGATAGAGCCCTCCTCTGCTCTCTTCCTGCTCATTAAATGCAGGGGGAGAGGGGTTTGAGTGGACCAGAAAGTCCAGGCCGGAACGAGCTCTGCCACAGTGGCTGGCAAAACTCGGGTCGGACTCTTACTAGTCATCTCAAATTGATTGCATGCAAGGAGACAAGTATCGCCTGTCCATTATGGCGCCTCGTATAATGCCACATATCGCCCCTCTGCTAAAGCCTCTGGGGCAGAGCAACTGTCCCAACCATGCAGTGGGCCCGGGAAAGACCATTGGCATTATTTTGGAGCCTTCCGGCCGGTGTTCCACTGAGAACTTAAACAGCTGTAGGGTCAGGAACTACCTAGTCACCCGGCTGTTTTTCTCCCGGTTGTTACACATTCACTTAAGAGGGGCATCGTCGGTGACTAGCCTGAATAACCTTCCCAGCAGGTAGTATTTTAGGGCCTCTAAGGCCCACTTGATAGTCAGACACTCCTTCTCCACAATGGCATAATTCCTCTCACGCCTATTAAGCTTCTGCTTAAGTAGATGACCGGGTGCTCCTCGCCGTCTCTGATTTTGGACAGAACAGCACCTAGTCCCACCTCAGAGACGTCGGTTTGAACCACAAACTCCTTTGTGAAGTCTGGGGTCACGAGCACCGGCTGTATACAAAGGTCTTGCTTCAACTTCTGGAAGGCCTTCTCGGCTTCGGGATTCCACTTAACCATTACCCTTCGTGAGATCAGTCAGAGGGACGGCAATGGTGGCAAAGTCGTGGATGAAGCGTCGGTAATTCCCAGGAAGGCACAAACCTGTTTCTTGTTCACCGGGTAGGGGCCACTTTTGAATGGCCTCAATCTTATTGGTCTAGGGCTTGAACAGACCCCGACCAATAACATACCCAAGGTATTTGGCCTCCTCCAGGCCTATGGCACACTTTTTCCGGTTGGCTGTAAAACCTGCTACCCTCAGCGAATCTACCACTGCTTGCACCCGGGGCAGATGCGATTCCCAATCTGGGCTGTGGATGACCACATCATTCAGATAGGCCGCTGCATAGGGCTGATGCGGTCTCAAAGTTTTTTCCATTATCCTTTGGAAGGATGCAGGGGTTTCATGCAGACCAAACAGCATTTGCTTGTATTGGAAGGACCCCTCGGGGGTAGAGAAGGCCGTTTTTTTCCTTTACTGACTCCGTTAGGGGATCTGCTATTATCCCTTCAAACAAGTATATGGCGCAACACCCTGAAAAAACATATAAATCCCATCAAGTCTTTTAAAATAGTCCATATGTGGCTGGTATAAGAACCAGCATTAGTAAAAAATCCCAGCACAAAGGTCAGCCTTCTTAGAACCAGAAACAAAGTCCTTGTAACACTGGAAGAAAAGAGAAGAAAAGAGGCGCCTCTAAGTGCAGACTTTAAAATATAGTTTATTAAAACCAACAATTGGCAACTCACATGAGACAGAAGATAAAAGGCACGTGAGCAGGTCCTCAAAGGGGTAACATCAGTGAGACGTCCATAGGCCAGGATTCAGCGACGCGTTATCCGAGCCAGCGTGCTGCGATTGGTGTGGCAGCCACGCTCCTTTATCAAGCTATAGGTCAGGACCAAAGGGGTTTGTTTTATGTGCAAAGTAAGGGGCGGGGTAGGACCAATAAAAGAAAAGGGGGATGGTTTCTAGAATGAAACTAAATAACAGAGGGGCCGGAAGAGGGAGGGGAGAAAAGGATGATGAAGGCAAAGGCCTGAGGCGTCATATTGAGCCCAAAGGTAAAGGGAACTGAAGATCTCTCTGTGGTAGGATTGATCAGTGATGGAGGTAAAGAGCGCTGGGGTTCTCTAGCAGTAACTGAAGATGTGTCACTATTGGTTTGGGTAAGGGTCGGTCTAATGCTTTGTGTATCGGATACATAATGCATATGGATGTTAGATAGGGGAACAGTAGAGGGAACGGAAATAATGGTATTCTTGGTCGGGATGGAACAAACGATATCTGGTCTGGCGGATGTGACTTCTATATTTTTAGGCAAAGCTAAGGATCTGTTATAAAACTGATTGAGGGATGAGAGAAGTTCCTGTTTCTTGGATAATGAATGAGAAGAAGAAGGGGGATGTTGTTTTGTGTTTTTCTTATGTTGATCAGAACCAGAACCATTAGACCTGGTCTGGTCTTAGACAGAACTGCACGAGAGAATCAGATTATATCGAACAGGCTATGACCCTCAAACAAAAATTTCTGGACAAAGAGTATCCAACGACTCTAACAGACCAAGCCTTTGAATACTATCATAAAGGGAAACCCCCCAAATCAGTGAAGGAAGTGGGAGACCACTCCCTCAGGTTTACTACTACGTTCCACACTCAATTTAGAAAGATGGAACGTATTTTGTCCAACCATTGGAGCATCTTACAGCAAGACCCGCATCTCAAAACCATTCTACCTGAGCGCCCACGAGTGACTTACCGAAGGGCCCCTAATTTAAAGAATAAGGTCGCCCCTAGCAAACTTAAAAGCATGTTTCCTCTATGCCTGTATTAATACCCTTGGTTGGCATGTGTCGGTGTGGTAAAGCCCTATGCAAGACGTGTAAATTTGTTCAACATGGTAAAAAATTTTTTTGCTGTAAGGGAAAAACATACAAATTAGACAAATTCTACAACTGTTCTTCTGAATTTGTTGTTTATGGCCTTACCTGCCCCTGTGGTCTGCTATATGTAGGGCGCACTATCCGGACACTTAGACAGAGGTTCGGACAGCATCGTAGGTACATTGAAGAAGGAATAGATCCACGCAGTGTCCCACGACACTGTGCGGAGGTCCACAAAAAATCCACCGCGGGATTGCAGGTCTGGCTTATAGAGCAGGTACCCTCACATCTCTCTGCCGCAGAACGTTTCAAAAAATTGTGTGCTAGGGAAACGTTCTGGATCTATAACCTAGACGTGCTCTCGCCTGGTGGCCTTAATGTAGCTATTGAGGTGTTGACCATTCTTTAACTGTAATTTAACTTTCTTCCTGTTTCTTCTCATTTTTTTTTTCTTCAGACCGCATGTAGTGTGTTTATTTTATTTATGTATTTATTTATTTCATATGTATGTGTATATATACACATATATTGTGGTGCATTATATTACTGCTTACAGGCACAAATTCTGCCTGACATAATACTCAGTAGGTAGGGTTTTGCACTCTAGACCCCCTGCAGTGTGTTAATTGATTTTTTTTTTCCATTGTGGTGTATTATATTACCGCACACTAGCACAAATCTTGCCTGATATAACACTCAGTAGGTAGGGTTTTACATTCAAAACCTTTTTTATTGATGGCGGTTGCTGACCTATAAAATTACCAGAATCTCTGTTTTTACACTAGATACATTTCTGTTGGTTATATAAATTTGTATCCATGTTTTATCTATCATACGTTTTCAATATCGTCATCAGAATGATATTTATATTTCGATTAATGTTATGGTATGAATTTTCCTTCAGTTACATATGATATACATTCTTTTATAATTTATTATTAGCACTATTTATCGTGTACTGTTAATGCTGTTTTATATACGCACTATATAGATTATATCCCTTTGCCTTCATCATCCTTTTCTCCCCTCCCTCTTCCGGCCCCTCTGTTATTTACTTTCATTCTAGAAACCATCCCCCTTTTCTTTTATTGGTCCTACCCCGCCCCTTACTTTGCACATAAAACAAACCCCTTTGGTCCCCGACCTATAGCTTGATAAAGGAGCGCGGCTGCCACACCAATCGCAGCACGCCGGCTCGGATAACGCGTCGCTGTCCAGTGACGTCATCATCCTGGGACTCTAGCTGCCACGGAACCAAGCCTCATTTCAAGATTCCCCTGTCTCCGGCCGGTTACCAACTCACAGGGACGCTTGCTACAGTTCATGATGGTGCTACGAATCCTGGCCTATGGACGTCTCACTGATGTTACCCCTTTGAGGACCTGCTCATGTGCCTTTTATCTTCTGTCTCATGTGAGTTGCCAATTGTTGGTTTTAATAAAGTTTTTTTTAAAGTCTGCACTTAGAGGCGCCTCTTTTCTTCTCTTTTTTTCCTGCTATTATCCCTTAGTTAGGTCTAGGGTTGTTATGTACCAGGCACCTCCCAACCTATCCACAAGTTCGTTACAGAACCAGATAGTGCCATCTGGCTTTGGGACCAGTACTATAGGGCTCGACCAGGCACTGTGGGACTCCTCTATCATGTCTAGCTCCAACATGGTTTTCATTTCTCTCGCCACCACCTCTTGTCTAGCCTCAGGTATTCGGAAGGGTTTTACATTTACACGGACCCCTGGTTTCGTGATTGTCATGTTGTACTACAATGGTCAGTCCTGGTAGGGAAGAGAAAAAGTCTCTATTTTTACTGACAAACTCCTTAATGTTGTTTTGTTGCATCAGTGACAAGGACTCGGTTAGGGGAGATCCGGGGTCAGGGGTAACCTGTCCTTTTGGGGAGTGGGCACTGCCAATAAACTCTGTCCTTCCACGGTTTTAGGAGATTAAAATGGTAAATCTGCTCCGGTTTCCTTTTCCTATGCTGGTAAAATTTGTAGTTTACTTCCCCTACTCTTTCCCTAATCTCAAAGGGGCCCTGCCACCTTGCTAGGAATTTACTTTCAACCGTTGGGATTAGCACCAGCACTCTGTCTCCGGGTTAAAAGTCCAGGTTTTGGCACCCTTTTCTGGGCTTCCTGGGCTTGCTCTATATGCTCTCGTACAAGAGGCAGAACAGCTGCAATTCGATACTGCATCAAGGAGATGTGCTCTATGATGCTTCTATATGGGGTGGCCTCTCCTTCCCACATCTCTTTTGCGACATTTAGCACCCCCCAGGGATGTCTACCATACAAGAGTTCAAAGGGGGGAATACTCCTGCGGAACCTCTCGTATGGCAAACATGAGGCACGGTAGCAAAAAATCCCAATTTCGCCCACCTTTACCCACCACCTTTTTTTAGCATACTCTTGAGGGTCTAGGTAAACCTTTCCACCAGACTGCCAGTTTGGGGTGGTAAACAGAGGTACGGAAATGGGAGATTTTGTACAACTTGCACAATTCTCTGGTCACTCTGGACATGAATGGGGTACCCTGATCCGTCAAGATGTCTTTGGGGATCCCCACCCGACAAAACACCTGGATCAGCTCCTTGCCGATAGTCTTAGCGGAGGTGTTCCGCAAGGGTATGGCCTCAGGATAGTGGGTCGCATAGTCTAGGATCACCAGGATGTGCTGGTGTCCCCGGGCAGATTTTACTTCTGGTCCCACGAGATCCATGCCAATTCACTCAAATGGCACTTCAATTATGGTAAGTGGGACAAGGGGACTACAAAAATGATCTCTCCCTCTGAGATCCAGTATAGAGCCCTCCTCTGTTCTCTTCCTGCTCATTAAATGCAGATGAAGAGGGGTTTGAGTGGACCAGAAATCCGGGCTGGAACCAGCTCTGCCACGGTGGCTGGCAAAACCCGGGCTGGATTCTCACTAGTCGCCTCAAAGTGGTCGCATGCAAGGCGACTAGTATGACCCATCCATTATAGCGCCTTGCATAATGTCACACTGGCTACAACTTGAAAACTTTAAAATTGCTAGTTAAGGGGAAAGTAAAAGCACTTTTACTTACCTGATCCTACGTTCCCCAGGTAGGAACATAAGGGAGAAGACACTTCCCACTGCTCCCCCCCCCCCCCCCGCCATTGACTGCGAGTGCTGATCAGATGCGGACATTAGACTGGCTTCTGTCAGAAAGACAGCTGTACACACTGATGAAATATTTGGTCTGTGTGTTCCCAGCCTAATTCTATTGAACAAGTCCCCTAGGCCTAAATGAGCAATTAACCCCATGCAGTGCAGATGCAGTCCCACTACAAGGACTAACTTTTAACGTTTTCCGTAATTGGGCTTTAAAGTTTGAAAACCCAACAGCTCTTGCATATCACCAATTAAACTGCAAACACATTTGGCATAAAATATTTAGAAAACACAATTTGACATTTCTGCTGAGTAATTTGCACCTGTTGTGGCTGCTAATAGGTTGAAGGTTTTTGCACGCGGCAAAAATCCTGTGTAATAAAACTAGCTAGGAGGCATTACACAGTGGCAAATTTGGAAATAGGTAGCGCAAAGCTGGAATTTGCATGTATTTGCATAAATAAAAGGAGCATTGTCACCAATTCGTTTTTTTCAGGCTCTTCAGTCACATGCAACCTTGTTCTGCTACCCTGCTGCTTCTTCTGGAAGATATTTGTGAAGTAGATGGCAGGCGAATGTTCGGAGTGCAGCAGAGATATATTCAGGGCACTGTCAGGATTTTCTGCGCATGCGCAGTAACATGAGCTGGATCAGTGTTACTGCACATAGACAGCAGTACAGTAACCCTCAGCAAGCTTCAAGCAGTGATGCTGGGGCACAACCATCATAAGGCAACTGTCTAAAAAGTGGGATATTTGTAAAAATATAAACAAACGTGCATTGGGCAACCCTGTCCTTGTTTACTCAGGGTCTGTTAACACTATGGTGTTCTAGTAATGTGTACGCTTTACTGCAACGTTTGCCAATAAACTCTGAGTGGCACTCCAACACACCTTGTGATGGACGTACATTGCAGTGCAACACAGTAATAGAAAGGGGAGTAACAATTTATTTGTGCCCACCAACATGGCATTGCTGCAGCCCTACTCTGTTTTTTCCTTCTCTTGTTTTCAGTTTTGTCCTTTTAAATACTGTCAGGGCTAACTTGCCTCACATTTGATGGATAGAGAAGCTTCCTCGTGCGGGTTCCAGAAGCACCTTCATCTTGTGCCATCACCTATATAAAGGGTGGACCTGTGGTTCTGTGTCAGTTGGACTGGACCTCACAACACAGGAAGCCCCCCTTCCTCCCTCCCATTGTTCTGTCACCCATTTAACTGGGGGGACTAATTCATGGTTTTTGAAACTCTGATTATTAGCACTTGAATTTTGATGGCTGAGCAAATTTGTCATTTTATTGTAGCACCCTTGTCCTAAACGGGGTTGCTAGTAAATTTAGCTGTGCTAGGTGGTAGCTAGCCTGGCTAATTTGTAGTCTGTTAATCAAATGGGTTTCTCCTAGGCCTGGTGTTTACTGTAATTTCTCCCTTTTGTCAATAGATGGTACTGTTACCTTTGGCATCAGTGTGATGAATTACAGTGGATTCAGGTTATGAGTGTATATACTTCTCTCAGCCAATAAGCAGGAGTTTTCTTGGCCTCCGAGCATGCTGGGAGAATGTACCTATTCGGAGTAGGTCAGATGATCTGAGTTCTTTCCTCCCGGTCTTAGGACTGGGTGGGTGCGTGAGCAGCAGCAGTTGCGGTGTAGGCCTGAAGCTTGAGGCGTAACCATGCATAAAGGGGCTCGGCCTGAGCGGAGCCTGATCGATGCCGGGAGGCATGAGAGAGAACGTTGCCAGAGGGTCAACACTTCTTGTTGCCGGTGGCAGGTTGAGAGGGATGGAGTTCTGAAGGAGTACCAGAGGAGAGTCTTCATAAGCCGTGGACTATTAAGTGGCTGGCAAAGCTTCAGGAGAGAACTCATCTGTGGAACTACAGTGGGATACTGTGAGTAAAGTTGTTGCTACAGGAGACAGCTGTTGCTATGGAATACAGATTTCTGAATTCAGCTTAAAGGCCCCTTTTCTGCATTGCTGTTTGCCTGGTTCTACTACCTGCCTGAGGAGTCTGCCAATTTGCTATTGCATTTGCCTAAGGGTGTCCTGTGCCCTAACCCGCTCTCCTGCATTTTCCTGTTAAGAGAAATAAACTTCTCTTTGTTCATTTTTAAAAGTGACTGGGGCCCATCTTGCCACCTTGCACATCATCCACCATGCCTAGTAATTTGTACCCTGAGGAGGAGTGTCAGCCCTTCCCTGTCTCTGGGGGTCACCACCAGGCCTCTGGAGGTCGGGGAGAGCACTACATACAATTTTGATTGGTTTTATTAAAGTATGGTCTTCAGTGTTTGATAATTTAAAGCAATTAAAATGCAGTGGTCATTTTATTGCCGAATGTGTTATTTAATGATATTTGTGTTCCCTTTCTGGTTTATTGCTGGTTTTGAAGTGTCAATTGCTGTTTGGTGGCTACCAAAAAATGGTGCATGCATTGCCATGCGTTGCGGTAAGATGCATGTTCAACAATATTATAAAGGAAATGGGCCCTAAACAAAAAAGAATAGCGTGTGTGTGTGTGTGTGTATAGCAAAAAATGATCCAAAGCTACATATCTTGTTAAAAATTCAATATACATGTCTTGTGTTCTTGTTTGTAAATTAGGTATTAACCACTTGCCTACTGGGCACTTGTACCCCCTTCTGTCCAGGCCAATTCTCAGCTTTCAGCGCTGTCATTCTTTGAATGATAACATTTTTATAATTTTTTTTCACACAAATAGAGCTTTTTTTTGGTTGTATTTAATCACCAGTGGGTTTTATATTTTTTGCTAAATAAACAAATAAAGCCTGAAAATTTTGAAGAAAAAAAAACGTTTTCATAATTTGTAATAAAATTTTGCAAACATGTAATTTTTGTCCTTCACTGATGTGAGCTGATGAGGCAGCACAGATGAGATGGCACTGATTGTCACTGATAGGCAGTACTAAAGGGCACTCATGGGTGGCACTGACAGGTGACACTGATGAGGAGGCACTGATGGGCACTGATTAGCTGCACTGGTGGGCACTGATTAGCAGCACTGGTGGGCACTGATTATCAGCACTAGTGGGCACAGATTGGCAGCACTGATGGGCACTGTAGGGACTGCACTGATACTCAGTGCCCTGATTATCAGTGTACATGTCTGTTTTAGAGAAGCTGGTTATTGGCTCTCTTCTCTTCTCCTCATGCTGTCAGCAGGAGGAAAGGAGCGCTAATAAATGGCTTCTGTTTACATCCG
Organism: Glandirana rugosa; assembly: GCA_018402905.1. Lineage (NCBI taxonomy): Eukaryota > Metazoa > Chordata > Amphibia > Anura > Ranidae > Glandirana > Glandirana rugosa. Next base: position 171,497 of record BLSH010440646.1, read on the forward strand.
TGATCAGCTGTGTCCAATCACCGCTGATTGGCTATTTACCTTAACCACTTTAAGACCGAGCCTCTTTTTGGAGTTTGGAGGTTATCAGCTAAAAACAGTTTTTTTTGCTATAAAATTACTTAGAACCCCCAAACATTATATATTTTTTTTTCTAAGACCCTAGAGAATAAAATGGCGGCCATTGCAAAACTTTATGTCACACCGTATTTGCGCAGCGGTCTTAAAAGCGCGATTTTTTTTTAAAAAATTCAGTTTTTTGAGTTAAAAAATAAGACAACAGTAAAGTTAGGTCAATTTTTTTTCATATTGTGAAAGATAATGTTACGCCGAGTAAAATGATACCCAACATGTCATGCTTCAAAATTGCGTCCGCTCGCGGAATGGCGACAAACTTTGCAACATAAAAATCTCCATTGGCGACGTTTAAAAAATTCTACAGGTTAGCATTTTTGCGTTACAGAGGAGGTCTAGGGCTAGAATTATTGCTCTCGCTCTAACGATCGCGGCGATACCTCACATGTGTGGT
>BLSH010440646.1:172105-189722 GCA_018402905.1 Glandirana rugosa
TGGTATTGGGGCCATAGTAAAAAAAGACGTCCGCTAAGACGCATTCTATTTTCACTAGAGGCGCCGCCTAAGCGGCGCTCTAGTGAAAATAGTCGCCGCCCTCTCCACGGGGGGGGGAGGGTGGCGAAAGGCCAGTAGAGGCGGCGAATGGCCTGGACGGCCGTCGCCGCCTCTACTAGCGCAGGAAAGGGAGACCACAGGCACACGGCTCACTCGCCGACTTCGGCGAGTGGGCCGAGGTATTGTTACGACCCGCCTTCGATGCAGTGTTCATCGAAGGCGGGTTACGAGAATTTCCCCTGTAAAAAAAAAAAAAGGGACGGTGAAAAAAGGTTTAAAAAAAAAAAATAACGTAAAATCAGATTTTCACCTCTCCCGCCGCTGATAAAAGTGATCTCGCGGCGAATCCGCCGCGGAGATCACTTTTATCTTACGCAGAATCGCCTGCAGAAAAAAATGATACCGGGGTTATGGTAGGTATCTGCTACCATAACAACGGTATCCCACTTCAAAGTACCGCCGTCAAACGACGTACGGCGGTCCGGAAGTGGTTAATCTGTGATCAGCAGTGTCCTCCGGACACTGCATTTACAGAGAGGACCGCCCATGCTTGCACCTGCCGCATTCTTAACAGCCAGTGATCCTTAAAGCGGAGTTCCACCCAAAAGTGGAACTTCCACTGGTTGGATTCCCCCCCCTCAGGTATCACATTTGGCACCTTTCCGGGGGGAGTGGGAAGAGGACACCTGTATTTGACAGGTTTCCTTTTCCACACATCCGGGTGCTTGGGCCGGCGGCCACGGTCATCAGCAACTGGGCTCCCTCCTCCTCCACCACCTGCCAATGAGAAAGCGTAGTGGCGGTTCATGCATGCACAGTATGGACCCGTCTGTGAAGCCGAACGGCTACATGTCCACTTTCCCTTACCCTCGATGGTGGCGGCAGCACTCGTCCACCTATCCGAAGATCGGTGGGTGGTGCCAACATCGCTGGACTCCAGGACAGGTCAGTGTCCTAAACTTAAAAGTCAGCAGCTACTGTATATGTAGTTTTCTGACTTTTAATTTTTAAAGAAACGGCGGCAGGGGCGGACCTCCGCTTTACCATACCATACCATTAGCCAGCGTGCAGCCCTGTGCTCCTTTGTCCAGAGTGGGGGCACTGTAATACAGGAGGTGTGTTGCTGGCAAAATCTCCAAGTGAAATTAGAGGGAAAAAAAATAAAAAAAGAAACTAATGCAGCCACCACATCTAATGATTAGTAAGCTGCAATATATAAAATATTTGGTTTTGGGTTTAATACCACTTTAAGGGGACCCAAGACCAAAAAAAACGGTGTGAGCCCTGACCCAATCCATACTAGAACCTTATCTGAACATGCAGCTTGGCAGGCCAGGAAAGGGAGGGGGATGACCCTGCACCCCCCCCAAACCATACCAGGGCCTCAACGGGGGGGGTGGGTTGCATACCCAGTAGATGACTTCACAAGGGGGTGGGGTCATCCAGTGACGTCACCAGGTGATCCTTAGTTTATTTAGCAGTGGGTGGGAAGCAGAGCTGTCAGTCTGCGGGAGCCAAGTGGTGGGCGGGGACTTTTTTGGGGGCATGTGACCTGGTATGGTTTGGGGGGGGTGCAAAGCTCAGCGGGCACTGGCTCCTTAACAGCCAGCTGAAATGTAATACATTTATTAAATATCGCATGCCTGGACCACTACTTATTTAACACATGGATTTATTTATTTATTTGGTTTAGTGAATTGACTTTAAGATTGTTTTATGTGGTATTTACTGAGCATTTTTGCTTTTTATCTGCATAAAAGGATTGTGAATTTACATTTTCAATACCGCATGTGATATTTGGGAAAAATGTGCCATGTGACCCAAATACTGCATGCAATTTCCTTTAGTGAATTGGGCCCAGTCTTCTTTTCCTACTGCCCCCAAGATTTTACAGAGGCTTACATTGCTGACCTTCTAAAAGTGCTACTTGCCTGGCTGTTTCTGGCTTTCTGAATCATTAAACTGGATCAATCATAGAGCAGGGCAAACTATGATAGAGTGGCAGCTGGAACTCAGGCATGTAAAGTATTGCTCTTGATGATCCGTGAGCCACGAAACGGCCATTGAGCAATACTTTACATGCCTGAGTTCCAGCCACCACTCTATCATAGTTTGGTGGTACCAGATGTACTGTATGTGGCAAAATACCAGCATATACAGTATCTCATAAAAGTGAGTACACCCCTCACATATTTGTAAATATTTTATTATATCTTTTCATGTGACAACACTGAAGAAATTACACTTTGCTACAATGTAAAGTAGTGAGTGTACAGCTTGTATAACAGTGTAAATTTGCATTCCCCTCAAAATAACTCAACACACAGCCATTAATGTCTAAACCGCTAGCAACAAAAGTGAGTGTATCCCTAAATAAAAATGTCCAAATTTGGCCCAATTAGCCATTTTCTCTCCTCGGTGTCATGTGACTCGCTAGTGTTACAAGGTCTCAGGTGTGAATTGGGAGCAGGTGTGTTAAATTTGGTGTTTTCGCTCTCACTCGCTCATACTGGTCACTGAAAGTTCAACATGGCACTTCATGGCAAATAACTCTCTAAAGGATCTGAAAAAAAGAATTGTTGCTCTACATAAAGATGGCCTAGGCTATAAGAAGATTGCCAAGACGCTGAAACTGAGCTGCAGCATGGTGGCCAAGACCATACAGCCGTTTAACAGGACAGGTTCCACTCAGAACAGGCCTCACCATGGTCGACCAAAGGGGTTGAGCACACATGCTCAGCGTCATATCCAGTGGTTGTCTTTGGGAAATAGACATATGAGTGCTGCCAGCATTGCTGCAGAGGTTGAAGGGGTGGGGGGGGGTCAACCTGTCAGTGCTCAGACCATACACCTCAGACTGCATCAAATTGGTCTGCATGGCTGTCATCCCATAAGGAAGCCTCTTCTAAAGATGATGCACAAAAAGCCTGCAAACAGTTTGCTAAAGACAAGCAGATTAAGGACATGGATTAATGGAACCATGCCCTGTAGTCCGATGAGACCAAGATAAACTCATGTGGCTCAGATGGTGTCAAGCGTGTGTGGTGGCAACCAGGTCAGGAATACAAAGACAAATGTGTCTTGCCTACAGTCAAGCATGGTGGTGGGAGTGTCATAGTCTGGGGCTGCATGAGGCCTGCTGGCACTGGGGAGCTACAGTTCATTGAGGGAACCATGAATGCCAACATGTACTGTGACATACTGAAGCAGAGCATGATCCCCTCCCTTTGGAGACTGGGCCGCAGGGCAGTATTCCAACATAACGACCCCAAACACACCTCCAAGACGACCACTGCCCTGCTAAAGAAGCTGAGGATAAAGTTGATGGACAGGCCAAGCATGTCTCCTATTAAGCATCTGTGGGGCATCCTCAAATGGAAGGTGGAAGAGCGCAAGGTCTCGAAACATCCACCAGCTCTGTGATGTTATCATGGAGGAATGGAAGAGGACTCCAGTGGCAACCTGTGAAGCTCTGTTGAACTCCATGCCCAAGAGGGTTAAGGCAGTGTTGGAAAATAATGGTGGCCACACAAAATATTGACACTTAGGGCCCAATTTGGCTATTTTCACTTATGGGTGTACCCACTTTTGTTGCCAGCGGTTTCGACAATAATGGCTGTGTGTTAAGTTATTTTGAGGGGACAGCAAATTTACAATGTTATACAAGCTGTACACTCACTACTTTACATTGTAGCAAAGTGTAATTTCTTCAGCATTGTCACATGAAAAGTTATAATAAAATATTTACAAAAATGTGAGGGGTGCACTCACTTTTGTGAGATACGGTATGTTTAGAGATGCATACATGTGGATTGTATGAGCTATATTGATACTACATCTGAGGTCCAGCCACCATTCTCTTGTAGTTTGGCGGCATCAGATGTAAGTTGTGAATTCCAGCAACATATGTTCATGCAGCTTAGCTTGCGGACTGTACTGTTTTTAAAAGATTTTAGTTTTATTTGCTTTGGCATTACCAATATATACTATACTATAAGCTTCTTTTCTCTGGCATTGGTGATTCATTTTTGGTTGGATGAGAGCAAGCTTTCCATTTGATGTCCATGTGCCTTGGAGAAAATGCATGCCTGACGGATCTTATTAGGAATATTGTATGCATCCAATAAGAGGAGGATCATAAAGTAATGAACGAGTTTTGCTGTTCTATTTGTTAGACAGCAACGCGTTCTGGTAAGTTTGTATTCTTCATGTTTGGTGGAGGCAAGACACCACAGTGGAGGATTTTATTTTGCTGATCACTACTGTCCACATAAGACCTTTATTATTTATACTGCTTGATGGATACTTTATGAACTGTGTATGGTATTTCATTATCACATGTCAATTTTTTTAAGCACTGCATTTTTCTTTATAAATTGATGATAGTGTTTGCGTAGTTTATGATAAAATAAATTCCATAATCTAAATCCTAATATAATTATTCCAGGAATATAAGAAGATATTTCAATCTATCATAAAAATATGTGCAGATTGATACACATTATCCAACACTGGAAATAATCTTGCAGCTATCTATAATAATATTGAGATATAATGTAAATTACCTCCACTTGTAACATCACAAAGAATAAATATAGCTAAATTTCTCTGTGAATAATGGCAGCGTGCTCCTTTCAGGGCAAATATATTTAGTAGTATTAAGCCATATGTCTTCCATTTTGACTGGGATGACTCAACAAGGGGTGCATAGGGCCTCTGTTATACTGGTAACTGGCAGGATATATTGGCACTAAAGACACCAACGCACTTTAGACAACCTTTACCTAAATTGCCTTATTACAATCAGGTTGAAGAACATTCCTATGTGTTCTCTGACTCCTTCAGACTGCCCTCACATTACTAACTTACTAACCAACATATCAGTATGGATGTCACACCACTTCCTAAAATGAAATCTTTCTCAAACTGAACACTTTAGTATCCACCTCCTCCCCCATCTGGTGTCCTCGCCCCTCACTTTTCTATAAAGATTAAGAACACAACTATCAGTCCTCCCCCTTATGCCAGGGTACTAGATGTAATCCTGGACTCTGATCTGTCCTTTCAGCCCCAAATCCAATCACTGTCTAAGTCTAGCAGACTTCACCTTTATAACTTTTCCAAAATATGCCCCTTCTTAACCAATGAAACCCCAACTTATCTTCTCCCCTCCGTTATCTTATGTTGACTATTGCAACTTCGTGCCCATTGGCCTACTTCTACACAAGCTATGCCCACTTCAGTCTAACATAAATGCTGCTGCCAGACTCATCCACCTTACCAAAAGCTAAGTGTCTGCCACCCCTCTCTGCCAGTCTCTTCACTTCCAATCACTCAATTAATAAAAATACTAACAACAACATATAAAGCCATACACAACTCACCACCTCTTTTTAACATATCAACCAAATTGTCCTCTTTGCTGCTTTCAAGACTTCCTGGCTTCTAGACTACCAGTAATAGGGAAATACTAAGTTTTTAGTGTGAACTTTGAAGGCAATCTTTTCCACAATGTCTACAGCTACAGAGGTGTATGAGGCTTGTTTTAAAGTGTTTTACTGTTTGTTCATGATATGTAAATGCTTTACTATGCATAGTATGGGCACAGGTTCACTTTAACCACTTCGCCATATACTATAAAAATCAGTGTGGACTCATTTTTCTGGAGCTCCATTTATTAACTGCGTTACCGAAAACACCAACAGGTGGCCAGTGCAACCTTTGTAGTCCTGTAATTGAGCTATCTTTAGACAGCTCAGATTACAGGCAAACTGGACAGAGCTATTCAGAGTGGCTCTGTGCCTTGAGACCACTGTGATGGTCAATTGCAGCAATCACAAATGTAAACACTGTCAATGTTTATAATTGAGAGCCCTCCAACTCCTTCTCTGTTGGCAATTCTCCATCAATTCCCTGCCCGTCTCCTCTGCACTTCTCTGCTGATCCTTAATATGAATACACAGCTCCAACAGACCGCAAACAAATGAGGGCACACTGAACAGCAACAGGGGATACACTGGCCAACAATAGTATGAGGGAAAACACCACTGACCGCTAACAGTTATGACACACTCACTATGTATCACCAACATTTAAGGGGGCACACACCATTGACCCCCACATATAAAGGGGCACTCATCACCAACAACAACCATAATAAAGCATTAACTCTGACCATTGATATCTGCAAGCCATTCTGTTCATAGCATAGTCCTGACCCCTTGTCTATGTAGCGCTGCCCTCTTGAGGGTTGCTTAAAGAATCAATTCCCCCTGGGATTTTCCCATTCTGAAAGTCCCACACCACCCCTGACACTCTTGGTTCACTCATATTGCATGGTTCCATTAGCAATTACTCTGTTTCAGTAATGGAGACACAACACAGATAGAGTTATAAATGTTTACTTAACTCTTATTTCTGCAAGAAATAACAATCTCAAGTGAAACCTATGGTTCTAGTGAACACTCCCTGTATTCTCCAAAAACAACAACAGTTGAAAAAGAATAGAGTTCCTCCAATTGAGTTTAAACAATACCCAAGGGTTCACTGGAAAATAAATGATTTGGTAATCTCTACAAAAGCTGAAAAGGGAAATAATACAGTAATACCCTATAACACATTTATGACCCAAAGGGTAAATTGGTACCACTCAATGGACTATCATTCAGATAACAAGGTTCAATAATGCAAAAATCAAATATATTCAATTAGCAGTTATATGAAGTTTTATTTAAATTCTCCTGTTCTAGCTCAGAGAGTTCTTAGGAGATATAGTATTTTCAAATAAATAGCCCTGACTATAATACTGGGGAGAGGATGACTAGATGAAGTTGTAATAATCCAGTCTGGCAGTGTCCAAGTAATCTTATGTCAGCTATAAAAGTGAGTTAGGTACCTTAAAACACTGTTCCTTCCAATCGCTGAGATGAGGCACAAAAAGGGTTAAATTCCACTGCACTAAATAGCCTTGTAGTGATCACTGACCTCTTGAATAAACTGGTCACAAACGGCAATCCAGTGTAACAAAGAGATGCTGCATAGACAGTATAAGTACTTTCATATGTGGGCCTGGGCCCGCTCACCAAATCCAAACAGCTGTACAGTGCCTTGCGAAAGTATTCGGCCCCCTTGAACTTTGCGACCTTTTGCCACATTTCAGGCTTCAAACATAAAGGTATAAAACTGTAATTTTTTGTGAAGAATCAACAACAAGTGGGACACAATCATGAAGTGGAACGAAATTTATTGGATATTTCAAACTTTTTTAACAAATAAAAAACGGAAAAATTGGGCGTGCAAAATTATTCAGCCCCTTTACTTTAAGTGCAACAAACTCTTCAGTGAGGATCTCTGAATGATCCAATGTTGACCTCAATGACTAATGATGATAAATAGAATCCACCTGTGTGTAATCAAGTCTCCGTATAAATGCATCTGCACTGTGATAGTCTCAGAGGTCCGTTTAAAGCTCAGAGAGCATCATGAAGAACAAGGAACACACCAGGCAGGACCGAGATACTGTTGTGGAGAAGTTTAAAGCCGGATTTGGATACAAAAAGATTTCCCAAGCTTTAAACATCCCAAGGAGCACTGTGCAAGTGATAATATTGAAATGGAAGGAGTATCAGACCACTGCAAATCTACCAAGACCTGGCCGTCCCTCTAAACTTTCAGCTCATACAAGGAGAAGACTGATCAGAGATGCAGCCAAGAGGCCCATGATCACTTTGGATGAACTGCAGAGATCTACAGCTGAGGTGGGAGACTCTGTCCATAGGACAACAATCAGTCGTATACTGCACAAATCTGGCCTTTATGGAAGAGTGGCAAGAAGAAAGCCATTTCTTAACCACTTCCCGCCCGGCGCATTGACAAATGACGTCCGGGCGGGTGGCTCATTATCCTGACTGGACGTCTATTGACGTCCTCAGGATAATCCGCGATCGCGCGCCCCCAGGGGCGCGCATTGCGGCGATCGGTGGTGCCATGGGTCAGGCTGACCCACCGCATTACCGACCGATTTAAAAGGCTTCCATGACCAATCACGGCTGATCACAGTGTAAATAGGAAGAGCCGTTGATCGGCTTTTCCTCTGCTCAGGTCTGCAGACCTGAGCAGCGGAGAGCCGATCGGCTGCTCTCCTGACAGGGGGGGCTGCGCTGAACGTTTATCAGCGCAGCCACCCTCAGGATCACCCCACTGGACCACCAGGGAGCTGGATCAAGACCCCCAGGGAGCCCCCCCCGGACATCACACAGCGGCTGCCTAGGACCACCAGGGAAGGACCACTGAGGCCGCCCAGGACCTCCAGGGAGCCCCCACTAGACCACCAGGTAAGGGCATTATTGTGCACTGTAGGGATGGCACTGTGCCCATGTATGATGCCTGCCAGTGCCATTCCTAACAGTGCTTGTTGCATCTGTGCCCGCCACTGCCACCTATAAGTGCCCACCTGTGCCCACCTGTGACACCTATCAGTGCCCACCTGTGTCACCTATCAGTGCCCACCTGTGCCATCTAAAAGTGCCCACCTGTGCCACCTAAAAGTGCCACCTATCAGTGCCCATCAGTGCCCAGTGCCACTTATCAGTGCCGCCTATGAGTGTCCATCAGTGCCGCATATCAGTGCCATGTATCAGTGACTGTCAGTGTTGCTTGTCAGTGCCGCCCATCAGTGCTGTATATGTGCCCCATCATCAGTGCAACCTTATCAGTGCCACCTCATCAGTGCCAATCTGTACTGCCTCATCAGTGCCCGTCAGTGTAGTCTCATCAGTGCCCATCAGTGTAGTCACATCAGTGCCCATCAGTGAAGGAGAAAATGTACTTTATACAAATTTATGTGACAGAAACAAAGAAAAATGTTTTTTTTTTCAAAATTTTCAGTCTTTTTTTGTTTATAGCGGTGATCAGAAATGATGCAGAGGCGATCAAATGCCACCAAAAGAAAGCTCTATTTGTGGGAACAAAATGATAAAAATTTTGTTTGGGTACAGCATCGCACGACCGCGCAATTCTCATTCGAATCGCAACAGCACTGAAAGCTGAAAATTGGTCTGGGCAGGAAGTGTTCTAAGTGCCCGATAATGAAGTGGTTAAAGATATCCATAAAAAGTGTAGTTTAAAGTTTGCCACAAGCCACCTGGGAGGCACACCAAACATGTGGAAGAAGGTGCTCTGGTCACATGAAACCAAAATCAAACTTTTTGGCAACAATGCAAAAACGTTATGTTTGGCGTAAAAGCAACACAGCTCATCACCCTGAACACACCATCCCCACTGTCAAACATGGTGGTGGCAGCATCATGGTTTGGGCCTGCTTTTCTTCAGCAGGGACAGGGAAGATGGTTAAAATTGATGGGAAGGTGGATGGAGCCAAATACAGGACCATTCTGGAAGGAAACCTGATGGAGTCTGCAAAAGACCTGAGACTGGGTCAGAGATTTGTCTTCCAACAAGACAATGATCCAAAACATAAAACAAAATCTACAATGGAATGGTTCACAAATAAACATATCCAGGTGTTAGAATGGCCAAGTCAAAGTCCAGACCTGAATCCAATCGAGAATCTGTGGAAAGAACTGAAAACTGCTGTTCACAAACGCTCTCCATCCAACCTCACTGAGCTCGAGCTCTTTTGCAAGGAGGAATGGGCAAAAATTTCAGTCTCTCGATGTGCAAAACTGATAGAGACATACCCCAAGCGACTTACAGCTGTAATCGCAGCAAAAGGTGGCGCTACAAACTATTAACTTAAGGGGGCTGAATAATTTTGCACGCCCAATTTTTCAGTTTTTTATTTGTTAAAAAAGTTTGAAATATCCAATAAATTTCGTTCCACTTCATGATTGTGTCCCACTTGTTGATTCTTCACAAAAAATTACAGTTTTATATCTTTATGTTTGAAGCCTGAAATGTGGCAAAAGGTCGCAAAGTTCAAGGGGGCCGAATACTTTCGCAAGGCACTGTATGTGGGCAAACAATTTGGCACTCAGATAAAGAGGATGGTAATGCTGGAACCGTTAGCTCACACTGGCTGATTGCTCCTGGAAGGTGGATAGCACCCGCTGCACTCCTTGCAGCTCTCCTGGATCGATAGGTACAACTGCTGCAGTAGCTGCTGCTGCTTCTTCAATCCAGATAGAGATGAGAATCAGAAGGCTCTGCTGATCACTCACTGTATTGCTGGAGAGCGGTTGCTAGCTGTGTCATCTGCAGAGAATTCAGTTGTCTGGAACGCTGTACATAGGCTTTGGGCCTAGCTCTGGTTGTAGCAACATGCAGGGTTCTTTACTAATCGATCACGCTGTTCGAAGAGACCGCTGTCAGCTCCTCCTCCCACTTAAATAAGTTTCTCTTCACAATGCTTTGCACCCGTTAGGAGAAGAACTATGTCTCCAGCTGTCTTTGGCGCTTGTGCGCGTTCGCGCTTGCCCGGGCGCGCTTCCGTGCGCATGGATGCGCCGGAAATGGCGCCAAACGGCTCTATTTAGCTTCTCCACGCCCAGCAGTCAATGCTGTTCATTCTACAGCGTTACTGTGTTCCTGAGCGACCCGTTCTGAGCTTCCTGTTACCTGTGACCCAGCCTGAATCCACATTTGATTGAACTCTGCCCGCACCGACCCCTGGCTTGCCTGTGATCACTCTTCTGTCTGTTCCTTGTGTTCCTCTACCAGCCTGCCTGTTAACGACCCTGCCTGCACCTGACCACCTGATTGCCTGCTCCTCCTGTACTGCTTTGCCCGCAAGTTATTGACCCGGCCTGCATCACTACTCTTCAGTCTAGCACGGACTATCGGACAACGTCTTACCATCACCTGTGTCCAATCCAGCCCTCGTGCTCCCCTGTGCTCCAGCGCTCCCTGTCTACTCTATCAGGGGTTGTGGAACCAGGGCCGTAAAAGAGGTTGCCTACTGCATAAGCTAGACTCTACCACCAGGTACATGACAGCAATGGACAGCCAGTCCGGGTCTGTGCAGTGGCCCTCTCCTTTGGAGGATCTCAGCTTGCACTTAGCCGGGCTCACCCAGGCAGTGAAGAACATACAAGGAGAATACATCCGGTTGGAAAACCGAGTTCAGGAACTCTTTGTGTCAGCCTCTCCCAGCACTATACTGACCTTACCTAGGGAACCCAAGATGCCTTTGCCCAAGCGGTTCACGAGGGACCGCCGGAAGTTTCGGGCCTTTCGCAGCGCATGCGAATTGTACTTCCTTCTGCAACCCAGCATGTTCTCGCTGGAGGCTACTAAAGTGGGGCTGGTCATCTTGCTACTACGGGATGAGCCACAAGCCTAAGCTCATCGGCTGCTGGAACTCGGGGCTCCCGAAACCACCAACCTCGCCATTTTCTTCCAGGCCATGGCTCAGTTGTACGAAGACCCCCATTAGGCTGCCACCACTGAAGCAGCGCTTCACATGCTCCAGCAGGGGACTATGTAGCGGAGTACCGGCGCTGGAGCGCAGATACACCATGGAATGATGCAGCGCTCCGCCATCAGTTTAGATTGGGGCTCTCGGAGCCGCTCAAAGATGAGTTGGCTCGTGTAGGTGTTCCCTCGACTCTGGAAGCCCTGACCAACCTGGCCATCCAGGTCGACCGACGTCTGCGGGAACGTAGAGCCGAAGAAACCGCAAGTTTTAACCGACCGGCCTGGGCGCAACCCGGACCACTACGTCCCTCTCTCTCTCCTGAAGAGAGACACCGACATCTGACCTACAGCCTTTGCCTCTATAGTGGTGGCACCGGACATCTTGTCAAGTCCTGTCTGGTTAAGTATGGACACAGGCCCCACTCTACTTTAGGAGAGCTCCTATCCTTACCTGACGCTTCCCACCATCTAGTCTTGCCGCTGCATCTTCAGCTCCCCGACAGAAATATCCAGGTCTCAGCCATTCTGGATTCCGGAGCATGTAGCTGCTTTGTTGACTTGGCTTTTGCAGCCCAACACCGAATTTCGCTCAGGCCTAAGGCTCATTGGATGGCCATCCACTTAGCTGATGGGTCCACCATTAGCTCTGGGGCAGTCACCCACCAGACAGTTCCTCTTCTTACCCGGACTACTTGTGGCCACCTGGAGCACCTGTCATTGGATGCCATAACGTCCCCTCTTTCCCCAGTTATTCTGGGTCTGCCTTGGCTCCGGGCACACTGCCCCACCATTTTTTGGTCCACTGGAAAAGTTCAGTTTCTCTCCCCGTACTGCCAAAACAATTGTCTGCCATCGGCTCTGGAATGTTCCAGTACTTAGTCTGAACTCTGACTCTGACCCAGAAACCCATCTCGCTGTTCCATCCGTGTATCATGAGTTTTTGGATGTGTTCAGTAAGAAAGGGGCAGATACTCTCCCTCCGCACAGGTCGGACAACTGCCCCATAGAACTGTTGCCCAGGGCAGAAGTACCATTTGGCCGAATCTATACGCTCTCTGAATTGGAACTGAAAGCCCTCAAGGAGTACCTTGATGAAAACTTAACAAAAGGGTTCATCCGGCCCTTGGCTTCCCCTGCAGGGGCTGGAATATTCTTAGTGGAGAAGAAAGATCATACTTTCAGACCCTGCATAGATTATCGGGACCTCAATAAAATTACTGTTAAAAACCGATATCCTCTGCCACTGGTCCCAGAACTATTTCAAAGGCTTGGCACGGCTGTTGTATTCACCAAACTGGATCTCCGCTGAGCCTATAACTTAATTCGCATCCGAGAGGGTGACGAATGAAAGACAGCTTTCCGGACACGCTTCGGTCACTATGAATACTTAGTGATGCCCTTCAGACTCTGCAATGTTCCGGCACCTGGTGAATGATGTGTTCCATGACTACTTGGACCAATTTGTCATCATCTACCTAGATGACATCCTCATTTTTTCGGCCTCCCTGGAGGAACACCGCAGGCATGTCAGGTGCATCCTACAATGCTTACGGCTGTACGGACTCTATGCTAAGGCCAAGAAATGTGTCTTTGAGTGCTCTACTATCTCATTCCTGGGGTTCAACATCTCAGTCACCGGGGTCACCATGGATCCCCATAAAGTCTCAGCAATTGTGGACTGGCCAGCTCCCATTGACAGAAAAGGGGTCCAACGGTTTGTAGGCTTCACCAACTTCCACAGGAAGTTTATTAAAGTGATCTCACCCATCATCCAACTCACCAAACAGGGCACCCGCTTCCATTGGTCCCCTGAGGCCCAAATGGCCTTTCAGAAGCTTAAAAGACTGTTCACTACGGCACCTGTCCTTTAGCATCCCGATCCGGCTCTGCCCTACATCCTGGAGGTGGATGCCTCAGAGACAGCGGTGGGAGCAGTCCTGTCTCAGAGACGAGGTCCAGAGGCCTCGCTACACCCCATCGCCTTTTTTTCCCGCAAACTCACAGCGCCAGAGAAAAATTATGATGTGGGAGACCGGGAACTCCTGGCAATCAAGTCCGCCCTGGAGGAATGGCGGTACCTGCTGGAGGGAGCTCTACACCCTGTCATGGTCTTCACAGACCATAAAAATTTAAAGTACCTGCGCACAGCAAAAAGGCTAAAGCCACGCCAGGCACGATGGGCTCTGTTCTTTTCCCACTTCAACCTGCATATTACATACATTCCTGGGTCGAACAACATAAAGCTGGACGCCCTGTCCAGGATGTTTAGTGAGCCTGGCGAATCCACACCGCCGGACACCATCCTCTCGTCCTGGAGTTTCTTGTTAATGCAGGAAGACCTGCTGTCCCAGGTCAAATGATCCCTGGCTGGATCAACCTTATCCCCTGACCCTAGACTGGTAATGAAAGATGGACTATGGTGGTTCCAAGATAAACTCTACATCCCGGAGCAGCAACGTCTAACAGTGTTTGAACTCTGCCACGACCACCAACTGGCCGGACACTTTGGCGAACGCGGAGCTGCTGTTGTGCTCCTTTTGGTGGCCTTCGGCTGACACGGACTGTCAGAAGTATGTCGGCGCTAGTCCGGTCTGTGCCCAACACAAGGCCAGTAGGGCAAAAGCATGGGATCTGTTAAACCCGCTTATCATCCCGGAATGACCATGGTCCCATATATCGATGGACTTGAGTCGAGCTACCCCCGTCCGAGGGATTCAACCCCATCTTCGTTATCGTGGACCATCTGACCAAAATGGCCCACTTCATCCTGATGAAGGGCACCCCCACCGCAACTGAGACCGCGAGGACATTTATTAAGGAACTAGTTCGGTTGCACGGGCTCCCTGTCAACATTGTCTTTGATCGTGGGGAAAAGTTCACCTCCTAGGTCTGGAAGGCCTTCTGTTCCTCACTAAAGATCGAATTGGCCTTCTCCTCTGCCTATCACCCCCAGACAAATGGTCAGACAGAGAGGACCAACCAGACCCTGGAGCAATGCATCCGATGCTACACTTCTTTTGCCCAAGATGACTGGGTCTCACTACTGCCTATGGCTGAATTCTCATATAATAACACCGAACACTCAGTCACCAAGCAGTCCCCGTTCTGGGCGAACCTGGGGTACCACCCTACATTTATCCCTAACCTGGTCCCAGAAAGCATGGTACCTGCTGTACAAAGAACTGTAGAATTCCTGACAAGGAATAGCAAGTTATTGCAGGAAACTTTGGCCCAGACACAGGAGTGCAACAAGAGGGCATTCGACAAGGGAAGAGGCGGGGAATTAAATCTGCAACCTGGTGACCGAGTGTGGTTGGCACCCAAGAACTTGAGGTTAGCATGCCCGTCTAAGAAGCTTGGTCCACAGTTCATTGGTTCCTTCCCTGTGAAAAGGAAAATCAACAGGATGGCATACGAGTTGGACCTCCCTCTGTCTCTGTGAGTGCATCCGGTGTTTCATGTCACCTTGTTAAAACCCGTAACGCAGGATCCCTTCCCAAGTTGGAAGTCAATACTGCCAGAACCAATTCTTGTGGATGGCCAAGAGGAGTTTGAAGTGGAGGCCATCCTCAATTGTAGAAGAAGGGGTGGATCCACCCAGTTCCTGATCAAATGGAAAGGGTACGGGCCCGAAGAGAGCTCATGGGAGCCTGAAGACCATATCCATGCTAAAGAGCTCATTAAACAATTCTGGAGAAGACACCCAGACTTAAGGGCCTGGTTGGGCATCCAGAGGCTGCCCCTTCGGGGGGGCAATGTTAGGAGAAGAACTATGTCTCCAGATTTCTTTGGCGTGTGTGCACGCCTGTGCGCGCACACGCGCTGGAAACGCCGCCAAGCTGCTCTATTTAGCTTTTCCATGCCCAGCAGTCAGTGCTGTCCGTTCTACAGCGTTACTGTGTTCCTGAGCGACCCGCATTTGATTGAACTCTGCCTGCACCAACCCCTGGCTTGCCTACGACCACTCTTCTGTCTGTTCCTTGTGTTTCTCTACCAGCCTGCCTGTTAACGACCCTGCCTGCACCTGATCACCTGATTGCCTGCTCCTGCTGTACTGCTTTGCCCGCAAGTTATTGACCCGGCCTGCATCACTACTCTTCAGTCTAGCACAGGCTATTGGACAAGGTCTTACCATCACCTACTCAGACCAGAGTTTGCTGACTGTTTCTTCTTTCCACACTACAACTCCCACAATGCTTCATCCTCATTGTAATTACAGTCAGCGAACCATAGAGGGAGTTCCCCAGGTTAGGCAATGAACACAATTGTCTGTATGCCAGAGGAATATTTATGAACTACTGGCTACACTCTCCACCCACCTAAACATTTGGTCCCCAAATACTCAGGGCTTCACAGCCTAAAACAAAGCATATGGTTTGTACATCCTAACTCAGCTAAATTCAGCAAGTACTGACAAACGTCTGGGTTCTGCTGAAACCATTTATATACATTTTCAGTGAGTTCATAATCGGTTTTCTGACAGGCCAGGGCAATAGCCATGCCCCACCCAATAGTGTCAGGGGTTACATGGAGGGCAACCTTATCTTGATTTGGCCTGGCAAAGGCTGTAGTAGAGCCAGCTCTTTGAATGGTAGGAATCAGCCTTTCAGAACTTTCTCCCAGGGTGTCATAAGTCAATCTTTGAGGTGGGTGAATGTTTTGTTGAAGACGAGGAGGAGAACTAGAGTCCCGAGAAGAGACAACATCATTTGGAAGGTTATCCAAAGGGGTAGGGGGTTTCTCAATTTCTGGTTCAGGATTAGAAACCATGTCAGAGGCAAGATTACAGTCTTTCTCGGATCCACACAAAAGAACAAGTGATTGTATTTTCTCTTTCCAGTTGAGTCTTCAAAGGGAAACCATCCATGGAGACAGCAATGAAAGGTAGATCCTCCTCAAGATCATTCAGCACATTGGAAGTCAAAGTCCCACCCAAATCTTCAGTATCTGCAAATTGAGGAATACAATCATCCTGGAAATTGATGAGATCCCCTTGCCCTGAAGTAAAAGAATGTAAGTCTTCTGAGGGAGGTTCAACTTTAATTTCTAGACTAGGCAACAGACTCACTGGGATTGCTTGTCTTCTTTCAGATGATGGTGTGATTACCATTTTAAAACTGGCAGTCTTTCACTGAAAATCCCCTCACACACACACCCTCCCTTCCTGTTCCATATGGAGATTCCAGAAGGCCACCTGGACTTGTTATCCTAAGTCAGGAAGAGAGATCTGTTTGTGTATATCTTAAGAGCCGTAAATCTAGCTGGCCACATCAAAAAGAGCTCGGAAATGAGAGTATCGTAAATCACACAGGCAACTCTGGCCCCAGAGTGACTCCGCACCTCTGTCTAAAACTTACCAAAAATACATACAGTTCATACAGTCAGGTCCATAAATATTGGGACATCAACACAATTCTAATCTTTTTGGCTCTATACACCACCACAATGGATTTGAAATGAAAGGAACAAGATGTGCTTTAACTGCAGACTTTCAGCTTTAATTTGAGGGTATTTACATCCAAATCAGGTGAACGGTGTAGGAATTACAACAGTTTGTGTATGTGCCTCCCACTTTTTAAGGGACCAAAAGTAATGGGACAATTGGGTGCTCAGCTGTTCCATGGCCAGGTGTGTGTTATTCCCTCATTATCCCATTTACAAGGAGCAGATAAAAGGTCCAGAGTTAATTTCAAGTGTGTTATTTGCATTTGGAATCTGTTGCTGTCAACTCTCAATATGAGATCCAAAGAGCTGTCACTATCAGCGAAGCAAGCCATCATTAGGCTGAAAAAACAAAACAAACCCACCAGAGAGATAGCAAAAACATTAGGTGTGGCCAAATCAACTGTTTGGAGCAACCTTAAAAAGAAAGAATGCAACGGTGAGCTCAGCAACACCAAAAGACCTGGAAGACCACGGAAAACAACTGTGGTGGATGACCGAAGAATTCTTTCCCTAGTGAAGAAAACACCCTTCACAACAGTTGGCCAGATCAAGAACACTCTCCAGGAGGTAGGTGTATGTGTGTCAAAGTCAACAATCAAGAGAAGACTTCACCAGAGTGTATACAGAGGGTTCACCACAAGATGTAAACCATTGGTGAGCCTCAAAAACAGGAAGGCCAGATTAGAGTTTGCCAAAAAACATCTAAAAAAGCCTTCACAGTTCTGGAACAACATCCTAT
>BLSH010440646.1:189732-212676 GCA_018402905.1 Glandirana rugosa
AGGACTGGTGAGTGTATTTACTCCGCCTGGGAATCTGACAGGTCCCCTGGCACTTTATGTTAGAAAGGATTAAGTGTTCAAGACATACTTTTAGTATAGAGCACTAACCGGACGGGCCGTTTGGAGTGTAATTCCCTAAGTTAGAGTCGTATGTGTCACGTAGGTTTATTCATGTTTGTGTTACCACGACCGTGAAAGACCCTGGGACCCTTCCCTTGTGTGAGCAAAACTAAGGGGTATGCTGGTTCCAGGAACTTCAAATATGAGCTAAATGGGCCATACTTTAAGACGTAAGTTTATATATGCACAGTAGCTATACAGTACAAGGATTGACTTCAATGTCAGTCCAGGTAAGATTAGAAAAACCGAGATATGTGGTGGTTTTACCTAAACTTTACTTTGTTCTACACAAAATAAGTGGGAGGCACATATACAAACTGTTGTAATTCCTACACCGTTCACCTGATTTGGATGTAAATACCCTCAAATTAAAGCTGAAAGTCTGCAGTTAAAACACATCTTGTTTCATTTCAAATCCATTTTGGTGGTGTATAGAGCCAAAAAGATTAGAATGGACCTGACTGTAACTTCAGTTAGGAACATGACATATCGATGACACGTATATATTTGAATGCAGAATTTCATACCGGGTAAATCGAGTATAAACTTCAAGGACCTTGGTCGTATGGGGAATCAAAACGAGTGTGTTCCCTTCCCAGGGTCCCAGAAAGTGCCAGCACCATTGTGTTTGTACTTATTTGGATGCACTGTGTATGCTGAGATTGAATCCCTTAATGTGAGGTTTGCCGGGCAGGCCAATCACGAGATATGATTTTCATACAGAACTTGTGAATTAGGAAAGATTGTATTTCACGGTCCCCTGGACAGTCTAAGGGTCCGCCTCATTTATGTGAGTGGTCAGGGGCATTCGGCCCCACCCCTCGTCATCCATAGAAAAAGGGACTGCTAAGACCAACTTCCAGCTCTCATTTTCCATCAACGAACCAACATCAGAGAACCAGGGAATCATCTTCGAAACACTGGTTGGTCACGGACATTTCAAAAGCAAGTATTTCCATTTTGTTTCTTTGCTGCTGTATTTTATGTCTCATTGCTTTGTAACATTCTTCCTATTTTTCTGTAAATATTTTACTGCACCTAAAACTTGACCATTTCATTATTAAACCTAATTCTGAAAAGTGTTAATCTTGTCCCTAAAGCTCTTAATGCAACTATAACAAATCTGTTCCTTTGAAGAGCACTACTGTTTTTGAAATAACGCATCTGAATATACCTGTCTGTGGTGATGGCATGTGTTACATGTGATTATTCTAAAATCATTGGTATTGCTAACATCCGGATCTTCTGGCCGGCATCCAGAAGTGGTGGCAAAGAAAGGGTTAATTGTTTGAATTAGCCCGGTAACAATCACACTCAGGTGGCTGGCATTTAGATGGTGGTCCCGCAAACTGGGAAATTTTTGTGCTGAAAGCAGCTGAGAGTGGGGATTTGTTACATTAGTGACAAGTGTGGTGTTAGATCATGGGGGTCCTCGGCCACCCATCGGTGAGGAGGGCAGCGATCTGATACCCGTGTTCGTCACAAATGGAACTTGAGGTTTCACAGCTGAAGGCAAAGCTCTATCCATTAAGTTTACTTGTTGACCTGAAGAATTCTTCTTCCCTACGGGCACCAAATGAGCTTTTTGTTGTGGCAAAAAAAAATGACAGGTTTATTAACCTCAGTACATGATTTGGATGGAAGACACCCTGACTGAACATCTTTATCTGGAATGTTGACAGGATCCCACTCCCAAAACGGTATCCAGCCCTCATCCTCGCTTTCCTCAGGAACTGGGTTCACAATCTTTGCAAATGGTTTTCTTTGAACCTGTTGAGCAGACGCATTTCCAACTTTTGGGGTAACATTCACCTCTGCTGAAGACCTCTGATTTTTCTCATCCAACAAGGCCTCCTCTTCTCTGACCATCTTCATCAATTCAGGATAAGTGGGTGCAATCTGTATTCCTTTTTCTGGTCCAAGTATTTTATTGATAGAAAACAAAGGAACAAAAGAAAAAAGAGGGGGGGGGGTACACATGAGCAAGGCATCTGTTGTACAATATGTTTAGCCTCTAGTAGGGATAATAGAGCGTATCCAATACAAAGTATAAAACCATTCATAGGAACTCGTGGGACGCAGCCCATTATTTTCAAGAAACAGTAGTAACAATCAGTACACTTATAAAGTCTGAAAACGGGAGAAATAGAAAGTGTTGTAAGGTATCGGGCTGCTGCTACAATATATTGATGAGTAGGCTGGCAACTGTATGAGGGTAGTGGTAATTTCCATTACAAGGCATCTTAGCTCATGAGTAGGAGATCATTGGGGTGGAGGACAGAGATAGAGATTGAAAAGGGAGGAGGTGGGAGAGAGAGGAGATGAGGTATCCCGGGTGGTAACCGGTCAGTGTTAGGAAACAGGTGTGTAGCAAGGTTACTCCAGTTGAGTTTTGAGGCCATGTTCAAGGAATTAGTAGTGAATTATCGAAATCTGGCGGGATGAAGTGATTCACCCATGGTTTCCAAAGGCGTTCATATTTACGGGTATTATCCAAGAGGGCTGCTTCAGTTTTTGCATGGATCATGGCTCTGGTGATCCTATTTTTATTCTCTGTAATGTTGAGAAGTGGGGTTTTCATGCTTTAGCAATTGTCTGCTTGGCAGCAGTGGTGGCTTGTAGAAGGAGTTTGAATTGTGTTTTTGTCAATTCCACTGGTTTCCTTTTAAGTAGAGCTGTAGCTGGATTTGGGTCTAGTTGGATATCAAACAGTGTAGACAATATTTGAAAAATGTTGTTCCAGTAGGGTTTCACTATTGGGCAAGACCACCAGATGTGGAAATGTGTGCCTATCTCGGAGCATATGCAGAAGCAAAGAGGGGAGTATGAGGGTGAGTTTTTAGAGATTTGGGCAGGGACATGATACCACCTCATTATAACCTTGTAGTTTGTTACCATAGCGACTATGTTTTGTGATGATGATTTAGTGGCTTCCCATATCTCTGCCCAGTCGTTTGTTGCGAGTTGGAGTTCCAGATACCTTTCCCAATTGGAGACATATGGGATCATGGTGTGTGATGGAGGGTTGAGGAGTTGGGCATAGAGGGTAGAGATCAGTCCCCTAGCATGTGGGTCTTTGTGGCATGTGTGTTCAAAGAATGATAAAGCTGGTAGGGATGTGTCCCTGCGTAGACAAAGGGGGAAGATGTGTTTTAGTTGAAGGTAACGGAAGAGTTGATTGGCGGGGAGGTTTTGTGTTTCTCTCAATGAAGGAAATGATTTGAAGGTATCTGGAGTGGTGAAAGAGTGGGCCCGAAAGAGGTTAGAGGAGGTCCACCTGCTAAAGGAGGCAGGGGATATCCAGGCTGGGTAAAAGGCTGGGTTTCATAAATAGGACAGCATGGGGCTGTGCGGTGATTGGAGACCAAATTTATCTTTAAGTCTATCCCATAATGTTAGACTATGTCAAGTAACAGGGTTGCATATTGCCCTGCGGTAGCTTGGGCGGAGCCATAATAAGTTGGCTACTGAGAGTGGGTCGCAGTCCACAAATTCGAGTGCCACCCATAGTGGAGTTTCCTTGGTTGAGTGATATTTGGGCAGTTGGGCTATTTGCGCTGCTTGGAAGTACTTAGTGAAGTTGGGGACACCCAAGCCCCCCTTAGATTTGGGTGAGAAAAGAGTTTGCTTGTTGATTCTGGGTCTGGAGTTACCCCAAATGTATTGCAGTGATCGTCTTTGTAGGATTTGAAAGAAGTGAGAGGGGACATTGATCGGAAGAACCCTGAATAAGTACAAAATTTTGGGCAAGATGGTCACCTTAACCACTTGCCGACGGCTGATCGGCAAATGACGGCGACAAAGTGGCTCTGTAACGCGGATCGCCGTCATATGACGGCGGCCGCGAGATCGAGCCCAGTGAGTGCGCGCTCGCCGCCGGAGGCATGCTCACTGTGCCCGGGGAGGGCCCGGGGAGTCGATCTCCGCCGGCCACCCGCGATTCCCCCCCCCGGAGTGAAAGAACGGAGCTCCGTGTAAGTAAACACAGACCTCCGTTCTGTGAAGGGGGAAGGGCTGTGATCACAGCCTTCCTCTACACGGAAGGTGTGATCGCTTCCCTTCCCCAGCTAGGGCAGTCCCCCCACAGTTAGAACACGCCCAGGGAACACAGTTAACCCTTAGAGCGCCCCCTGCAGGTTAACCCCTTCACTGCAAATGGCATTTACACAGTAATCAGTGCATTTTTATAGCACTGATCGCTTTATAAATGCCAATGGTCCCAAAAAAGTGTCAAAATGGTCCAACATGTCCGCTGAAATATCGCAGTACCGCTAAAAATCTCAGATCGCCGCCATTACTAGTAAAAAAATAAAATAAATAAAAACCCCAGAAATTAATTCTCATCATCCGGAAACGCGGCCACTTTTGCGCAAACCAATCAATAAACGCAGATTGCGATTTTTTTTATCACAAATATGAGGAAGAATATAAATCGGCCAAAACCAATGAAAAAAAATGTTTTTTTATATATTTTTTTTGGATTTGTATTTTAGCAAAAAGTAAGAAATTTGGGTTTTTTTTGCAAAATTGTCGCTCTTCTTTTGTTTATAGCGGCGATCAGAAATGACGCAGAGGTGATCAAATACCACCAAAAGAAAGCTCTGTTTGTGGGAAAAAAAGGACACAAATTTCGTTTGGGTACAACGTCGCACGGCCGCGCAATTGTCAGTTAAAGCGACGCAGCGCCGAATCGCAAAAAGGGCTCCGGTCCTAAAGCTGGAAATCCTTCCGGGGCTGAAGTGATTAACCACTGTTATACAGCCTAAACATGCTAGGGGAAGTTTCGACCATGAAGTCATGAGGTAGATTAGGTGGGATAGACTGGCTGGATAATTAGAGGTGTAGAGTGCGGTGGGGTCTGCTGTTAAGTGGATGCCTAAGTAGGGAATGCTATGCGTGGACCAGGAGAAAGGGAGAGCTTGTCGTAGTTGCGGTAGGAGAGACAGGGATATGGAAATATTGAGAGCCTTACATTTTTGTGGGTTTACCACTAGACCTGAAATTGCTGCAAAATTATCTAGGGTCTTAAGAAGGTTAGGGGAACAGATCAGAGGGGCAGATAGGAAAAAGAGGATGTCATATGTGAAGAGACAAAGTTTGTGATGATGTCCTCCTATTTCTATGCCTTTTATATCCCAGTTGGAGCGAATCATCTGTGCCAAGGGTTCTATTGCCAAGGCAAAGAGGAGTGGGGAAAGAGGGCAACCTTGGCGGGTTCCTCATTGTACAGGAAAGGGGTCAGATTTGTAACCTGCGTATTTAATACAGGCAGTGGGGGTGGTATATAGGGATTGTACCCAATTAAGAAAATGGGGGCCAAAGCCCCACTGCTTTAATACAAAATTCAGGTATGATAAGGTATCAAAGTCCTTTCTAATGCCCAATGAAACAAAACAGGATGTATCTTTCGGGCTCAGGCTGCATGGGCAATCAAGACTGCTCGTCTGATATTGTCTCCAGCTTGCCTGGTAGGTATGAATCCTACCTGGTCTTTGTGAATGAGAGTACCAATTATTTGGTTTAAGCGAGTGGAAAGTATTTTAGCCATAATCTTAATATCAAGTAAATCTCAATATTAATTAAAGAAATAGGACGATAGTTAGACCAGGAGGAATCATGCGAGTGTGGTTTAGGCAGCATGAAGACAATAGCAGAGAGAAAGTCATTGCGGAAGGAGTTTCCTTTTAAGATGGTATTGAAGGCATTCGTTAGCAGGGGAGTGAGAATATCTGCAAAATGCTTGTAATAAGCTGCTGTGAAGCCGTCTGGGCCAGGGCGCTTATTTGATTTTAGGATTTTGATGGCCATAAGTACTTCTTGGGAGGTGATAGGTAGATCGAGGGAGGCCCGCTGTGAAGATGTTAAAGTGGGAAGAGTGACATTAGAGAAGAGAGCCCTAGCCTGAGCCCCGTCAAATCTGGTCTTGGCTGAGTATAGTTCTGAGAGGTTCTTACGAAAATGGGCCAGGATTTTTTGCAGGGTTACTGGTATGAGTGTATTTCACTGTCTTTAAATGGATAGGTTTGTGAGGTTGATCGAGTTTGTGGAGAGAAAATGCTAGAAAGATGTCAGGCTTATTGTCCTTTATATAATATTTATGCCTTGCAAGGCGGAGGAGTTTATTGGCTGATTCGTTTAGAAAGAGATCTAAATCCAGCTTGGATTTGTCTAAGGCTTGTTTGTGTGTGGGAGTGGGGTTGTTTTGGAAGGTATCATGTGCTTGTAGAAATGCTTCTTCAAGACGCTGGTGTCTTTCTTTTTTTAAATAGGAGGCCTTACTAATTAGGGTTCCCCGTATTATGGGTTTGTGGGCCTCCCATAATGTCAGGGGTGTGATATCTTCGGAGGAGTTGTTAGTTATGTAATCTTTAATGGCGATAGCGATGTCCATCCTGTGTGAAGGGTGTATGATCAGTGTGTCGTTGAGGCTCCATAAGCGGTCTATTTGTTTGGGGATTAGGGATTCAAGGGTGGTGATCACTGTGTTGTGATCTGTCCAAGTTTATGGTAGGATATTGGAGGATAAGAGAGCCGGGGTAGTGCCTGTGTTTATTAAGATATGGTCGATATGTGTGGAGACTTTATGTGGGTGGGAGTAGTAGGTAAATTGGCGTCTCGTGGGGTTAGCCTCATGCTAGGAGTCAAGAAGAGAGTGCCTCTCTAACAGCTGTTTGAATGACAATTTGGTTGGGCTGGGTGGTGGTGAGAATGGTGATTTATCCACCCGTAATTAGAGTGCCCTGCTTGTGTTGGTCTATGACTTGTAATAGGTGGGACAGGAAGGAAGTGGGTTTTTGGTTAGGGGCATAATAGGACACCACTGTAATTTCTTCTTCAAGGAGGTGGCCTGTCAAAATTATGTATCTACCTTCAGGGTCTTTGATCTCCTTAGTCAGCGTGAAAGGGTGTGTTCTGTGGAAGGGCGATCAAGAGCCCTTTTTGTTTTGTGTCTGCGGAGGCAGTAAAAACCTGAGGGTAAGCTTGGTTTAAAAACATAGGGGTATGGCTGTTGGAGAAATGTGTCTCTTGTAGGCACACAATGTGTGCCTTGGAGGTGCAAAAGGAGCGAAAACCTTTGACTTGCTTCTGAGGAATGTTTAGTCCTTGAACGTTGAGGGTAAGAATGTTTAGTGGAGTCATTGTGAATGGTTAGGAACAGTAGCTTGTCATACTCATTCTGGAACTGTCCTATTCCCCCTGGGATGGGGAAAGATAGGGAGGGGAAAGGAGAGAAAAGGAGTAGATGGGAGGGGTGAGAAGAGGTGTAAGAAAAGTGCTATGTAGTATGCTTGACTGCTTAGAGTGGAAAAGAGGGCACAGTTTTCCCAGTTTGAGCAGAGAAACGTGTCTGCACAGCTGGGGATCTTCATCTGGAGGGGGTCTATCAGAGCCCCTGCAGACAAAAGTGGAGGCAGCAGTAACAGTCTACAGAGGACTAACCGACTGCGAGGATATGTTTAGTTAGTCGAGGGCTCATGTTTGAAGCCAGTGTCATTAGCAGATATGTAGAAAGGATAAAGTAACAATCAGTTCAGGTCAGAATATCTGCGGCTATAATGCTATGTATATTTGAAGACATTTATAGGGAGCTTCGGCAATAAATGGAAAATTAATAAGGAGGGAACCATTGAGCCCAATGGAACCCGCGAAGAAGAGGAGGGGGTCACTATAGAGCAACAAAATAGCCTATAACGGAAATAGGTCAATAACAAACCACGGTGAGAAGAAAAAACTGTAACGGCTCACCAAACATGTAATGTGAACTGTGCTTAGTGGTCGAGCTGAGCGATGGAGCCCAGCTTGCCGGTTATAATATTATTCCCTTCTGGAGACCCTATTCCTCGGATATCAGGTCTCTCATAAAGGTACAGGTTGGTGAGAAATAAATTCACCAGACAGGCCACTGGTGGCCATTGAAGAGGAGGACTGGGGTAGCCAGCTGGGGGGGACATGACGCCTCTATCATTTGAGGCCTAGTATAGTCTTAGCCGTTAGGTTGGTTAATATGATAGGCTTGAGCATTCAGGTTGTAGGAATGCCTGGGGGGGTCACAAGTTTAGGCCATTCTGTCCATGAGTTCAGCCTGTGAGATAAAAAAGAGATGAGGTCTATACTTATCCATAGATGTGTGTGGCACCAACGTGGTGACAAGGTTGTCTTAGGTTGACGAGCAAGTATGATGAGAACAGTTTGTGGAGAAAGACTTGGAATGCCAGTAATAAAGTTTGTCAGATCACATTACGGGATTTCTTCGTGCACCTGAAAACTTTTGTAGAATATGGATTGGATTTAATCCCTTGTTTTGAATGCTGGCTGGAGTGTAGTAGTAGTTTGAAAAGGTATGATCAAGTTTCTTCAGGACAGAGGGGTGAGTAGAACGTTCAATCATCTGAAGAGAAAAGCACTCCCATTTAGGGGGAGAGTGAAAGTTTGTGGAAGGTGTGCAGAGTTGCTTCAGTCCATGGAGTCCATAGGGGCTGCTGGTGGGTAGGCGAACCTGCCCCGCTTGTAGAGATTACAGTAGTCAGCAGTCGAGGAAAAGGCAACATTTTTCTGTGGGGACTTGGAGGCCAAACGTCGGCATTGGCGCAGTTGCTTGGGAGTCAACATTGGGGTGATAAGATACAACTCTTGAAGGAGGGATTGCAGGTCTTCTTGTGACTTACAGGTGTATTTGTGGTCCTTATAGGTGAACCGGAGGGAAAATGGAAAGCCCCATGTATAGGTAATATGGTAGGACTGTAAGGCCTGGAGCTGCGGTTTGAGGGCTCGCCATTTGGAGATGGTCGTGGGAGACAAATCAGCGAACAGCTGATAGTCATGCCCTTGAAATTGGAGGATATATTTTTGGCGTGCAGCCTGCAAGAGTTGTTCCTTCGTACGGTAGAAATGCAGCTTAGCGACAGTGTCCCGTGGTAGTCCTTCTGTTTTGCTTGGTGCCAGTGTTCTGTGGATTCGGTTCATCTACAAATGCTCAATAGGGATGGACGGGATCAGCTCCTGAAAAAGGGCAGTAATGGTGGATTGGAGGTTAACAACCGTTTTAGGGAACCCCCTGATGCGTATATTGGACCAACGGGCCCGGTTCTCAAAGTCCTCTAATTGCGACTGCAGAGAGAGGTTTTCTTCTCTGAGTAAAGGGTAAATAGAGCTAGCATGCAAACCAGTAGGTAAAATAATGTGGTAGCTGCCAACACAGATAAGGTAACCTGATACCAAAAAAAAGATTTGGAGTAGAGAATGTGTAGTGCTCACCAATAAACTTAGTAATACAATCTGCCCCTAGGGTCAGAAAAGATTATGCATCAAAAAGTATGTGAATGAAGAAAAAATCCAAAGGGTTTCTTTGAAGAAGTCACGTGATCTGTGATGTAAAATGTAGGGAGGAGCCAGTTGACATCACTTCCTGTCACGGCTGAGACAGGAAGTCCCATCATTTTACACAACCTGGTGTTTGTTTGTTGCTGATATCTACAGTCTTTTATGTAAGTTACTACTTTTTTAATACATGTGAGTTTATACATACTACACCATGGAGTCCCCCCTTCCTTGTTCCTCCTTGTTTATGAACATGTGAGAGGTGAAGAGTCCATCTCCGGAAAAAAGGAAGCGTGGATGAGGATCTGATGACCATCATCCCCCACACAGTGCCCAAGTTCAGTAGAGATACGCTGGGGCCGGCGGGAGAAGACTCCATTTATCCATCTCTAGGTTCTACGAGACCCATTGGGGTCACTCTGGGAGGTAAGAGGCTAGGCACCCCATGGGTAAAGTGTGCTGAGCTGGGATTCCACAGGCTGGGTCACCCTGTCCCTCCCTCCCCTTTTTTGGTGATAGCTTTCCAGCTGCTTTGTGTGCCAGCTGTAGATCATTTGGAACTATTTTTTTTTGTATTATTACAATTCCAGAATATTCACTTTGGGACATTTGCAAAATATTTTTTATATTTATTTTTCTTTTTATTAATTAATTTTTCCCAATCCAATATATTATACTGATTTCATCGTGCTCTAAGCTGGTTCAATTCCATTATTATTCACAGCACTTTTTTGCATAGCCACTTTGAACTATATAAGTCATATTATCACTATTGCACTTTATTTATACTTAACACATCTGACTGTATTCATATTGAGTGGAAATATCTAATTTATATTGTATTTGCACTTTATTTTGTATTTGCACACATATATGGAAAGATTTTGATTGTATAAGATTCTGATTGATGCACAGACGACCTCCGGTGGTGAATGTTAATTACTACATTTCATAATCCTCTTAATTAAGAGTGCATAGATGACCTCCGGTGGTGAATTCTAGTTATCACACTTTTTTCATTTAATGTTTGATTTTACAGTTTTGTGGATATATTTCTTTTTTACACTGCACTTTACGTATATAGCACATTCTGATTGCTTTTATGTTGGACCTGATTATGTCTATATTGCAATTGCACTTTATTTAAGTTAGACTTATGCCCTGTACACACGGGACGACGATCGCATTCAACAGGTCGTACTCACGACTGTTGTATGCGATATCGATCGTTCGTATGCGCGATTTAAACAGTCGAACATACGACGGTCGTACAAGGGAGTTGTATGAGCAGACTAGAAAACTTGGTCGTACCAACAAGCTCTCATATGACCGTTGTATCGTGTGTACAGAGCAGTTGGTACAACAAGTTGTATTGTGCAAAACACGCATGCTCCGAAGTCAGGAATGGCTGGATGCTAATTACATGCACCTGAACGTTCTTTCCCTGGATGTACGATTGTGTAGTGCAGTCAGTATGCTGCATACAACAGCCAACATACGATTCAACACGGTCGTACGTGCGATCGTCGTCCCGTGTGTACGAGGCTTTAGATTGTCACACATACATAAAAAGATTTAGATCGATTGTCTTTTTTTAATTGGATTTTTTCTTTATTCACATACTTTTTGATGCATAATCTTTTCTGACCCTAGGGGCAGATTGTATTACTAAGTTTATTGGTGAGCGCTACACATTCTCTACTCCAAATCATTTCTTCTCTGAGTGCCTCTATATCATCTGCTTGGTTGCTTATGGTAGTTTCAAGTTCGTCTACTCTCTGTTCTAATTTGGCGGTGCGGTGGCCCAGATCTCTGATCTCCTTTGTGAGGCATTCAGTAATTTGGCCTGAGGTTTGTCTCAGAGCCTTCTGCAACATACGCTTGGATTGCTGTATTATTTCTAGTTGTATGGCTTGGGAATGTGAGCGCTGAGGGGAGCCTAAGAGGTCACAATCAGACTCACCCTCGTCTCTGTGTGGAAGCGGCTTCATCTTAGGCGAGCGATGTGTGCCTGTACGGCAATGCCAGTCTGGCGCCATCTTGGCTGTGGCTCGGGCAAGGGCCTCTCATATTGTTCTCAGTTTTGTTTTGGGTCTGGAGGCTCTGAGTACCATGACGAGTGGCCCGGAGAGATCCTGAGGTTTGGACCGAGTGGCGGGTGTCGCTGGCAGGCTCCTGGCTTGTGTTTATGCAGTGGCAGTCTCTCTGTGATGCGGAGCTCTATTCACATGTAAAAGGCATGGACGGCTCCGTGCATGCGCCTCCTCCTGTATTCTTTTTAATAGCAGTCGCAGTACAATAGGGTGATTTGGCCTTGCTCCTTGCAAAATTCTCTCCTATCTTGACTGGTCAGCTTCTTTTATGTCAATTCCTTTTTTCAAAATAATTTTATGTAAGATCCGGACCACTTTGACAACATAACTGGATAACTTCTCTCCTCTTTGCTGGTGGGTATGTTCAAACTTTTACATTAAATCTGGAATCTTCTCCACCGTACCACACACTGCAAACAGGGCTTCAATGTAATTCATAGCCACACAGTCTGGTTTTCCTCTCTTTAAACTTCAGATCACATCCACAGCAGGGCTCCTTATTTGCTGCCTTTTCACCGCTTCCGGTACATTCCAATCTTCCACTGATTGTATAGCCTGATAGCCTGATCCATCCAATCTTCTTCTCCTGCAGGAGTAGGTGTAAGTGCCAGAAAAATATTGCAGCTTTCAATAACCTTGATGGGCTGTAAAGTCATTGCTCTTTATCAAACTTTCCACCAATCGACCCATATTCAAGTAAAAAGAGGCAGATGACATCCCTTGGAGGGCAGTCTCAGCTTCCTTCTCTTCCATATTCTCTTCCATATCTAACTCTCCGGCAGCAGAAAATTCTTCTTGTATGGATCCTTCTTCTAGGGGTATATTATAGGCTTCCAATCCATCTGTCAGAGTCACCATCCCCTCCTGGAGACTTTCTGGGACATTTTCTCTCCATTCTTCTAGAATATAGGTGCCATCCTTTTCATAATCTGTCCTCAGATCCATGACATAGGACCTCTGGTTTAGAAAGGCCCCTCTCAACGTCAGTCTCACATCTTTCTCAGACCATCCCACTCAAGGGCAACTTTAGTACTTTGGTCAACTCTAATTGACTCTCTTCATCTTGAGCCCACTTAGTAGCAGGTTCACCATAGGTGGAATCCCGGACAAGCCCCCAAGTGTAGCACTGCCCTTACCAAATATATGACCCAAAGGGTAAATTGGTACCACTCAATGGACTATCATTCAGATAACAAGGTTCAATAATGCAAAAATAAAATATATTCTTATATTCATAGCAGTTATATGAACTCACTTGGTGCAGTAACTATGAACTTCTATTTAAATTCTCCTGTTCTAGCTCAGAGAGTCCTTAGGAGATATAGTATTTCCAAGTAAATAGCCCTGAGTATAATACTGGAAAGGAGGATGAATAGATGAAGTTGTAATAATCCTGTCTTGCAGTGTCCAAGTAATCTTCTGCCGGCTATAAAAGTGAGTTAGGTACCTTAAGACACTGTGTCCTTCCAATCGCTGAGATGAGGCACAAAAAGGGTTAAATTCCACTGCACTAAATAGCCTTGTAGTGATCACTGACCTCTTGAATAAACTGGTCACAAACGGCAATCCAGTGTAACAAAGAGATGCTGCATAGACAGTATAAGTGCTTTTATATGTGGGCCTGGGCCAGCTCACCACATCCAAACAGCTGTATGTGGGCAAACGCTCCGGCACTCAGATAAAGAGGATGGTAATGCTGGGACCATTAGTTCACACTGGCTGCTTGCTCCTGGAAGGTAGATAGCATCCATTGCACTCCTTTCAGCTCTCCTGGATTGATAGGTATGACTGCTGCGGTAGCCGCAGCTGCTTCAGTCCAGACAGAGATGAGAAACGGAAGGCTCTGCTGATCACTCACTGTATTGCTGGAGAGCGGTTGCTAGCTGGGTCACCTGCAGAGAATTCAGTCGGCCGGAACGCTGTACATAGGCTTTGGGCCTAGCTCTGGTTGTAGCAGCATGCAGGGTTCCTCACTAATTGATTACGCTGTTCCAATAAGTTTCTCCCACAATGCTTTGGACCTCCCAGAAGTCTCCAGTGCAGCGCAGCCTGATGGGAAATGGAGTCCTTCATACCAGACTTGGCTGACTGCTTTTTCTTTCCACACTACAACTCCCACAATGCTTCATCCTCATTGTATTTACAGTCTTATTCCACAAACGAACACTAGAGGGAGTTCACCAGGTTAGGCAATTAACAGAATTGTCTTTATGCCAGAGGAATATTTGTGAACTCCTGGCTACATATAAAACTAAACAATTTTGGGGGACATTTAGAGCTTCAAGAATAGAGACAGAAAATGAGAATATCAATTTTTTATCCTCCATATAGTAAAAAAGTAGTTATTAAATAACACTAAAGGAAATCAATATCTGCATCAGCTGTCGGGTGCTGCCGCCACCATTGCTGGTAAGGGAACCCGGCAGTGAAGCTTTGCAGCTTCACAGCTGGGTGCCTACTGCGCATAAGCGAAGCTCGCTGCACTCTCTCACTGGCCCGGCAGCAGGGGAAGGAGGAGAGAGGAGGAGGGGGCCAAACTTGTGGCGTACTTTGCCTCGGCAAGGTCCGAAGAAAGTGGGGACAGGTTATCTGTCAAAAACAGATACCCGCTCCCCCCCCCCCCCCTCCCGAGAGGTGCCAAATGTAGCATCGCAGGGAGTGGAGGAATCAGATAAGTGGAAGTTGAGTGGAACTTTGCTTTAAAGCAGAGATCCACCCAAAAGGGGAAGTTCCACTTTATGCACTGTAAGCACTCCCCCACTTCCCCTGCCACATTTGGCATGTACTGTACTTTTTCTGGAGGGCTAGCAGGTACCTAGTTTTGACAGTGTCAGAGAATACCAACCAGCCTTTGGCTAATAGAAATGTGCATGCACAAAGGCGTTTGGCTAATAGAATTGCGCATATGAGCAGGAATGCGCGTACACATGATGTATGTTGGCGCCAGACAGACCTTTTAAGGATGCTTCTGCCTGTGCTCCAATACTGACTGGTCTTCAGCTGTCCCCTGTGTCCTGTGTCCCTCCAATGTGTTCCTTTGGTTGCTGACATGACTTACTCCTGACCTAATCTCGGATCCTGCTTCTGTCTTGTCGTTAGTTCCTGACTTTGGCTCTACTTCTGATTTGGTACCTCATTGCCTGCCTGTTGATGACCCTGGCTATTCCTATGACCACGCTTCTGTCTCTGATTCTGGCTTACTGACCCATTTGAGTGTGTGACCAGCTGTCTGCTTCTGCTTTTCTATGCCCTGCTGAGTGTTCCTGCTGCAAGTCTGCTGAGAGTTATGACCAGCCATACGTCCTGGCCCCACAGCACTAGAGTGCTTCCTTAAACTTAGCTGAACTACTGTGCATGGCTACTATTCCTGATCTGATGGTTCTCCTGCTGCCTTGGTACCACATCTGCTGCAAGTTCCCTGATCTACATCTGCAGGCACTCCTGTTCCTCCTGTCCCTTGGCACCCTCTGTTTCACTCCCAGTGGTGCCTGGGCTGGAGATACAAGAGAGGCGGGCCTCTAATTTCAGTCTCCTCTCAGGTACGCGACAGACAGGTACCCGCTTTAGGAGATCCGAGTGGAAGTTCTCCTCTACCCCTCCCTCCCTGCAGTCTTCTAGGACATGTCACAGGTCCCAGGAGATTGCAAGACCAATCAGCAGACGCAGCCTGACTTGTGCATGCGCAGTGCGCACCTGGCTGTGAAGCCGCAAGCTATCACAGCCGTGTGCCTACTGTTCAAAGTGCTGACGCCAGGGAGAGGTTAATAGTCAGCAGCTACACTTTTTGTAGCTGCTGACTTTTAGTAGAACACAAAAACGACTGGAGCTCCACTTTCAAATATTCATTTGGGTACAACATTGCATGACCAAGTAATTGTCTGTCAAAAGATCACAGCTCTGAAAAATTAAAAATGGCCTGGTAATTAAGGGGTATATACCAGCTTGCACCCAAATGATTCAGGCACTGTAGCTTTTTGCTGGGCTGACCACCCTGTGATACTTAGAAACTGTGTTTCAGGTATGCTCTGGGAGGGGAGGTCCCTTAGAAGAAGTATATTGAATATTCTATAAAAAGTGGATCTAAACCTAACAATTTAACAGTTTCCCAAACTGGTGTGCTTATGTTAGCTCTGAGCTGTTAGCTGAACTGTCAAGTCAGCTAATGGATGGTGTCATAGCTGGTCACATGTGTAGCAGTATCACAACTGCAGATCAAACAGAGGCTAAGATGGGAGCTTCCTTGGCTGTAAAGCATAGGAAGAAGGTTCAGTTCCACTTTAACCACTTGCCGACCAGCCGGAGTCATTATACTGCGGCAAGGTGGCTCATTCCCGCAAATCGCCATAGCTGTATGTCGGTCCAGGAACTAGCTTTTGTGGGCGCATGCTAATTGCCCAGCGAGGAAGACAATCAGCCGGTTTGGTGGACATCGAGTCCACAATCTTTCCCCGCCAAGGCTGGCCCAAGACATTGTGCTGCCTGGGTTCAAGAATGAAATGCTGCCCTCACCCCCCCCAAAAAAAATCTCACCCACCAAAATGCCCCCACATCCATTATTTTATATCATGATAATTAAAACTAAAATTAAAATTATCAGGAAGTCAGATTTACATGCAAAAACATCTTGTCTATATGCAAATTATATGACATACCATTATGTTCAATTTCAAGGTGCTGTCTAGGGCAGTATAGGTGGCGGGCTAGGGCAGTATAGCGACAGGCTAGGGCAGTATATAGATAGGCTAGAGTAATATACAGACAGGCTAGGGTAGTATATGGACAGGCTAGGGTAGTATATGGACAGGCTAGGGTAGTATATGGACAGGCTAGGGCAGTATATAGACAGGCTAGGGTAGTATATAGATAGGCTAGGGTAACATACAGACAGGCTAGGGTAGTATGGGGCAGACTAAGGTAGTATATGGACAGGGTAGGGCAGTATAAGGGTAGGCTAGGGTAGTATATAGATAGGCTGGCAGTGGAGGACTGGGCCAGGGGGCAAGGTGGCAATTGCCCCCCAGGCCACCCTAACTTACATTCAAAATGGCCGATGGCCACTGCCCGCTCACACCTTTTTCTTCTTGTGGAGGATGGAAGCAAGGGCCAGGGGCCACCAACTAACTGCAGGCAAAGGGGGGGCACCCAGGGCCGGCCCTACCATGGATACCACTGGGCCCATTGGGCTGCCTCGGGGGGAGCACCGCCGGATTACACAGAGCGGGGATCTCCCGCTTACAAAGTCCTACCTCCTGGACCAGCTTCTATAATAGACAGCACACTGGTGATGTCTATCATAGGAGCCGGTCCAGGAGGCGGGACTTCATATGACAGCGGCCGCGCCAGGTAAGCTGGAATCTCCGGTGGCTCTCCTCTCTCTGCATTGCAGGCCGCATTGGATGGGCACTGGTGAGGCTGCATTGATGGGCACTTATCAGGCTGCACTTATCAGGCTGTGCTCATGGGCACTGACGAGGCTGAATTGATGGGCAACTATCAGGCTGCATTAATGGGCACTGATCAGGCTGCAATGATTGGCACTGATCAGGCTGTGCTGATGGGCACTGGCGAGCCTGCATTGATGGGCACTGATCAGGTTGCATTTGATAGGCACTGGTGAGGCTGTATTGATGGGCACTGGTGAGGCTGCATAGATGGGCACTGGTGAGGCTGCATTGATGGGCACTGATGAGGCTAAGCTGATGGGTACAGGCGAGCCTGCATTGATAGGCACTGGTGAGGCTGTATTGGTGGGCACTGGTGAGGCTGCATTGATGGGCACTGGTGCGGCTGCATTGTTGGGCACTGGTGCGGCTGCATTGGTGGGCACTGATGAGCTGCATTGGTGCATTATTTTTGTTAAACCTCCATTGTTGCTATTAACATTAAATGATGTTACCACATTGTATCATATTTCTCTTGCTTCATAACATCAATATCCTTTCTAAAACCAGGTGGGCATGGATGGTGAGCTGATTCGGTGGTTCAATGGGCCATTTGACTGGACTTACCCCCCCAGGCCTAAGGCTACCAGTCCTCCCCTGCCTGAGGCTGGGTTAGTATATAGACAGGCTAGGGTAGTATATAAACAGGCTAGGACAATATAAGGGCGGGCTAGGGAGTATATAAACAGGCTAGGTAGTATTTAGACAGGCTAGGGTAGTATAGGGGCAGGCCGGGGGACAGTTGTCATCATGACATACAAAACTTATGTAAAAAAAATCTTGGTCGTCAATTTGCTGGGTAAATAGAAGAGAAGGAGGCGGCCATGGTTCATTTTGCTGCCCTCTTAAAGTAAACAAGGCAGATATCTGTTCTGACAGGGGAGATCATGCATATCCTGCCTTTCTGTTATGCTGGAAGATGGATCTGTGTGTTTCCCCAGTCATACAGTCCCCCATACAGTTAGAAATCACAAACAGGGAACACATTTAACCCCTTGATCGGCTCTGGTGTTAACCCCTTCCCTGCCAGTGTCAGTAGTACAATAACAGTGCCTATTTTTAGCACTGATTACTGTAATAATGTCACTGGTTCCTAAAAAAAAGTGTCAAAAATGTCAGTTAGGTGTTAGATCTGTTCGCTGCAATGTTACAGTCCCGCTAAAAATCACCGCCATTACTAGTAAAAAAAATAATAAATAAGAATGGCAAAAATCTATCGCCTATTTTGTAGCGACAACTTTTGCACAAACCAATCAATATACGCTTATTGCGTTTTTTTTAAAACAAAAATATGTAGCTGAATACATAGCGGCCTAAACTGATAAATACATTATAGCAAAATGTAAAAAATGTAGTTTTTCCTTCAAAATTGTCGCTCTTTTTTTTGTTTATAGAGCAAAAAATAAAAACCACAGAGGTGATCAAATACTACCAAAAGAAAGCTCTATTTGTGGGAAGAAAAGGACATCAATTTTGTTTGGGTACAGTGTCGCATGACTGCGCAATTGTCAGTTAAAGCGATGCAGTGTTGTATCGCAAAAAATGGCCTGTTCAGGAAGTGGGTAAATCCTTTTGGGGCTGAAGTGGTTAAGCAATAATTTCATATGATAACTGTTTTTGTTTTCCTGCAGCATAATTGTGTGCACTTTACTTTGCATAATTTGATTGCATTGCTCATGGAACACGTTTTGAGTTGAGTATACCTTTGGCATCTATTACCATGTCTGTGTTGAGTATCTATTTACTCTATGCCATCTCTACATAGAACAGGTGACTAAGGAAATAGGTTTTGATAATAATCTTATTTTCATAATTTCAGTTACCCTAATTTCTGGATATTGTTTTAGGTTTTGTTTCTTGTATCCAATCTGATATCAATTATGCATTTACAATTATGAAGATAAAGGTTATGACTTCATACAAATGTGTTGACCCACAAAAAGGGGGTGACGTTGCCTTCAGCTCATCCATAACTCTTAAAGACAGAAGCTAGCAAACCAATGTCATGGTTATTTTCTGTAAAGGATTTGTGCAGGTGGTCAGCTGACATACCCCCACACTGACCCATACGCTAAAGTCCTAGTTATGGCTCTGGACACAAAGGTTAAAGCTCACCTCAAAGAGCCTATTGTTCACAGCTAGGTGAAGGGTCACAGTTCAGGAATAAGAGATGGAGGCCAGAGAACAGAGTCTAGAGGACACCCAGCGATAATCATACAATAGAATCCCCATGGGTGGAAGATGTGTCTTATTCCCAGGCTGCTCTTTTATTGTGACATAATGGAGCACTGTGATAGAATCCAAGCTGATTTTAATTGTTAATATTTAAGGAGATAGAAAACTCCCTATGTTTGGTTTGATTACCTATGAAAAGTAAGTTCCTTCCCGACCAAATCCCTTTTATTTAGTTTTCCATCATTTGTAAAGAATCCAGCTTTTTTCCTTTTTTTTCTTTTTTTTTTCCAACAGTCTCGAGATTTACAGTAGTATAGTCAACTTTGTTTTCACTCGAGATAACAGGAAGCTGTGTTTCCAAGCCATTTCACAGACAAGCGTAGATTCTCATAGAGAAATCTACAAGCATGAGAATGAACACTCTGCTTGACAGAATTTAAATTTTGTTGGGGGGCTTTTGATGTAATGTTTTACATTGTAACATAAAAAGCACCTTTGGTCATCTCTGTATGAGGCACTTGAGTGTTTTATGTGGAGACAGAAAAGGCAACAGAGAGTTAGGACAAGGAAGAGGTCTTTACACAGTACAAATAGATGAAATCCAGCGCTAAAAGTTCCTCAAGATGGCAAGCAACCATGTGGGAAGGAGATGTGTGCTGCCCTTCTCGGACGGGGAATCCGAAAGGTACTATAAAAGAGAGAAAAGGAAGGCGCACGCACCTAGTGCATTACCAAAAATAATTTATTCCAAATTAAAATATAAAAAAGGGTACTCACAAAAAAACACGGGACATGACAAAATGAAGGCACAAGGCAGGTGTAAAAGCTGACACGTTTCGGGGGCGCACCCCCTTCCTCAGAGCTTCGCGAATGCACTAGGTGCGTGCACCTTCCTTTTCTCTCTATTAAGTAAGAGGTCCTTGTGAGCAAGAAAGCAAGGAGAAAGAATTGTATAGGAAAGCATTGCAGGTATAAGAATGTGGAGGGGTGGGGAGAGCATGAGGGGGTAGGATGGTATTCTGGACATCCCCCCTGCTGAGTGAGCCTATATGGTCTATAACAAGTACCTGCATTTGTGATCTTAGTTTGCAGAAGATTCCCTCATATTTTGAAGTTAGGGATCTCTCAAAAATGATCAATATGTCATTGAGAAGGTAAAGTCTAACCAATAAAACCATATTTTGCTGAGATTTTCTTCAGTATGGTTAGCAGCAGCCATAAGTTTCTCCATCAATTTGATTTTGTTGACTTTCAAGATCCAAATGCTAATTGGCAGGGTTATGTTTTGTTTCCAATAAAGTGGGACATAAAACTACCTGCCTGAAGTTTGCATGTTCTCCCAGTGCCAGCGTGGGATTACTCCGGGTGCTCTGGTTTCTTCCCACACTCCAAAGATATGCTGGTAGGTTAATTAGATCCTGTTTTAAAAAAAAAAAATGGCCCTAGTATGTGTATGTATGCATGTGAGTTAGGCACCTTAGATTGTAAGCTCCTTGAGGGTAGAGACTGATGCGAATGTACAATGTATATGTAAAGCGCTGCGTAAATTGACTGCGCTATATAAGTACCTGAAATAAATAAAACCTTTCTATAGTTTCCAACAGCAACGCTGGAGTAGTATTAGAAGCACCAGTGATCATCTGAGTTGATGTATTTTAGTAAAATCTACATTATCGTCAATAAAGTCACCTAAATACTTTCTGTAGGTGCTGCTCATAGCTGTAGTATGATACTTTGGATTATTACTGTATTCAAGATAAATCATGTATATTTTGGGATGTTTTGATTATGTGATCTGCCTAACATTACAGCACAGCATGTATAGATGTAATACAATAATCTGTTTATAACTTATTTACTGTTACATGAAATGCCTGTGTCTTTCCATCAATGTTTGGTCGTTTGATCATTCACAAATCCATAAGTCTGAGTGGGGCTCACATTGTCATGTTAGACCTAATTCCCTTACTACTTGAGCGGCAGAGCTGTTTACATCTCTACATATAAATGAATTATAATTTTTTCCAGTAACCAAATTTAGGAGTGCTACCCATATGCAAATTAGTCAAATTCCTAAAGCAGACTCCCAGAATAACAAGTTTGTGCCCAGCCAGTCATACGATGCCTGGAAGTCCATGAGAGCCATGCTGTGCCCGTGCCCTTTACCTCTATAGACACTGATAGCTAAGAAGGTCCCCTTACTGCAGTGTTTCTCAACTCCAGTCCTCAAGGCGCACCAACGGGTCATGTTTTTAGGATTTCCCTCAGATGAAACTGCTGTGGTAATTACTGAGGCAGCGAACCTGATCAAATCACCTGTGCAAAATAATGGAAATCCTGAAAACATGACCTGTTGTGCACCTTGAGGATGGGAGTTGAGAAACACAGCCTTACTGCTTTCTGTGTATCTAAATCTAAGTCCACAAATATATTATATTGCAGCTTACCAGTCTTCAGATGTAAATTCTGCATTATTTCTCTTTTTTTCTGTTATTTTTGCTAGTTCTGGGAGCCCTGGGGGCTACATTTATTTCTTCGTCATATCTATGGAAGAGTAATGGTTTTCACGCAGGTTGAATTTCAAAAACATCTTTCTCTCAGCTCATTGGAAGGGACAAAGACACAAGATTTCTGGAAAGATCAACAAGTATTTTCTGTACTTGCTGAAAATTTATTAGCCTCAAAAATGAAAACCTACACAGCTACCAAATCTCAGGCTAAGTTCACACCAGTGCAGCTGTGATTTGATCAGATTTTCAGTGATGCTGTGCAAAGGTGCCCTTGTGCGCCTTCATCCAGAGTGGGGGCACTGTGTGAAAATGAAAATAGAGGGAGAAAAATGAAAATCAATGCAACCACCACATCTAATGATTGGTAAGCTGCAATATATTACATTTTACGCTTTGGGCTTAATACCACCTTAAGAGGGGGGCTGAAAACCAAAAATACAGAAAAATGGTATGAGAACCCCCCCCCCCCACAAGCCATACTACAGTGTCTTGCGAAAGTATTCGGCCCCCTTGACCTTTGCAACCTTTTGCCACATTTCAGGCTTCAAACATAAAGATATAAAACTGTAATTTTTTGTGAAGAATAAACAACAAGTGGGACACAATCATGAAGTGGAACAAAATTTATTGGTTATTTCAAACTTTTTTAACAAATAAAAAACTGAAAAATTGGGCGTGCAAAATTATTCAGCCCCTTTACTTTCAGTGCAGCAAACTCTCTCCAGAAGTTCAGTGAGGATCTCTGAATGATCCAATGTTGACCTCAATGACTAATGATGATAAATAGAATCCACCTGTGTGTAATCAAGTCTCCGTATAAATGCACCTGGACTGTGATAGTCTCAGAGGTCCGTTTAAAGCGCAGAGAGCATAATGAAGAACAAGGAACACACCAGGCAGGTCCGAGATACTGTTGTGGAGAAGTTTAAAGCCGGATTTGGATACAAAAAGATTTCCCAAGCTTTAAACATCCCAAGGAGCACTGTGCAAGCGATAATATTGAAATGGAAGGAGAATCAGACCACTGCAAATCTACCAAGACCTGGCCGTCCCTCTAAACTTTCAGCTCATACAAGGAGAAGACTGATCAGAGATGCAGCCAAGAGGCCCATGATCACTCTGGATGAACTGCAGAGATCTACAGCTGAGGTGGGAGACTCTGTCCATAGGACAGCAATCAGTCGTATACTGCACAAATCTGGCCTTTATGGAAGAGTGGCAAAAAGAAAGCCATTTCTTAAAGATATCCATAAAAAGTGTTGTTTAAAGTTTGCCACAAGCTACCTG
>BLSH010440646.1:215948-239164 GCA_018402905.1 Glandirana rugosa
AATACAACAAACGTTGCCAATATATATACTCGGGTATAAGTCGTGTTTTTCAGCACATTTTTTGTGCTGAAAAAGACCCCCCTCGACTTATACCCGAGTCAGTGTCTGTGGATGATCAGTAGTTTCACACTAAACAGATCCGTGCTGCTTCTAAGATCTGTTCTGTGCTTTGTAAGTGTGATTAACCACTCCAGATCCGTGCTATTGCCATAGTACGGC
This sequence comes from Glandirana rugosa, assembly GCA_018402905.1. Taxonomy (NCBI): domain Eukaryota; kingdom Metazoa; phylum Chordata; class Amphibia; order Anura; family Ranidae; genus Glandirana; species Glandirana rugosa. Next base: position 216,168 of record BLSH010440646.1, read on the forward strand.
TCCAGCGCGGAACTGAAATGCCATGGACGTCGTCCCCTGTGCACGCTCCTCGCGCGCCCGCGTGCCCGTGGCTCGGGCGGACTCGATGTCCGCCCGAGACCCACCGATCTCTTTTAGGAGCCTCAGAATGGGGAACTGCCGATCTAAACACGGCGGTTCCCCGTTCTGTGACAGGGGACATACCAGATCTACTGATCCCTGTCACTGGGATCAGTTAGATCTGTTATGTCCCGGCCAGCCCTGCCCCCCCACAGTTAGAACACACCCAGGGAACATATTTAACCCCTTCACTGCCCCCTGCAGGTTAACCCCTTCACTGCCAATGACATTTATACAGTAATCAGTGGACATTTCAAATTCTGATCGCTGTATAAATGTCATTGGTCCCAAAAATGTGTAAAAAATGTCCGTCATTTCTGCGGCAATATCGCAGTCCCGATAAAAATCGCAGATCGCCGCCATTACTAGCAAAAAAAAAAATAATAATAAAAACGCCATAAATCAATTCCCAATTTGTAGATGCGATAACTTTTGCGCAAACCAATCAATATACGCCGATTGCGATTTTTGTTTTACCAAAAATATGTAGAAGAATATAAATCGGCCAAAACTGATGAATAATTTTTTTTAATGGATTTGTACTTTAGCAAAAAGTAAAAAATATTGTTCTTTTTTGCAAAATTGTCGCTCATTTTTTGTTTATAGCGGCGATCAGAAATGACGCAGAGGTGATCAAATACCACCAAAAGAAAGCTCTATTTGTGGGGAAAAAAAGGACGCAAATTTTATTTGGGTACAACGTCGCACGACCGCGCAATTGTCATTCAAAATGCGACAGCGCTGAAAGCCAAAAATTGGTCTGGGCAGGAGGGGGGTTTAAGTGCCCAGTAAGGAAGGGGTTAAACACATTGGAATGCAGAGAATGCTGAGAGAGGTGTCAGATTCTCAGCTTGATGTCGGGAGGTGGGCGGGACAAGCTGATGTTAGCTGTTCAGTCCCACCCACCTCCTGATCTCAGTGAAGATCTGCAGCACAGCTCTGTTTAATGTGAAACTAAACTACCTTACTCATCCCTTGTGTGTTCTGGCTACAGTCTCTGTGTTCTGGCATTAATATCTCTGTGTCCTGGCATTAAAATCCCTGTGTCCTGGCATTAAAATCCCTGTGTCCTGGCATTAAAATCCCTGTGTCCTGGCATTAAAATCCCTGTGTCCTGGCATTAAAATCCCTGTGTTCTGGCACCCTGTCCCTGTGTTCTGGCTCCCTGTCCCTGTGTTTTGGCTCCCTGTCCCTGTGTTCTGGTACCCTGTCCCTGTGTTCTGGCTCCCTGTCCCTGTGTTCTGGCTCCCTGTCCCTGTGTTCTGGCACCCTGTCCCTGTGTTCTGGCTCCCTGTCCCTGTGTTCTGGCTCCCTGTCCCTGTGTTCTGGCTGCTGCATTTCCCACCCTAGGCTTATACGCGGGTCAATACGTTTTCCCACATCTTTTGGGCAAAAGTAGGGGGGTCGGCTTATACACGGGTCGACTTATACACGAGTATATACGGTACATATATATTTTTACAACAAATACAAAGTCTTCTTGTATAATAAACAATAAACAACGATGTTGAGGACATGTGGCTTGGTATGGTTCAGGAGGGGGGCTTCACGCTCACCCCCCCCTTTCCTGCGAACTCGGAGACAAGGGCCTGGTATGGATTTTGAGGGCGACCTCACACCATTTTTTTTTTTTTGCATAAACAGTTTATTGGTTCTTCACAATAATACGGAAAAAGAAAAAGGATCAAAGGGGTTTTTGCATGAGGCTTACATCAGTGGTTCTCAACCCTGTCCTCAAGTTCCCCCAACAGGCCATGTTTGCAGGTTTTCCTTTATCTCGCACAGGTGCTTTAAATCAAAATCAATGGCTTGGTATTTTGGACAGCTATTTTATCTAAGAGAAATTCTCAAAACATAGCCTGTTGGCCTGTTGGGGGTACTTGAGGACAGGGTTGAGAAAAACTGGCTTACATAATCACATGTCTTTACGACAATAGCAAATTTCAGTCCAAACAAAAACCCAAGGGGAAAGTGCAGAGGGTTAAGGAAAGGGAGAGAAAAAAGAGGAACAAATAATAAAACAAGGTGTACACATTCAAATAATAACAAACTCCTCTGGAGGATAGAGTTTTTTTTGTGTTGGGTCCTCATACTAGACTCGAAGGGCCTGGTTTTTAATGTCCATACTGACAGCTGAATGAGTAGGGCAGGGGTGAGTAACTGATTGTTAGGTTGACGGCAGGTGCCAGCTCTTTAACTATCTACACAAAAAGCTGCCAAAAATCACAAGCACATTCCATTGTCCTGTACATCTGAAATAGCAGTAGTGTGAACCAGGCCTATAGACTAGTAAGCTGCAATAGAAAGTTTAGAGCCTCAAAATAACTGGTATGTGCATAAATTGAGTGCCATCATCCGGACTGATACTGTAAATGGAAAGATGGACGATTGGACCTGCCCCAGTTACAGGTCCCAATCAGGGGATTGCAAACTTGGACTATCTCGGCACTCTGGATTGATGAGATAGTCCAAGTTTGCAATCCATTAGTAAGTTGCAATATTTTAAATATATGTATTAGGGATGCACCGATACCGGTATCTTTTCGCGAGTATCGGAACTCACGAAAATTGACCGATACGGGAAACCGATACCGGAAGTGAGCGGAAGTGATGTTGGTGGTGCGGAAGTCGGGAGCAGATAAAGATTTCCGGCCCTCCATTTTGCAGTGAGTGCTGATAAATAACACCATGTTCCGCATGGCGATCGGTGAGTGAGTGCTGTGTTGATGTCTCCTCTCCTGCACTTCAGCCAGTGAGTATTAACTGTACATGTCCAACCCACACCACAGCAAGCATGTCTCTCTCAGCTAGCTTACATGGCGGCCAGTGTCAGTGACAGTGAGTGTTACCTGTACAACATGTCCCACACCATAGCAAGCATGTCTCTCTGAGCTTAAATGGTGGCCAGTGTCAGACAGTGAGTGTTACCTGTACATGTCCCACACCCACAGCATGTCTCTCTCAGCTACCTTACATGGATGCCAGTGTGTAACTTACCTGTGTTACTTGTCCCACACCTCACCCACAGCACAGCATGTCTCTCTCTGCTTATTTCAATATATGGAGGCCAGTGAGTGTTACCAGGCTGTTTGTTTACATGCCCCACATCCAACATGTCTCTTGCTTACATCAAGTGTCACAAGCGACGACAAACGGTGAGTGCAACAAAGCTTTATTTCCAATTTTCCATTATCTTTGAAAATTGGTCAGATGTTTGTCTTACTGAGTTAGAAGTGTCACGTGTGAATGTTTGAAAACCATGGCATTTCTAAAGGCTCGAAATTTTTTTTTTCCATTTTATTTTTTCCTCTTTTTTTTTCCCTGCCCAGAGACATACCGTATTTTTCGCACCATAAGATGCACCTAGGTTTTAGAGGAAGAAAACAAGAAAAAAACAATTCTGATCCAAATGGTGTACTAAAATATTTACCAGTGCAGCCATATACCAGATCCATTAAATACAGCCACATACCAGTGTCCATGAAATACAGCACATACCAGTGTCCATGAAATGCAGCACATACCAGATCCATGAAATACAGCCATATACCAGATCCATGAAATACAGCACATAGGAGTGTCCATGAAATACAGCCATATACCAGATCCATGAACTACAGCACATAGGAGTGTCCATGAAATACACCACATAGGAGTGTCCATGAAATACAGCACATAGGAGTGTCCATGAAATACAGCACATAGGAGTGTCCATGAAATGCAGCAATATACCAGTCCCATGAAATACAGCCATACCTGTGTCAATCCTGACAGAGCTGAGAGGGAGATTCATATCTCCCGCCACCACAGCGCTGTGATGATGTCATCACCCTGCGCCTAGTGGAGCTCCACGCTGCAGCCAGATCCCATTCATAAATAAGACAGAGCAGCTCCAGCTGCCGCAGTACTTCATTTGGCCACTGGGGCCGAATGAAGCCCCAGTGGCCAAATGAAGTACTGTGGCTGCTCTGTCTTCTCATTGTGTGAGATCAGAGCAGAGCACTCTATGCTGAATTACACTGCGGGCTCCCGGCGGCGACAAGGGGGGGTGGGTTTTTTCAGGTATTCGCAGCATAAGACACAGGGAGACTTTCCCCCACTTTTTAGGGGAAAAAAAGTGCGTCTTATGGTGCGAAAAATATGGTATTTATTTCAGGCTTTCAATGTAAGGGATGCCAGCAAAATGTCAGCAGTTTGGAAGTATTTTAAAATCTGTGAAACCAACTCGCACATTGCAGACTGCAAACTTTGTTCTGCAAAAATATCAAGAGGAGGATCAAAAGTTAGTTCTTATAATACCAGTTATCTCATAAAACACCTCAAAATGAAACACAAAAGTGAGTATGGAGAATTTACCATCACTACTAGCACTGGCACTCAGCAGCTGACACTGCAGCAAACCCTTTCAAGAAGCAAAATATATTCCATGGATAACCCAAGGGCTATGAAAATATCAGAGGCAGTTACCCAATTCATCGTTCTTGATGATTAGCCACTATCAATAGTAGACAATGTGGGTTTTCGCTGACTTCTGAATCTTTTGGAGCCTAAGTACGAAATTCCCAGTCGCCATTACATCACAGATGTCATCTTGCCTCAATTACACAACACAGTGAAGAAACACATTACCAACATGCTGCAGGAGGACATAAAAGCAGTAGTGAAAGTCCTATTTCTGTAATTAGCCTAACTGCACAATGATAGCAATTTCTCTCTTCAGCAAGTCATGCTCCACACAAAGAAATTTCAAGGCTCTCACACAGGCCAAGCTATAATCAGCATACTTGAAGAAATGGTTGACATTTGGGCCATTCCCAAAAGTTCTGTCTATGTGGTAGTCCGGGATAAGGGCAGGAATATAATAAAAGGTGTGGAAGATGGTGGTCTTCAGAATGTTTCATGTGTGGCACATACACTGCAGCTGGCTGTCTCAGATGGTCTTTTATCACAGCGCAGCATTACAGATGCTGTGGGAGTTGGGCGCACAGTAGTTGGCCACTTTAAACATTCAAACCTGTCATATTCTCGGCTGCAAGATATTGAGCTCCAACTTGGTCAACCCATGAAAAGACTTCAACAAGATTTTCAGACTCGCTGGAACAGTATATTTTACATGCTGCAGTCTCTGATTGAGCAGAAGCGGGCCATTGGAGTGGAATCTCATGGAAAAGATAATCAACATCTTGGCTCCCTTTGAAGAATTGACTCGGCATGTGAGTTGTTCAGATTCTTTTGTCTCAGATGCAATTCCTGCAATCATGGTGCTAGAGAGATTATCGAAAGAAATGGATGAGGACCACGGTGTGAAAACGATGAAGAACATATTACTTGCTGCTTTGCAGAAACGCTTCTCTGACATGGAGCAAAACCCACTCTACTGCATCATTACCTTACTCCATCCAAGGTAGGTAACTGCTGTCTACTTCTATCATGCATTGCTGTTCACTGTTTTTGGTTAATTGGTTTCTGACCGATCCAACTCTCAGTTGGTCCCCCGTCGGCACTCCTGGCTCCTTCCCTTATAGCAGTGGGCCCAAAGCAAGCTTCCACAGTTGTTGTTGTTGCTGACCTTGCATGATTGAGATTGTTGTCTTGCTTTTCTTCTTCTTCTAGCTATAAAGATCGGTTCTTCTCAAATGCAGATGCTGGCAGGCAGTCCAAAGAAATGTTCCTGCTGTAAATGCAAGAAATATCTGTACTACACCCGACAAACCACCATCTGCCAAAAAGCCTCACACTGACCAACAGTCAAGTACCACGTCCCCTACTACTACTACTAGCAGTGTAGACAGTGTATTTCAAGAAATTGCTTGTTCATCTACATTTGAGAACAGTGCTCCCACAGCTGCTACCATACAACTCGAAGCATATCTTGGAGAGGTCACTGTGCCTCTTCCAGACAAACCTCTTGGGTATTGGGCAGTCAATAAACTGTGATTTCCCACTCTGGCCCAAATGGCACAAAAATATCTTTCAGCTATAGTAGTAGTGTAGAAAGTGAGACATTGTTCAGTGCAGCGTCACACATTCTGACTGACACCAGAAACCGCCTTCTAACTGAACATGCAGAGGTTCTTCTGTTTCTTAAAAAAAACTTGACACTTGAATTTGAATTGGAAAAGTAACACCTGCCATGTACTGTACAAGGCATCATGCACAGTTGCACGCTTCAGCTCATCCTCAAAGCAACTGTTCCAACTTTTTGTGAGCTGTAGAAGAAGCATCTACTTTCAGCTGGTATTGTGCATGAGGCCTTACTACAGTCCTTGGTCCTTCATTGGCTCCTTGCCATTCTTGAATGAACAAATCTGTTTCTTTCACGAGTTTCTTAAGAAGTTGAACTAGAAGCAAGCGCAAAAAAGGTTTTATATCTGAAAAAAAAGTTTACACATTTTTTACAAAATAATGTAAGTTTTGAGGTACTGTTCTAGAACTTCTAGTTCATCCTCCTCATGCCTTACATTATTTAACTAAACTACTACTAGATTGCACTGTGCCAATTGGGTTGTGAAGTTGAACTGTTCTGTGATGTTATGCGTCATCAATGATGACATTTTTTTCTGTGAAATCTGAGATTTCATATTTTTTCAAGGCATAAAAATTCATGCACAGTTGGACAATGCATCTCAAAGCAGCTACTCCTCCAGGTGTGTGAGCTGTTTCTCTGCCTGTTAACTCCCCTCCATAGTTACCCTATGTGTCCATTGCGCAGTCAGCTGAGTCACACTATATGCTGTTTCCGCCGGAGCTTAGTGTCAGGAAAGTTTACTGGCAAAAAAAAAAAACAAGATTTATCCTTGCTGCCCTGTAAACTGGCCTGCCACTCAACTTATGGCTGAAACCGCATATAGTGTGCAATGGACAGCATTCAGTCACATAGGCTAACATGGAGGCATTGGAGTAAAAGCTCAACTGCTTGGAGGAGCAAGCAGCTGCTTTGAACTGCATTGTGCATGGCCTTACTATAATGCTCTGCTTGAGGTACTGTTCTTGCTCCTCATGCCTAACATTATTTAACCAACAGCACTTGGGTTGTGAACTTGTGAATTGAGATGTAAGTAACTAAGTTTAAAACATGATGTCATGATGATGACATTTCTGTTCTCTGAAGTTTTAGCTTTTTCAAGGCAGGGCATCATGCACAGTTGAACAATGCAGCTGCTCCATGTGTTTTAGCTGTTTTGAGCTATTTCTCTGTGTTAGCCATGTTAGCCTATGTGTCCAACTGGCCAAGCATGCATTGCACACTATAGTTGTTTTCAGGAGTTTAGTGGCAGGGAAATTTACAGGCAGAAAAAAATCCAAAGGTTTCATTTGGATTTTACTTCTGCCTGCCTGCCACTAAACTCCTGAAACACCTATAGTGTGCAATGCCTGGCCAATGGACACATAGCATAGGCATTGGTTAACAACATGGAGGGGAGTTAACAGGCAGAGAAATGGCTCAAACCGCTCAAACACCATCAGCTGCTTTGAGCTGCATTGTGCACGAGGCCTTACTGGCACCGCAGTGCTACTGCTGATAACACATCCTCCATTCAATCCTGGAACAAATAATTTATTTGTTCGGTGACTGTCTGTGAATTGTGTTTCTTTCACACATGTGTAAGAAGTTGCACTAGTAGAAACAAGCACACATGGCATCATGTTGTTTTACAAAATGCTATATCTTTTTGTCAGAATGATACTGTTCTAGTGTTTTCTCCTCCTCGTGCCTAAACTACAGAACAGAACAGGCCTGGAAAGTTATGCACAGCATTAAGAGGAGGGCCTACATGACTGTGTTTGCAGTCCAGGCTGTTGTCGGGCAGTTTAGGGGTCCTTGAGGATTGGACAGAGCCAGGGAGGAACTAGGTGTGGCAGGGTGGGGATAAGTTTTGAGTTTGGTCAGTAGGGTGTGGCTAGATAAGGTCAGTTGGAGCAGGCACCCAGTGAGGAAGCATTTCTGCAGGTCGGTGTCATGGCAGACATAGAGGGCATGCTTGCCCGCATTCGGGCAGCAGCAGTGGCAAATGGCCCACAGTGGCTGGAAGCTAACATGCCTGCGGTGCTGCGGGGGTTGGGGGGGCTCATGCTTTGCCCACCCCCCACTCATTACGGCCAAGGAGGCCTCCTGTGCGCCTCAGCCCGGATGTGACCCCCAGGTCTGGCCGCCGCACTAGGAGCCCCGTCAGGGACCCTTCAGTCGCCGTTGGGGCTGGTAGGAATCCTCTACTCGGACGGGACCGGGGAGGGAGATCATCCACTCATGTGGTCTCCCGTTCCCATGGCCGGCTCAGCAGGGACTCCCTCCCATGCTGCAGTTGCGGCTCGGCGTGGGAGAAGACTGTCAGCGGGTGTCGGCCTTACCACCCAGGCGGCCGGGACTCCATCCAGACGAAGCGGAGCGTCCGGAGGTCCTGCGTTGCTGTCGCCGTCCAAGGAGCCGGAGCAGCAGGCGGCTTCTGCGGCTGGGAGTGGCCAATGGAGTGCTCAGCGAGGGAGGACGGTGCGTGATGGCCGCGCAGGCCACGAGGCAGCGGCTGATGACATCACCAACGGGCGTTCGGCAGGAGCTGGCGGCCTTAACTCTTCATTGGCTATCCGAAGGGACGTGGAAGGGGACCGTTCGGTCACCAACGGGCGTTCGGCAGGAGCTGGCAGCCTTAACCCTTCGTTGGCCATCCGAAGAGACGTGGACCGTTCGGAAGGGGAACTTTTGTTATCAGACGAGCATGAAGAGTCCCAGGAGAAAGATGAAGATGCAGCTGCAGAGGGAGACCGGCGTGGATCTGGAGGAACGGCTGTGCGGGTGGAACCCCTGTCAGTGTCAGTGCTGTGCGTACATCTGTTTTGACCAGTGGGCTGGGGGACAAGGGTTTGACTGGGTTACTGGGGCAGCAGGGGCCCGAGTGGGGTGCAGGGGGGCGTCCCCCCCAACAAGCTGTGGCCGCAGCGGGGGTTTCAGGCCAGGAAGGGGTGTTGGCGCAGGTTCTTCAGAACTGGTTGTCGGGCTGTCGGGAGCTTTTGGAATGCAGTGTGGCAAGTGCTTCATCCTCGCAGGTAGTGTCTCCGGCGTCGGCCTGGATTTCAGCAGGGGATCAAGGAGCTTCCACCGCTGGACTTGCGACATCATCGACAGGTCCCCCTGCGGGGGCGCCGACAAGTTATGTTACGGCAGAGTCGAGGGTTCCGGTCAACTCGGAGGCGGTCGTGGCAGCAGTGGACCCCAAGTCGGCGGGGGAAGCAAAGAAAGCGGGGGAAGCCACAGATGGCGTGTGGGCCCGGGTCGTTTCTCAACCCTTTCATGGGGGGGTCGGGGGTGCAACAGCCTCAGCATCGTCAGCCACACAGAGAAAGGGGTATTGCTGGCAATACAATGAAGGGACCTGCCGATTCCTTGTCAAAGTGTTTCAAGCATGGAAAGGGTAAGTCGGCCGACGCTGGAAAAGGGGAGAACGCCGGTATGGGTGGAAAAACTGGCACCGTTTCTCAGTAAGTATCCAGATAAGGCGGCAGCACAGTTTCTGTTGAGGGGGTTCACGGAGGGTTTCACAATTTCTTGTTCATTAGCCAGTATCCCTCCGGTGGGAGCTAACTTACAGTCAGCAAAATTGCATCCTGAGGTTGTTTCTGACAAATTGAAAAAAGAAGTGTCATTGGGAAGGATGGCAGGCTCGTATGCTGTCCTGCCGATTGATGACCTAGTGGTTTCTCCTTTGGGGGTAGTCCCCAAGAAGGAACCCAATAAATTCCGCCTGATCCATCACCTATCCCATCCAAAAGGGGGTTCGGTCAATGAGGCCATTGATCCTGCCATATGCGCAGTGTCCTATGCTTCGTTCGATGATGCTATTGCCTGGGTACGCAGGTTGGGCAAGGGCGCTCTCCTGGCAAAAACGGACATTGAGGCAGCCTTTTGGTTGCTGCCCGTCCATTCATGCAGTATGCGGCTGTTGGGCTGCGTTTGGCAGGGGCATTGTTTTATAGATCGCTGCCTGCCAATGGGATGCGCCATTTCTTGTTCTTTCTTTGAAATGTTTAGTTCATTTCTTGAGTGGGTAGTGAGGGATGTCAGGTCGACATCCGTCATCCATTATTTGGATGATTTCTTGGTTATGGGCCCTCCTGGGGACCGGACTTGCCATATCCTGTTAGCCACGGTACAGCATGTGTTTGATGTTTTTGGGGTGCCATTGGCGCCCGAAAAAACAGAGGGTCCTAAGGTGGAGTTGAAGTTTTTAGGTATCATTATTGATACAGTCAGGATGGAATGTAGGTTACCTGTCGATAAACTTGAGGACCTCACGGGGACAATTCGCAAATCCCGTCATTGTAAGAAACTGCAGTTACGATCCCTGCAGTCCCTGTTGGGCAAGCTGAACTTCGCTTGTCGAATTATGCCCATGGGGCGTATTTTTTGCCGCAGGCTTGCGGCGGTGACTGCTGGGATCAAATCGCCGCATCATTTTGTCAGGATATGCAGGGAGCATTGGGAAGATTTGGTGGTTTGGGAGGCGTTCCTGGACAAGTACAATGGACGTTCGCTGTGGATGGAACCGCCGGTGTCCTCTTTATACGGATGCTGCGGATTCGGTGGGTTATGCTGCGTACTTTGGGGGCCGATGGAGCGCTGGCCATTGGCCGGACTCTTGGAGTAATTCAGGCTTCATTCGCAAACTGGTTCTGCTTGAATTGTTCCCCATTGTGTTGGCAGTTGAGATTCGGGGACTGGAATTTCGGAATAAGTGGATCTGTTTTCATTTTGATAATTTGGGGGTAGTGAATGCAATCAATACCTTTATGGCTTCATCACCGCCCGTTGTGTGTTTGCTACAGCATTTGGTATTGCAATGTCTGAATTTCAATGCTTTTGTTTATGCTGTCCATGTGCCTGGGGTGACTAATTCTGTAGCAGATGCTTTCTCGATTACAGTGGGAAAGATTCCGTCAGTTGGCGCCGGAGGTGGAGCAGCTAGGAATTCCGTGCCTCAGTCATCTGTGGAACGTCGCCTTGCCACTGCAGCAGGTTTGATTTAGCAATCGGTTTGTCCATCCACCTGGACGGCATATGAAAAGGTGTGGAGGGAATGGCATGCATTGGTGAGTTCAGTGGGAGGTTGTTTTCAGGAGGAGGATCGGTTGCACATCCTTTTGTATTTCATTGGGAAGAACTGCGAGGAAGGCGTCTCCGTCGCGTCGCTGAATCGGAAAATGGCGGGCTTGGCATTCCTGTTTCAGCTGGCGGGCTGGGCTGATGTTACAAAATCTTTCTGGGTGAAGAAAGCTCTGAGGGGTTACCGGAAAGGGAGGCGGGTTGTGGTCCTATTTCGTTTGAAATACTGGGGTTATTATTGGAGCATTTGCCGCGGGTGTGCACTACGTCATTTGAGTCGGTTCTCTTTAAGACGGCCTTTGTGCTGGCTTTTTTCAGGGCTTTGCAAGTGGGCGAGCTGGTGAGTCCTTCTACAAAATGCGGGGGAGGCTTGAGGGCCTCGGACGTCATGGTGCGGGGTGACAGGATCTCTTTGCTGATCCGGAGATCTAAAACGGATCAGATGGTCAGGGGGAGCACTGTCGAACTCGGACGGGTGCCACATTCTTTGGCTTGTCCGGTCACGGCTGTGATCGAATGGTTGAAGATCAGGCGGGAAGGGCCGGGATCGTTGTTGACACATGCCGATGGTTCAGCGTTGTCACGGTTCCAGTTTATAGCAGTGTTCAGGAAGTGCTTGGCAGCTGCTGGTTTTAATCCAATGGATTTTGCCTCGCATTCATTCAGGATTGGGGCGGCCACAGAGGCCGCTGATTGGGGTTTGGGTGAGCGAGTTTTACAGCGCATCGGGCGGTGGGAATCTCAGTGATTCCGTTTGTATGTGCGCCCTCATCTGTTGTGAGCTTGCCGCCTGTGTGTTGTCATGTTTCGTGTTCTTTCATGTTTTGACACACTGTACTGTTTATCTGTTTGTCTTTAGTTGTTGGGTCAGTCCGCTTGTGTTATTTGTGTTTATCAATACCGAACACCTTGTGTTTTTCAGATAAAGAATGTTTGGTCTGGATACTTGGCCACTCCTATGTGGCTTGGGCGCAAAGAGGGCTGCAGTTAGACCTGAGGGTAGGCAGTTGGGGATCCCTCGGAGTGCAGCTTGTGTGAGGTGGATCGGGGTCCCTGGTATGCTGTGGTCTCGGGTGTTGCCAGAAGTCCATCTTTATGTCAAACTGGATAGACCCCCAGATATCCTAGTGTTACTTGTAGGGGGTAATGACCTAGGGCTTCGGGCAGCACTGGAATTGATCCGGGATGTGAAGTTGGATTTTCTTCGGCTCAGGTCCTTCTTCCGGACACCATTGTGGTCTGGTCTGACATGGTAGGCAGATCTTCTTGGCGTCTAGCACGCTCAGTCGAGAGGCTCAATAAGGCAAGGATTAAGGTGAACAAGGAGGTGGCAAAATTTTTTGTTCGGAACGGCGGCCTAGTGGTATGCCATCGGGAGTTGGAGGGGGACAATAGGATCTATTTGAGAGGGGATGGAGTTCATTTGAACGCAGTTGGAACTGATATGTGGTTCCTGGGACTGGAGGACAGTATTCAGAGGGCTTTTCGGTTGTGGCGGGCCGCCCGAGTGTGAGGCTTCTCACTCGTGTGTTGGTGGCAGGGGTCGCAGGTTTTTGAAGGTGGGCATGGTAAGAAATATGGTTGGTGCAGAATTATTGGAGGGGCCCATCTTGGGTATGGGTACCTGCTAGTACATGTGACGTCAGTATGGCATAAACAGTCTTGGGGCTGTATCGGGTGGTAACTAATTGTCCCCGGGTCGGTGTAATTGCGGCTGGGGGCCGTGTTATGGAACTTGGCGTTTGATACAGTCAATCCGGTAGACCATGCTCACCTACAAATACATGGAGTTTATAAGTGCCAATTTGTTACACAGTTAGCTGGGAAAAAAAGTTATATTTTAAGGAAGGTAATAATAAAAGACCTATTGTTCAATTTTTGTGTGTGTATTAATAAAAGGCCGCTGTGGCCATTTAACTCCAGTGGAGGTGTTGTGTCTTATTTAATAAGGGGGGTAAGTGGGGAATGGTAGTTGTGCATAGACAGCCAGGAAAGTGGCTGCAATACACCAGTCAAGAACAGGCCTGGAAAGTTATGCACAGCATTAAGAGGAGGGCCTACATGACTGTGTTTGCAGTCCAGGCTGTCGTCGGGCAATTTAGGGGTCCTTGAGGATTGGACAGAGCCAGGGAGGAACTAGGTGTGGCAGAGTGGGGATAAGTTTTGAGTTTGGTCAGTAGGGGGTGGCTGGATAAAGTCAGTTGGAGCAGGCACCCAGTGAGGAAGCATTTCCCGCACTCCCTCCCATAGTGGTAGCTGGTAACGCTAGTTTAATCTCAGGTACTAGTGATGGGATTTCTCTTGTGGTCCTGGCGGGTAGGATGGAGTATGACTGAGCTCCCTGTAGGTTTATGTGGTTTTATAGTCAGGGGCAGGGGTCGCAGGTTTTTGAAGGTGGACATGGTAAGAAATATGGTTGGTGGAGAATTATTGGTGGGGCCCATCTTGGGTATGGGTACCTGCTAGTACATGTGACGTCAGTATAGCGTAAAAAGTCTTGGGGCTGTATCGGGTGGTAACTAATTGTCCCCGGGTCGGTTTAATTGCGGCTGGGGGCCGTGTTATGGAACCTGGCGTTTGATACAGTCAATCCGATAGACCATGCTCACCTACAAATACATGGAGTTTATAAGTGCCAATTTGTTACACAGTTAGCTGGGAAAAAAGTTATGTTTTAAGGAAGGTAATAATAAAAGACCTATTGTTCAATTTTTGTGTGTGTATTAATAAAAGGCCGCTGCGGCCATTTAACTCCAGTGGAGGTGTTGTGTCTTATTTTTATAAGGGGGGTAAGTGGGGGAATGGTAGTTGCACATAGACAGCCAGGAAAGTGGCTGCAATACACCAGTCATGTGTTGCACTTGGTTGGTTGTGAACTTATTGTGGTGTTTACATGTCATTGACATTATTTAACCACTTCAGCCCTGGAAGGATTTCCCATATTAGGACCAGAGCACTGCGTCTTTTTAACTGACAATTGCGCAGTTGTGCGACGTTGTACCCAAACGAAATTTGCGTACTTTTTTTTCCTCAAATAGAGCTTTCTTTTGGTGGTATTTGATCACCTCTGTGTCATTTCTGATCACTGCTATAAACAAAAAAAAGAGCAACAATTTTTAAAATAAAATACATATCTAATAAAAAATATATATAAAAAAACTAATTTATTCATTGGTTTTGGTCGATTTATATTCTTCCTTAGATTTTTGGTAAAAAAATTTGCAATCAGTGTTTATTGACTGGTTTGCGCAAATGTTTCTGCATTTACAAACCATGAGTTCATTTCTGGCGCTTTTACTATTTTCTTTTTTTTACTAGTAATGGCAGCGATCTGTGATATTTATCTGGACTGTGATATTGGGGCGGATATGTTGGATATTTTTGACACTTTTTTTGGGACCAATGACATTTATACAGAAATTTAAATATCCACTGATTACTGTGTAAATGTCATTAGCAGTGAAGGGGTTAACCTGCAGGGGGCGATCTAGGGGTTTACTGTGTTCCCCAGGCGTGTTCTAACTGTGAGGGGGCTGGGTTACCAGGGGCATAAGAGATCTAACTGATCCCAGTGACAGGGATCAGTAGACCTCTTAAATGCCCACTGACAGAGCGGTGAACTGCCATGTTTACTTCTGGGGCCCCCATTCTTCCTCTCAGCTAGGCAATCATGGTTCGAGTCTGCCCGAGCTGCGGCCACACTCCTGCTACAGTGCACGCACGACCCACCGTTTATAAACGGCAATTCACGGGACACTGCCACATTGCAGCAGTAAATGTACGCAAGCCGGTCGGGAACCAGTTAACATGTTCTGTGCAATTTGAGCTTTCAGAACTTTTTGACAAGCAAAAGAAACTTTTTATTTGTTTCATAAGTCTTTTGGAGTTCCAATTCTTCATTCCATAAAGAAAACTAACAGAAATCTTCATTCCCTTTAAAAAAAATGGTCACATGACCAAAAAATAGGTATCGGTAATCTGTATCGGTGACTTGCTAAGGTAAAGTATCGGTACTCGGTCCACTGGGACCTGTAGAACCAGGACCCCCCCAAGACTGCGCAGGACATTTATACAGCGATCAGAAATTTAAATATCCACTAATTACTGTGTAAATGTCATTAGCAGTGAAGGGGTTAACCTGCAGGGGGCGGTCTAGGGGTTAACTGTGCAAAAAAAAACTTTTTATTTGTTTCATAAGTCTTTTAGAGTTCCAATTCTTCATTTCATAAAGAAAACTAACAGAAATCTTCATTCCCTTTAAAAAAAATGGTCACATGACCAAAAAATAGGTATCGGTAATCTGTATCAGCGACTTCCTAAGGTAAAGTATCGGTACTCGTACTCGGTGGCACAAAAGTGGTATCGGTGCAACCTTAATTTGTATTTTAAAATTGGAAAATTGCCATGTGTAGCCTTATGGAGACCTCAAGGCTTGCAAATCGAACAATTGTTTTGTATTATAACCTATGGTAATAAAGCAATGATATAAAAAATAATTATTTTATAACATGTATTAAAGACTACCTCCTTTAGTCTTTTGATTCAATTCATTAAGTGGTATTTGTATTGGTTGAGCACGATTTTACCAGCACACTTTGGACCTCAGATATTTTATAAAAGTTTTCACACAAGCATACATTGGTAAATTGGTTATCTTCCTATTTGGGTACTGTGCTTAACAGGATAAGCTGTGTTGATATGATATGATAAAATATATGTTTACCATAGAAAGTAGTTTTATTTCTTAATTTGTCAATTTGGTCTCTAGACTGTGATTGCAGCCACATTGTGCCAGCAGGTATTCTAAAGACATCTCTTGCCATGTATTCAGATTTACCGCAGGTAGGAATAAAATGAAAGGTTGAGCATGTTTGTGTTTTGTATTGTGTGGATGGGAGCCTGCTGGATAGGCTGCCTGCCTGAACACACATATACCATACTGTCTTGGTGTTTATTCTATTATATGTATTTTATTCAGATCATTGTTCTAGTAATAATATTGATTGATCAGTCATTTCAGGTTATAAGCCAGTTCACTGTTGAGCTTGTAGGCTTTGCGTCAGTACTTGAAATTTCATCAAACTGTTCTCTATTTATATCTGACAGTTGGAAACAGTTATATGGAGAACACGGGAAATACACCATTTCAGTTCATTCATCACTAATGGAGCAGGAGAATGGAACAGTAAAGTGTGACACAGTGCTCAGCAAACAACCCTCAAATGCTTACTTGCGTAAGTCTATTTTTTTTTTACTCTATTTGGACATAATCTGCTTAATTTACTAAAACTGGTGAGTCAAAAATCTGCTGCAGCTCTGCATGGTAGTTTCTAACTTCAGCTTCTTCAATTAAACTTTGACAAAAAAAAAAAAATGGAAGCTGATTAGCTGACTAGATTTTGCACTCTCCGGTTTTATCAACCCCAACATGAAAATAAAATGAAAAGTTGAAAGCTGACCTGGCATAAAGTTTCAAGTTCTTATCTTGTAGATCCCCTCCCCAATTTAAAAAAAAACACAGTTAAAGTGTAACTAAAGGCAGAACTTTTTTCATTTTGGATAGAGTTAGGGTCCATTCACATTGGCATTAAAAGCAGGCATTTAAGAGGCTTTAAAAATGCCCCTCAAACGCCTATGCACAAGATACAATAGACAGCACATAGTGCTGTTCACACTAAGCGTTAACATCGCGTTGCTTCAAAATTAAAGCCTCATGTCGGGTTATTAGGTGCTTGAAGCCTTTCAACGCCTCACCATTCAAGTCTATGGTAACGCTTCTCTGATGCTCTGGCAGGCATTTTCTGCACGTTTCCGGTGCGGTTGCGGCACATTAAAATGAGTCACTTTCCATTGTGGTGCATTTTCAACATTCCCTAACGCTCATCAAACACTACAAAGCTGCGCACAGGGCATTTAGAGAGCGTTGTTAACGCTTGTAAACCGCCCCATACTAACGCTCATTGATGCCTGTCTGACGCCCATAGGAGCATTTGTATAGTGTTAGACATTTGGTCCAGTGTGAACGAGCCCTTAGAGAGGGTTATAACCCTTGTTCATTTTTTGCCTGCCCTATATTCATAACAGGAAGTAAGAAGAAATCCCTTTGAAGTGAGGAATCCCGGGGTGTCACCAATGTCCCTATTGGAAGATTTCCCTTCTGTTACTGTTCTAGTGTCAACCCAAAATTTGCAATTTTCATCTACTTTCTCTTTTAATCTTTACTTTTAGAGTTAACAGGACAAATAGAGAGGGTGAATCTCCCTAATAAGGGCAAAGACAGCAATAAAAACTGACTGGTGTTCTCATCTCCTCTATGCGCTATCCAAAACTAAAAAAAAAACAGGTTTTGCCTTTAGTTGCACTTTTAATAAAGTAAATCTACAAAATTAGATAAAAAAGTACTTGCCTTATATCCTGACTCCCTGTATGTGTTGGTGATATCACTTCTTACAAATCTTCAGCACTATGCCAGGAGTATCTTCTTGCAAACTTTGGGTTTGGTGGCTTTACCAAGCTCAGTGATGTCACCTATACCCAGGAGTCAAGGTTTATTTTTACTTTTTACTGATAATTTAGCTTTTTTTTCCAAATAAAATTTTTGTTTTTCTTATTATTTTTATGTAAATGGTAAGCAGGTAAGCATTTTGATGCAAGGTTTGTTTTAAAGTGTATCTGAGGTCAACACTTTTTTAGTTTTGGGTAGAATGTGGGAGAGTTAGGAACTTTGTAGGTTTTGATTGCTGTCTACACTCTGTCTGTCCTGTGATCTCTGTCACCGGCACTGTTACACCAGAATTGGGGTTTCTTCTGTGCTCAGATATTACCAGAATAAGGACAAGTATCACATAATGACAGAAGGAATTGCACAGGAGACAAATGCTTCTCAGAGGGGCGTCTGAAACAAAGTATACTTTTATTAACAATGGAAACAGTTTAAACGATTGTTCTGTGTGGGCAGTTGAAACTGCTTTATGGCAATACTATCATAAAGTCCAATACATTGTATTTGATATGATAAACCTGTCACATTGATATTTTGTGTGCAGTATGCTTGTTTTTGGTGGATGTATATCTATACTGTGCAGCACATTGGTGGTGATGGGGACTTATGTGTTACTATCCAGTACTGCTGGATAGTAACACATAGCCAATGTGACATGTCTTAGTGATATGGGTGTACTGTATAATACATTTGTTCATACCAAAATATAAAATGTAAATAATTTTGGAAATATATTTTTAATGAAAAACATACTGAAAATATGTATCTCTCTCTCTATATAAATAGATATATATGCTTGTTTATTTAATCAAAATGAATGTCACCTGGTAAAAAAAAAAGCAGGCAAAAGTTCTGATCTTTCAGTGCCCCATGCCTCCCTTTGGAGTTCTCCTCTCAATAACTATTGTCAACAAAATGGCAGTTGATGACAAGTGTGTGTCTTATGATCCTGAAATGTCTGACCTTAGCTATGGGCCTTACAATTGATTAAACCTGAAGCTGTCATATCACGCTCAGCAAATAAGATGGGAAGTCCCAGTGGAGTGAAACTTGGGTGCCCTCTTTTATTTTCAATACGTGCACAAACATGTTTGGAAAAGTATGCATCCAAAATCCTACAAAACTTAATGTTCAAAGAATACTTTTCCAAGCTACTATGATGTTCACAGTGATACCTCATGTGTGGTGCGAACACTGTTTACATATGTGTGTGGACCCAACGTATGCGTTTGCCTATGCGCGTGAGCATGGGGGAAGAGGGGCACTTTACATTTTTTTTATTGTTTATTTTATTCACATTTTTTTTACACTTTATCTTTAATTTTTGTTTATCAACTTTATTGCTATCATCAGGGATTAGCAACATCCCTTGTGATAGCATGGGACATAAAAGGTTCTCTTTATGGAGAGATCTGGGGTCCATTACACCCCAGATCTCTCCTCTGCCCTCAAAAGTATCTGATCAAACCAAGACTGGTTTGATCAGATGTGCTATAAACCAGTAACGTCTTGTAAACATCAAACTGGAATTGAAAAATGCTTGTCTCTTCTAGTTTTATAGGCTATAGAGATGATTGGGGAACTTCCTTTCCTCCTTCATTACTATGGTCAGCCATCAAAACCTCGAGTTTCAGTCCCAGGCTCCTCATACAGGTACATCCTAAGGGTGAGAAGTGGGTAACCTCTTCTTTCCGATGTGGCTCCTATGTGTGGCCTCTTGGCAGTTGGGTATTAATGCCGAGCGGCCGCATATATGCATCCCTATGTAAACACATTGCTGTGCTGAGAGTGCACTCCCTGTGGGATCCCAGCACAGTAACCAGTGAGTACCAGAAAACCCCCGATGCATACTTGCGACCAGGAGCTTTCAGATCATGTGACCGCTGTGACTGCCAATTACATGGTCGCATAACTGGAATACCTGCCTACACCTCTTGGTGTTTAGAACCTGTTAAAGGTCCAGGAAGTGGCGGCAGAAAGGGGTTGAGGTAGGCTCAGAAAAATAAAGTGATATCTTCCTGTGTGCACAAACACAAATGTAATTGAAACATTTAATTTTTTTAAAAGTTTTTTTTCTGAAGTTTATGTGTATCTGTAAGACTTTCACTTGTAACGTAGTAAGCATTAGTATTTTGTGGGTACAAGGACTGTGGTATACAGTATGTGTGCAGTGTATACAGTACACAGTATACACATACAGTGTGTAAGTGTTTGTATGTGTGTGTGTGTGTATGTATGTATTTGTGTGTATGTATGTGTGTGTGTGTATGTATCTATATGTGTGTGTATGTATGTATGTATTTGTATGTGTGTATGTGTATGTGTTTGTGTATGTGTGTGTGTTTATGTATCTATTTTTGTGTGTATGTGTATGTCTGTGTGTATGTATCCATGTGTGTGTGAGTGTGTATGTATGTGTGTGTATGTGTGTGTGTGTGTATGTATGTGTGTGTATGTATCCATGTGTGTGTGTGTATGTATGTGTGTGTGTGTGTTTATGTATGTGTGTGCATTCTGTTTAATAATCCCCTTTTTTGCCCCTCCCACTGTTAGATGAAATCTGTCCGAGCTGACCATTCAACGGCGGCGCACATGAATTTTATTTCCTCGCGGTATCCTAGAGTACCCCAGGTCTTTGATTATCCCAGTAGTGCTCACATTTTGTCTTGTTGTTTTGACTTTTTAAATTGTAAAACCAAGCAGATTAATTGTTGTGGATGTTGTCAATGTTTACATACAGTTTACATTATTTCAAGTTGTCAGTGAACTTGCTCTGTTAGAAAAAGTTTCATGTTTGGTCAGTAAAAAACATTGTAGGGGGGATTGGCACTCTTTACTTTAAATTCCATTGACATTTTCAGGTTTGCATGCGCACATGGATTGTCATGCACTCAACATAGCAATTCTTTAACAGATCTGCTGACTCCTACTAGACACCTTTAGAGTATATGTTGCAAGCATAGGTGTGTACAGCCTATTGCATTAGGGTGTGCAGCTCAAAGCTTAACCACTTGCCGACCGCCAACCACAGGTTGACGGCGACAAAGTGGCTCGATATCGCAAACCGCCGCCATACGACAGCGGCTGCGAGATCGCGCACTGTGAGCGCCCGCGCGCTCACTGTGTTCGGGGAGGGCTAGGGAGCGGGTGCGGTGGACTCGATCGCCGCCGTCTATCCGCGACCCCCCCCCGCACTGAAAGAACGGAGGTCCGTGTAAGTAAACATGGACCTCCGTTCTGTGAGAGGGGGAAGGGCTGTGATCACAGCCTTCCTCTACATGGAAGCTGTGATCACTTCCCTTCCCCTGCTAGGGCAGCCCACACACAGTTAGAACACGCCCAGGGAACACAGTTAACCCTTAGAGCACCCTCTGCAGGTTAACCCCTTCACTGCCAATGGCATTTACACAGTAATCAGTGCATTTTTATAGCACTCATCGTTGTATAATTGCCAATGGTCCCAAAAAAGTGTCAAAATGGTCCAACATGTCCGCCGCAATATCGCAGTACCGCTAAAAATCGCAGATCGCCGCCATTACTAGTAAAAAATAAAAAAAAATAAAAACTCCAAAAATGAATTCTCATCATCCGTAAACGCTGCCACTTTTGCGCAAACCAATCAATAAACGCCGATTGCGATTTTTTTTATCACAAATATGAGGAAGAATATAAATCGGCCAAAACTGATGAAAAAAAATGTTTTTTTGTATTTTTTTTTTCGATTTGTATTTTAGCAAAAAGTAAGAAATTTGGTTTTTTTTTGCAAAATTGTCGCTCTTCTTTTGTTTATAGCGGCGATCAGAAATGACGCAGCGATGATCAAATACCACCAAAAGAAAGCTCTGTTTATGGGGAAAAAAAGGACACAAATTTCGTTTGGGTACAACGTTGCACGACCGCGCAATTGTCAGTTAAATCGACGCAGCGCCGAATCGCAAAAAGGGCTCTGGTCCTAAAGTGTGAAATCCTTCCGGGGCTGAAGTGGTTAAGCACATATGTGTGTGCATGTATATTTATACTGACAGTGTCAGTAAGGCAGAGATTGGTGTCAGTGGGGGGGCAGTGAATGATGGCAGTAGTTTTTATTTTTATTATTTTGTACAATTTTATTTTTTTAATTTGTTTTATACACATTTTTTAGGAGCCCGGTTAGGGGGCTTTGGTGAAATATCAAGGGTTTAAACAGGGGGAATCTGTGCCACACAGGGTGATTAGGGTGTGCCAAGGCAAACCTGGCACACCCTGTGTGCACGCCTATGGTTGCAAGTCACATTTGCAGTGTTCGGTGAACATGAAAATAATTCTGTCTCTGTGCTGGTAAGCAGCAGTGTATGAAATTGCTTATGCACACTATTGTAATCTATAATACACTATAACTTCTATTCATGTTTTTTTCACAGTCAACTTCTATAACAGTACACAGCATATGCAGATATGTTTCTGCTTGAAATGTGAATGTAACTGTGCTAACAAATGTCATATAGCCCTCAAACAACAGAGAATATCACTTAGCTGATTAACTGGTATGCTATTGAATGTACAAGCACGTGTTTCATAGTCAACCACATTGGTTAGTGAATTAGCCCTAGGTACACTTTTATATTTGTGCACATTTCCATAAGCATTGCAAGCATATAGTTATACTACCAAGCAGATTCCATAGCATATGCACAATTTCTTTAGTAAATCAGGCATAGGGTGTCTAATAGGGAATAACTACTGCTGTGCTGTTTGGTAGTTAACCCATAATGCTCTGAGAATTCTTTGTCATGTGAATGTTTATTCGTAAAACGAATAAACATATAAAAGACAAGTGTAGTGCTTAACCCGGTGGAGCCGCTGTTTCTCGGGTTTCCTATTCCCATGCCCATGAATCTGCAAGTAGCACCATGCACTCTAATAGGGATGGGCCGAACACCCCCCGGTTCAGTTCGCACCAGAACATGCGAACAGACAAAAAATTTGTGTGAACATTCGAACACCGTTAGTCTATGGGACCCGAACAGGAAAATTCAAAAGTGCTAATTTCAAAGGTTAATATGCAAGTTATTGCCCTAAAAAGTGTATGAGGACCCAGGTCCTGCCCTAGGGGACATGTATCAATGCAAAAAAAAAGTTTTTAAATCGAAGCAGTGATTTTAATAATGCTTAAAGGGAAACAAACAATAAAAATGAAATATTCCTTTAAATATTGTGCGGGGGGGTCCCTTAGTCTGCCTGTAAAAGGATGCACCTCTGTGACGTTTCAAACAATGCCAGAGCAAAATGACGTTTGTGAAGGAAAATCATTTATTATCGCGG
>BLSH010440646.1:254892-269372 GCA_018402905.1 Glandirana rugosa
GGTGTTTTCACTCATGTGGGGAGTGTAAAAACATTTATAAAATAATATAGAAACACATTGTTATAACTTCTTTACTGTGAAACGATGTTACATTTCATCACTCACATGTCGAACATATTGTCACATTTAAACGACAGGAGAGTTTTATTGAGTTGTGTGTCGGTAATTACAGATTTGGCGACCTTTGTTTTCACTCATGTGGGGATTCACTTTTACAGGTTTAATCCAGATTTCACAGTTATAAAACACACCGGTGGTAATAAAAGGTCGTGATGGAATTGGGAGTATTATTAGTAGTGTATTTCAGGTCTCATATACACTTGACTAACGTCAGATAAGGTGGTCACGAGTTTACCAATTTAGTGTCTGACACTCTGTTTAGGAGGTGGTTGTTAATGACGCGAGTGGAGGGTCAAACTGGGGTCAAAGTGATCTCCCAGTTTGAGCGTAACGTTAACATCACTGTCTAGGGCAGGTCTAGTGGAATAGAATTATGAAGGTGAGGCGTGTCGAGTAGAATTGTTGGTGGAGGATTTGTCTCACAGTCTGTGATTTAACCATTTGAGCACTGGTGGAATAGACTGCAATCAGTTCACATATACTCTGGACTTTATGTGATGATTATTATGAGGGTTAAGGTAGTGCTGGAAAATAATGGTGGCCACACAAAATATTGACACTTTAGACCTAATTTGGACATTTTCACTTAGGGGTGTACTCACTTTTGTTTCCAGCGGTTTAGACATTAATGGCTGTGTGTTGAGTTATTTTGAGAGGACAGCAAATTTACACTGTTATACAAGCTGTACACTCACTACTTTACATTGTAGCAAAGTGTCATTTCTTCAATATTGTTACACAAAGATATAATAAAATATTTACAAAAATGTGAGGGGTGTACTCACTTTTGTGGGATACTGTACAAAATATGCTTTGATTGCTGTGCCACAAGCGTCTCATGGACACACATAAACCAATCTTTTAAAAAAATAATAATTTACAATAATTAAAAAAAAGAAAGAAAGCAAGCTTCCATTGCATATGGTTTTGCACACACTGAAAATATACAGAGACATAACCAAAAAACACTACAGCGCTGACACTGTGCTCATTCTGTAGTAATAAAGTGTCATGTGGCAGGATAAAAAAGAAACACTGCGAAATACTTATTCCTGAAGGTATAGGAATAAAATTGTCAATTAGTAGAAAATGGCTGACACTATGGTGCTGGCAAGGCTTCTTGCAGTTGTGGGCTGGAAATCCACAATCTGTAATATTGGGATACCGGCGTCAGGCTGCCCTGCGTTTCGGAAGCTTAACCATGCCTCCATCATCTTGGCTGATGAAGGAGGCATGGTTAAGCTTCCGAAACGCGTCCCGATTGGTTCACACTGCGGTCAGACTGACAGCTCCCCTCACCACTCTAGACACATCGTCTTTGGGCGGACATCTGATTTCTGGATATACCATAATGGCCACACAGGGCAGCCTGACGCCGGTCTCCCTGCACGGCCTCCAGGCTCATCTTGATCCACACCACAGCTGGCTTTTTCCTCCACCAAGGACTGCCTCGTAGCTCCCAGCTTATTACAATCCACTGCGGACAGTCATCCCCTCTCTCTCCCCCTTACTCGCTTGTGAGTTCCATTTGTTTTATATTATATTTTACTTAATAAATTGTGCTATGCTATGCCAGTTTGGAGCTTTCGTCCCTTCCCTTCTGAAAATATACAGAGCGCTATTAAAATAGTAAGGGACTTTGACGCTATGACAGCTATACGTATATGGTCACTGTTTGTATTTTACCTGACCCTTTAAAAAATAAAGGAATTACAACAAAATAGACAGGGACTGCATAGTACCCTGCAACTTTTGAGACAATGAACACTTTGGTGATATATACTGTTATGTACAGTATTGTGTTTATAGTGCAGGGTTGGGGACAGAGTGCTACAGTCAGCATCAGGTTTAGGATACGTAGCGCAGTCTGCAGGGGTCCAGGGTATGCAATGCAACTTGTTCAAGGATCAGGAGTGTTAAGAACTAGGAGCGCAGAGAGAGAACACACACAGGCCGATCACACAAAAACCTGACACACGGGCGTTTATAGGGGATCTTCAGGGTATGAACAACAGGAGGACTAGCTCACACTACACAAAGAAGAAACAGCAAGGGAAAGGGATCTTCAGTACGCAATCTGGGACAAAAAAAGGGGGAAATAGTCCATAGGGCTAGCAATCCAGGGGGCCCAGGCCAGATGAAGCTTGGCCTGACAGGGGTGAGCACAGCGGTGGTTAAAAGTCCTTGGCACAGCCAGGGGTTGGTACGGCAAGAGTTAAAGTCCTTAGAGTGGTAGTATGGCACAGCATGGATAGCCAGTTCATAGGCAGCTATATGGCACAGAAAGGGGAAATGACCTTCAGGGAAGTAACAAGGGGTAACAGTCCATGGAGTGGGGATATAGCACATCAAAAGGGAAACCGTTCACAGGGCCACAATATGACCCAGGCAGGGGAATGCTCCTCAGAATGGTAGCCGCAGGGGGGGGCAGAAGGGTTCAAAGACTCACGCTGCAGAAGTCCAACTGTCCTGAGGAGTGAATGGAAGTGGTCTTGGCATCAGGGGATCCAGGCGGGACACAGGAGATTAAGTCTTCGGTACACAGAGCAGGGTTGACACAGCAGGGTAGTAAGTCCTCCACACAGGCAGGGCACAGGGGGTTAAGTCCTTGGCACACAGAGCAGGGTTGGCACAACAGGGTGATAAGTCCTCATCACAGGCAGGGAACAGGGGGTAAAGTACTTGGCACATCCAGGATACAGGCTAGTACACAGGGCAGCAATGAGGTACAGCAGGAGCACACTCCAGACTCATAGGTCAACGATCCAGGCACAGTGAGTAGCAGGCCACAAGCTGGTACAGCCGAGTCCAGAATCAAAGTCCAGGCACAATGATGGATGGCAGCAATAGGCAAAGGTTCAGGGACTCACCAGTCAACAGCAGCCTCAGTGGGGTAGTCCAAGCTGAGTGGCAGGAGAAAAGAGGTCCAGAGGGCAGATGGCCTTCACAAACCCATGGTAGGTCTAGGGAGGGCTGTGTCTCCTGGCCTCAGCTTCACTCAAGCAGCAGTTGAAGGATGAGTGGAGAAAAGCCCCACAGAACTAAAGTCCCCGCAGTGCACAAAACAAAATCATTCTCAGCAGTTCACCCATCATTTTCTAGTCTCCTAAGGAGACTTGCAGCCATGATCTACTCTGTCCAACATGAAAATAAAGACTGACCAGTCGGCCCCCCTTCATTGTTAACTGTGGTATTGTGAATGCAGTCACACACCTTGTGGTGCCGATGCATCTGCCTTTATCCCCAGCAGGATACAATAATTTATTCCCTCCTTACTGAGGGAGCCACACGTCTGACCCCTGTGGGGGCACAGGAACTCACAAACCAAATTATGCAGATATGTTGACTATGTTACACATTGCACCTGAATTAAGAGATTTGCCAGTTTTATAAAACTAAAATATTGAAAAGATTCAATATTTCTGACCTTCATCACAAGGAGTATGTAACACACAGAGGCTGAAGTCAGTGGCAGGTTCAGGAGTACATGACCCACAAAGAGCAGGGTCCAAGAGTTGGTAATGCACAGAATGCAAGGAACAGGAGTGTTATGCACAAAATGCAGGGGACAGGAGTATGCAAGAGTCAGAAGTAAAAAAACAAAAAGTGCAGGAGTCAGGTTTGTGTACACAGTTAATGGGTAAGGAGAGTGCAAAATTCCCCTTTCAGCAAAAATCCCCACTCCTCCCCAAAAAACAAAATCCAGCACTAAATTGCGTGCTCACTCCCCACCAGCACAAATCCTCTTACCTCCTCCCAGAACAAATCTTGTAACCCCTATGTGGCAGCCAGCATTTCTTTAAGGGGGTTGGTAAGTGCCCCTAGCCGACATCCTCTAACCCCCCTCCCCAAAACACTCCTCCAAGTATACATGTCAGGTTCCGAGGAAGAGGCCGATTGTTGAGAGGGCACCCCTTGTGGCTAAGTGCAGTGCTGTCCTGGAAGTGATACAGGGGGAGCATTGCCCAAAGGTGCACGGTTTGCCAGGTCTTGTTTGTGATGAGCCGGTCACTTGGAGTGAACTGGCAGTTGCTGGGATGACCTGCAGAGCCACTGAGCGTGGGGTGCCGGGCAGAAGATGCCAGTAGGGGCAAACCGGTAGCAGGAACTGAAGACAAGCCAGGGATCATGCACGAGAGATCAGTCCAGAAATGCCAGAGACAGAGTACAGATGAGGGAGCAGACAGAAGCGTAGTCGGTGGTGCAATCCAGAGGTCAATCAGGAGTGGATCGCAAGCAGAAGTCAAACAAGCCGGGTCAGTAACAGGGAACAGAATCGCGGAAGCACAGGACCACAGGAAACACTGGGGAGCTGACGATGAACCAGCAAGGGGTGGCTCCAACAGCAGACTTAAATAGACCAGGAAGTCCTACCCACATCAGTCATACTGTACACCGTGGTGGCCATGATTGTCTTGGGTGGAATTGCCAGTCCTTCTTCGGCTATTTCCCTGACAGTGCCCCCCCTTCCCCAAGGGGCAGCCTCTGGATGCTCAGATGAGCCCATCTTTCAGGATACCTGGTATGGAAACTCTGCAGGAGGTTAGGGGCATGTAGGTTACTTGCAGTTCTCCTCTACCGGGTACCCTTTCCACTTAACAAGAAACTGGGCTTGCCTTCCTCTCTTTCGGCAGTCCACAATGGCTTCCACTTCAAATTCTGGTTCGCTGTATATTAGGACTGGTGGAGGCGGCTCCTCCTCTCTCCCTGGGAAGGGGCTGGGCATGGCTGGCTTGAACAATGAAACCTGGAGCACGGGGTGGATTTTGTAGGACTCCAGCAGGGCACTTTCGAAGGCCACAGGGTTGATAACCCTCTTGATTTCCAACGGGCCAACGAACTTCGGCCCCAGTTTCCTAGAAGGACAGGGCAACCAAAGGTCGATGGAGGAGAGCCAGACCTTGTGCCCCACTTTGAGGTCTGAGTTGCCCTTATTTTCTGGTCATAATGTCTCTTGACATCTTCCTGGGCCTTTTCCATGGTTTCCCGGAGGTTTTGGAGGATGGACTGGAGAAGGGTCAGCCGGTCTTGGACTGCGGGCACTGAGGCTGAGGTACTGAGAAGGGTGATTGGTTGGTTGTTGCATGTACCGAGTTGTTGTAAGCAAACTCGGCACACGGGAGCAGGGAGAGCCAGTCATCCTGGGAGAATGAATAGAAGCATCTCAAGTATTGTTCTAGGGTTTGGTTTGTCCTCTCCATTTGCCCGTTACTCGGTGGGTGGTAAGCCGAAGATAACTGTACCTCAATGGCCAGGCTCTTGTAAAGGCCCATCCCTCTGTCTGAGAAAATACTATCATGGAGGCCGTGTAATCTGAAGATCTTATTGATGAAGGTGTCCACAGTTTCCATAGTGGTAGGTGTGCCCCTCATGGGCAGGAAGTGCGCCATCTTGGATAGGTGGTCTACCACCACGAAGATGGTTTTATGTTCCTTAGATGGTGGCAAATCCATTATAAAATCCATGGAGATCACTTTTCAAGGTTGCTCTGGCACCGATAAAGGTTTCAACAGACCCCAGGCTTTGGTGTTGGATCCCTTGTTGCATTGGCAGACAGTACAGGAGCGTATGTATTGGTTACAGACCAGTTTGAGAGTGGGCCACCAAAAGGACCGTGAGACGAGTTTGGTAGTCTTTTTAACTTCGACTGGCTAGCTGGTGGTCGTGAAAGGTTCTTAGGACCTGTGGCCTAGTCTGCTGTGGAACAAAGACCTTGTCTTGGTGCCATACGACCTCTCCTGGCTTCTTAGTGCAGAGGTCTCTAACTGTGGGCATTGGGCTGCGGCTTGCTCCATAGTAGACTGGAGATCCTGTTGAAGCAATAAGAAGTTCTGTTTTGTTAGCATAGTATCGGGTGTAGCCTCCTCTGGGGTCTCAGGGAACATGTGGGATAAGGCATCGGCTTTGCCATTTTTAGATCCTGGCGGGTAGGTGATTTGGAACTGGAAGCGAGAAAAGAACAAGGCCCATCGAGCCCTGGCGATGTCTCAACCATTTGGCAGATCTGAGGTATTCTAAATTTTTATAATCCATATAGATCATAATAGGATGACTACAGCCTTCGAAGAATGGAGGTAGAGGTAGCACCCTCTAGGAGGTACCTCCATTCTTCCAAGGCTGTTTTTATAGTGAGAAACTCTCAATCCCCCACATTGTAATTCTTTTCTGGTTGGTTCATCTTCCGGAAGGAGAAAGCTATGGGATGGAGTAGTGCCTTGGGCCTCTGGCGCTGTAAAAGAATGGATCCTGTAGCTATTTGTGAGGCATCAATTTCCAGAACATAGGGTAGTGCAGGGTCAGGGTGCTGAAGGGTATCGAAGGCAACTTGAGCCTCAGAGGACAATTGGAAGCGTACATGCTGGCGGGTTGCTTGGGTAATTGGTAAAATAATGGTGGAGAAGTCCTTTATGAATTTCCTATAGAAGTTGGCGAAGCCAACAAACCTCTGCACACCCTTCTTATCCATTGGGGCTGGCCAGTCCACAATTGCTTTGACCTTTTGTGGGTCCATAGTGATCCCTTTGGTAGAAATAATGAAGCCTAAAGTCTGGATGGATTCTTTCTCAAAAATCACACTTTTTGGCCTTTACATACAGTTCGTGTCTCCTCAGGGTGGTTAGCACCTTTTTTACCTGAGACCTATGGAGCTCCAAGGCAGCCGAAAAGATAAGAATGTCATCCAGATAGACAATAATGAAATGGTCCAGGAACTCCCGGAAAATGTTGTTCACCAGGTGCTGCAAAGTATCAGGTGCGTTGCAGAGACCGAAGGGCATGACAAGGTATTCAATGTCTCCGAACCAAGTTCAGAACGCTGTTTTCCACTCATAACCCTCTCGGATGTGGATCAGGTTGTAGGCCCCGCATAGGTCCAGTTTGGTAAAGACCCCGGCATTACAGAATCTCTGGAAAAGTCCCGGGATGAGCGGGAGAGGGTAGAGATTCTTAATTGTAATTTTATTAAGCTCCCTATAGACTATGCAGGGTCTGAGGGACTGGTCTTTTTTTCCCACAAAGAATATGCCTGAGCCCGCAGGAGAGGAAGAAGGACAGATGAACCCCTTTTTTAGATTGTCATGCAAATACAGCCGCAGGGCCTCAAGCTCCTTTTTCCGAGAGGGGGAATATTTGCGGAGCCAGGCAGAAGCTTAATGGGGCAGTCGTATGGCTGATGCATGGAAAGAGCATCCGCACTCTTGGGGTCAAAGACGTCCAGGAACTCCCAGTAGACTGCAGGCACCTCCTGGTGGGCGTTGGGCTGAAGCGTTAGGCAACAGATGGGGTCCCGACGTGTGGGGTGAAGGCAATACTGCTGGCAGTACGGAGAGGAGAAGCAGATCTCCCTGCTGGACCAGTTGATTTGTGGATTGTGTGCCAGCAGCCATGGAATACCCATGATAACCAGGAAAATGGGTGAACTTAAAATATCAAATCTGAGGAACTCGTGGTGGCCAGACTCAGTGGACATGAGGAGAGGAGTGGTGGCTTGGGTAACAGGTCCGGAACGGGGCTTAGAGCCATAAGCCAGGAGGGCTGTCAGCTGCTGTTCCTTAAGAAGAAGGGAGCTGTTGTATTTCGTTGCCAGTGCTTGGCCCAGGAAACAACTGCAGGCCCCAGAATCAACTATTGCCGAAAGTCGCATCACCTCTTCCAACACCTGCAGGGAAACAGGGAGAATCAGGTGACTAGGTGAGGTTGCAGCCACTTGGGAGAGAACAGGGATGTGAGGAGATGGCTTACTGGGATGGATAGGGCAATTGTGGAGTAAGTGGCCCATGCTCCCAAAGTATAGGCAGAGATTGGCTTGTCTTCGCCAGAGCCTCTCCTCGGCAGACAGAGCTGACCGAACCAGGCCACTCTGCATAGGCTCTGACTCTGCAGGAGCTGGGGATTTAGGCACTGCTGATGGAGGAGGAGCGACCTTTGGTAGCATACAGGCGGGCCTGAAAGTTTGAGCTCTTTCGGATCGTCGCTCCCACAAGCGCCTGTCAAGCTGGATGGCAGCGTGAATGAGACCTTCCAAAGTGGTGGGAGTCTCTACTCTCGCTAGCACATCCTTGAGTGGCTCCAACAGGCCCTGACGGTACTGGTGCTTCAATGCTGCCTCATTCCAGCCAGTTTCAGCAGACCACTTGTGGAAGTTCATCGTATAATCTTTATATCCGCCCTTGTTGCAGGGATTCAGCGGTGGCCATCCGCTGTGGGTCATCATACAGTTGAGCCATGGCCTCAAAGAATGCATCCAGGGAATTTGATGAAGGGGCTCTTTTGCTCCAACAGGCCTTGGGCCCATGCCTGGGGTTCATCAGCTAACAGCGACACCATGAAACCCACCTTGACAGTCTCGATGGAGAAGGTGTGCGGTTGCAGGGCTAGATGCAGTAGACAGGCATTTTCAAAGGAGTGGAACTTCTTTTGGTCACAAGTAAATCATTCAATACTACTGTAAGGGTAGAGGTGGCATGTTCCGGAGCATAAGCAGCTAATGCAGCGCTGGCAGAGGGTGAGCCTTGATCCGATGGAGCAGGTGGCGCTGACAGGTGCTGCAGACGACCTTCCAACTGGAAGTAGCCCTTCTGCAATCATTGCACTGCTTGTGTGAGGGCAGAAACTTGTTGGCACAGAGCCTCCAAAGGGGACGCATCTCCATCGGCCTTAGACATTATGGCTGGATTATACTGTCAGGTTCCAAGGAAGTGGCAGATTGTTGAGAGGGCATCCCTTGCGGCTAAGTGCAGTGCTGCCCTGGAAGTGATACAGGGGGAGCGGTGACCAAAGGTGTACGGTTTGCCAGGTGTTGTTGGTGAACTTGGAGTGAACTGGTAGTTGCTGGGATGACCCACAGAGCCACTGAGTGTGGAGTGCCGGGCAGAAAACGCCAGTAGGGGCAAACTGGTAGCAGGAACTGAAGACAAGCCAGGAGTCATACATGAGACATCAGTCCAGAAATGTCAGAGACGAAGTACAGATGAGGGAGCAGACAGGAGCGTAGTCGGTGGTACAAGCCAGAGGTCAATCAGGTGCGGATCAGAAGCAGAAGTCAAACAAGCCGGGTCGGTAACAGGGAAAAGAATCACGGAAACACAGGAGCACAGGAAACACTGGGAAGCTGACGATAATCCAGCAAGGGGTGGCTCCAACTGTAGGCTTGAATAGATCAGGAAGTCCTGCCCACATCAGTCACACTGTGCACCGTGGCGGCCATGATTGTCTTGGGCGGAATTGCCAGTCCTTCTTTGGCCATTTCCCTGACAATACATCTTTAACTTGCCCCCACCCCCCTTCTTGGTCACCGTGTCCCCCTTCCCTACAAGTCTCCATCTATATTGTACTTACTACAGATCTCAGATCAGTGCAACACATGTAGAGTTATGTCCCTCCTCCCTGGCTCCTTCTCCTGTCTGTGTACATAAAAACTTCAGAGCCGAGGAGGAGTTTTCAGTCAGCTCTGCAGTGAGTTAGTGTGAAAGGCAGCTGTTGAGCAGAGATGCCGGCTGCCATACATGATGTGATCACAGCATGTGGGTCCCCTGACATCCTGCACAAGCTGCAGGGCAGGTGTCATTAGCACATACCTGCAAGACGAGTCACTGGAGCTAAGTGCCAGAACTTGTTGCTGGCTGTGATGAGCCCTGCTCCAGGGTTCAGCCTTGATTTACTGAGATGCCGGGGCTCAAATTAAATCTCGGGAACGTCCTTGCAAATTCGGGATGGTTGGGAGGTATGAGTGCCTGTTACAGGTCCAGCGCTGATCCCACAGCATCAGAAGATTATGGCTGTGGGGTATGGGAGAAGGGCAGAGGATTGAAGATTTACACTATGACAGCTGGCACAGGACACAAGGGACACTTTGCATTAAATGTAAATACTGCCCCTTGTGCTGTTGTTTTTTTTTTAATTTATCAAACGTAGAGTTTAAACTGAAAGTTTCAACTACAGAAGCTTTCTTCAAAATAATCACATTGCTCTAATAAAACTGAAGGGGTAAATGCAGGGCAATAACCTGCAAAGACACAACATGGCAAAACTTCAGCTGCATCATTGTCATGTGCTGCTGAGCATGCTAAGTGTGTTGGCTATGCAAGGACCCTCAAGCTGCTTGTTTTATACAATATGACTTGATGACTAAAGGTTCAACGCATGTTCATATGCAAAAAAAATAAAGAGCGAAAATAATATAACAGTACTAAATCTGGTTATTATACATACAGTGCCACCTTTCCTTGGTCGTCTGTGAGAAAATACATTTAAAGGCAGCCATAATATCATGACTGTGTCCTGGCAAAGTAAGTGTTAAGCTAGCATTAATGAAGTAGAGGTCAGTTACAGAGAAGAGCAGTAATTAAAATATTGTATTACAAAGTGAGAATTTCAGTCTGTTTGTGTAATCAATAAGTATGGTGTCAGACAGCTGAGACCAGCCTGGGATTAAACCCCTATCTTAACAGAACTAATGTACCCCTTAACTAAACCAATCAATGGGGGACATCTGGGCTGGTTTCTTCAGGTCCCTCTGGTCTGAGAGGTCTGTTATCACGACAGCTATTATATGTAGTCCAGTCTCTGTCTTTATGTTAGAAATGTTTTCAAACCAGAAGCCTAGCCGTGCATACATTATAGCATATGTACATTTGCAACGTAGAGCCGGTGTCTTTATGAACAGGACAGAATGCCAATAGCAAACTGTAATGTCTGCTACTTCAGGTCTTAAACATCTGCACTGTACTTAATCATGTCTCGCACTACACAGTTGTTAAAAAATAAATACAAACCAAATTGTATTACTTAGAGCAAATCTGGTTTTGGATAGAATGGGAAAGGGTTAGATCTTCTCTAAAGTTTTACTGTTTGTGTCCCTGCTAGGGAGATCTACCCCTGGTGACCATTGTCACTAAAACAGAAAGTGAAGAGAAATCTACATTTTTAGAGTTGTCACCAGAATAAGAGGTTAGCATAAGTGTAAGTTCGGGGACCTATTCCAGTTTCAACAGTGTAAGAGGGGGATTTCCCTTGCTTTAGGGAGATTTCTTCTCACTTCCATCTGTATCTCATGCTTGCCCAAACTTACAATCCCTCACACTAAAAGCAGAATCACCAGGTCATACACATTCCTCCTATTATTTTAGAGCACCTTTGTCACCATGGGAATGCAAATTCAGGTTATTATCCATTCTGCCAACTAGTGGATTGCTGACTATTTCAGGTACTTATATAGCACCATCAATTTATGCAGCGCTTTACATATACAGTATCTCACAAAAGTGAGTACACCCCTCACATTTTTGTAAATATTTTATTATATCTTTTCATGTGACAACACTGAAGAAATGACAGTTTGCTACAATGTAAAGTAGTGAGTGTACAGCTTGTATAACAGTGTAAATTTGCTGTCCCCTCAAAATAACTCAACACACAGCCATTAATATCTAAACCACTGCCAACAAATGTGAGTACACTCCTAAGTGAACATGTCCAAATTGGGCCCAATTAGCCATTTTCCCTCCCCGGTGTCATGTGACTCATTAGTGTTACAAAGTTTCAGGTGTGAATGGGGAGCAGGCGTTTTAAATTTGGTGTTATCGCTCTCACTCTCTCATACTGGCCACTGGAACTTTAACATGGCACCTCATGACAAAGAACTCTCTTAGGATCTGAAAAAAAGAATTGTTGCTCTACATAAAGATGACCTAGGCCATAAGAGAATTGCCAAGACCCTGAAACTGAGCTGCAGCATGATGGCCAAGACCATAAAGCAATTTAACAGGACAGGTTCCACTCAAAACAGGCCTCGCCATGGCCGACCAAAGAAGTTGAGTGCACGTGCTCAGCGTCATATCCAGAGGTTGTCTTTGGGAAATAGACATATGAGTGCTGCCAGCATTGCTGCAGAGGTTGAAGGGGTGGCAGGGTCAGCCTTTGGGTGCTCAGACCATATGCCACACACTGCATCACATTGGTCTGCATGGCTGTCGTCCCAGAAGGAAGCCTCTTCTAAAGATGATGCACAAGAAAGCCTGCAAAGTTTGCTGAAGACAAGCAGACTAAGGACATGGATTACAGGAACCATGTCCTGTGGTCTGATGAGACCATGATAATCTTATTTGGTTCTTATGGTGTCAAGCATGTGTGGCGGCAACCAGGTGAGGAGTACAAAGACAAGTGTGTCTTGCCTACAGTCAAGCATGGTGGTGGGAGTGTCATGGTCTGGGGCTGCATGAGTGCTTCCGGCACTGGGGAGCTACAGTTCATTGAGGGAACCATGAATGCCAACATGTAATGTAACATATTGAAGCAGAGCATGATCTCCTCCCTTTGGACACTGGGCCACAGGGCAGTATTCCAACATGATAATGACCTCAAACACACCTCCAAGACCACCACTGCCTTGCTAAAGAAGCTGAGGGTAAAGGTGATGGACTGGCCAAGTGTTACCAGAGGGGCATCCTCATACGGAAGGTGGAGGAGCACAAGGTCTCTAACATCCACCAGCCCCATGATGCCAACATGGAGGAGTGGAAGAGGACTCCAGTGGCAATCTGTGAAGCTCTGGTGAACTCCATGCCCAAGAGGGTTAAGGGAGTGCTGGAAAATAATGGTGGTCACACAAAATATTGACACTTTGGGCCCAATTTGGACATTTTCACTTAGGAGTGTACTCACTTTTGTTGCCAGTGGTTTAGACATTACAGGCTGTGTGTTGAGTTATTTTGAGGGGACAGCAAATTTACACTGTTATACAAGCTGTACACTCACTACTTTACATTGTAGCAAAGTGTCATTTCTTCAGTGTTGTCACATGAAAATATAGAATAAAATATTTACAAAAATGTGAGGGTGCGTACTCACTTTTGTGAGATACTGTATATACTGTACAGTCACATCAGTCCCTGCCCTCAAGGAGCTTACAATCTAAGGTCCCTAACTCATATTCATAAATACATACAGGTATACTAGGGCCAGTTTAGACAGGAGTCAATGAACCTACCGGAAGGCCTTTGGAGTGTGGGAGGAATCTGGAGTACTCAGCGGAAACCCACACAGGCACAGGTAGAACATGCAAACTCCAGGCATGTAGTGCCTCATGGTTGGGATTTAAACCGATGACCCTAGTGCTGCTAGGCAGAAGTGCTAACCACATAGCACTGTACTGCTCACTCTGGGATCATTGCCAAACCACTAAAAAGAAGCAGCTTAATGCAAACTAAAGCAAAAAAGCAAGAAAGAAAAAATAAATAAATATATATATATATACACACAGGCGGTCCCCTAGTTACAAACATCCGACTTACGAACGACTCCTACTTATAAACGGAGGTAGGCAACAGGAAGTGACAGGAAATCTCCCCCTAGGAAGGGAAATTCACTCCTGTAAGAGTTATTATGGGAAAAAGGTGTCTCCACTGATGCTTTATCACCAATCCTTGTTTCCACAACAACCCAAAATTTTCAAAATCCAATTATCATTGGGACAGGAAGTGAGGTGAAATCTTCTGAACAGAAACATAGACAGCAAAACAAACATTACAGGGGTGTTAACCCTTCCCTATGCTGTCCAAAAAGCTTAAAAATAGTTTTTTTTGGCTGAAGCTACAATTAAAAAATGTGCTTGTTCCAACTTACAAACAAATTCAACTTAAGAACAAACCTACAGACCCTATCTTGTTTGTAACCCGGGGACTGCCTGTATATACACACAGGATAGACTCAATATCAGCATAACCCATCATTTTGATGCAGATGTACAGTATGTAAAACAGAGCACAAAACCATTTATTTTAGATGCATAGTAGCTTAAAACAAACTATCAAAAATGTATCCATACCAGGCACTGGAGAGATTGCATGTCTGGATATAATATAGTGTCTTGTGGATGAAAGGGGGGGGAACAGACATGGATCACAGCTGTAGATTAGTCGAGGAATTTAGGGAGGTCATGATGGGAGTTGTAGTCTTACAGAATAAAATATGTGGTTCATAAATGTGAAGCTGAGAAGACATATTAAAGCCATCATTGACTACCTGTCGATCACAGGGAACTGACAGGGCTGCGCCAATGCTTCTCTCCAGCCTCCACCACTCTCCTTTAAATAGCAGAGCAGAGTGAGAGGCAAAATAGTGCTGGATGGATGGCGGGAGCTGCTTTAGTTAACTTTGCAAGTTAACCAGCAGGTGATTGGTTGCTAGGCGGTCCTAGCAACCAATCATCAGCTTGTTAACATGAAAAGTTAACCCTGGCAGCTGCGGCTCCTGTCTTCCATTCAGCACTGTTACACTCATTCTGCTCTGATTTACAGCTGGTGTAAGGTAGGAGAGGGCTACTTACGCATGGCTGTGTGTTGTGAAGGGGCAAATGTCTGAAC
>BLSH010440646.1:269382-307663 GCA_018402905.1 Glandirana rugosa
GAACCCCCCCCCCCCCCCCCACACACAGATCTTTGATTTCCTCCATGTTTTCCAGGTACAGCCCTGGCCAAAAGTTTTGAGAATGACACAAATATTATTTTTCACAAAGTCTACTGCCTCCGTTTTTATGATGGCAGTTTGCATATATTGCAAGGATATTTCTGCTACTAATAGTTGCATCTAAAATAACAATTTATTGGATCATCAAGAACTTCAAGGGGAGAGGTTCAATTGTTGTAAAGAAGGCTTCAGGGCACCTAAGAAAGTCCATCAAACACCAGGACCATCTCCTACAGTTGATGCAGCTGTGGGATCGGGGCACTACCAGTGCAGAGCTTGCTCAGGAATGGCAGCAGGCAGGTGTGAGTGCATCTGCATCAGAGTGAGGCGAAGACTTTTGGAGGATGGCCTGGTGTCAAGAAGGGCAGCAAAGAAGCCACTTCTCTCCAGCAAAAACATCAGAGCAGACTGATATTCTGCAAAAGGTACAAGGATTGGACTGCTGAGGACTGGGATAAAGTAATTTTCTCTGATGAATCCCCTTTCCAATTGTTTGGAGCATCCAGAAAAAACCTTGTCTGGAGAAGAAAAGGTGAGCGCTACCATCAGTCCTGCATCATGCCAACAGCAAAGCATCCTGAGACCATTCATGTGTGGGGTTGCTTTTCAGCCGAGGGAATGGGCTTACTCACAATTTTCCCTAAGAACACAGCCATGAATAAAGAATGGTTCAAAAACATCCTCTGAGAGCAACTTCTCCCAACCATCCAAAAACAATTTGGTGATGAATAGAGTTGAGCGAACCCGAACTGTAAAGTTCGGGTTCCTACCGAACTGTAAAGTTCGGGTTTGTACCGAACTCTGAGGTATCTGTGACCCGGACCCGAACCTGGACATTTGAAAAAAGTTTGGGTTCGAGTTCTGGGTTTGGGTATTTGATCACGCATGTTGAATAGCTGCAGGGCGTCCAATCAACAAGCGTTTCACTGGTTTGCCCTTAGAAGCCATCACAGCCATGCCTACTAATGGCATGGCTGTGATTGGCCAGTGCATCATGTGACCCAGCCTCTTTATAAGCTGGAGTCACTTAGTGCTGCATGTCACATGCTCTCAGAGTAGTGTAGGGAGAGGATGCTGCCGGTGCTGTGAGGGACAGATTGCAGATAGATAGATAGGTAGAGATTACTACTGCTTTTAGGGACAGATTGCAGATCTCATCCTGCATTACAGAACGATCTGACTGGACTAGTCTACTGCTTAGAGGGACAGATTATTGCTTTAAAATCATCTTCTAGTTCTATAAGGTCAGGTTCCTGCTGTTGCTGTAAGGGACAGATTATTGTTCTAAAATCATCGCCTACTCCTATAGGGTCAGGTTCCTGCTGTTGCTGTAAGGGACAGATTATTGTTCTAAAATCATTTTGCAGCCCTCCAGCACTTTCCAGGACTTTTTTACAGTCATTTTTGTGCCGAAAAGTTCGGGTCCCCATTGAATTCAATGGGGTTCGGGGTAAAGTTCAGGTCAAGTTCGGTACCGAACCCGGACTTTTTCCAGAAGTTCGGCCGAACCCAAACATCCAGGGGTTCGATCAACTCTAGTGACGAACAATGTCTTTTCCAGCATGATGGAGCACCTTGCCATAAGGCAAAAGTGATAACTAAGTGGATTGGGTAACAAAACATCAACATTTTAGGTCCATGGCCAGGAAACTCCCCAGACCTTAATCCCATTGAGAACTTGTAGTGAACCCTCAAGAGGCAGGTGAACAAAAAAAAACCTGCAAATTTTGACAAACTCCAAGCATTGATTATGCAAGAATGGGTCAGGATGTGGCCCGGAAGTTGATTGACATCATGCCAGGGTGAATTGCAGAGGTCTTGAAAATGAAGGGTCAACACTGCAAATATTGACTTTTTGCATAAACTTAATGTAATTGTCAATAAAAGCCATTGACACTTATGAAATTCTTGTAATTATACTTCAGCATACCATAGTAACATCTGACAAAAGATCTGAAAACACTCAAGCAGCAGACATTGTGAAAATTAATACATGTGTCATTCTCAAAATTTTTGCCCAAGGCTGAAAGGTTGCCTACCCCTGCATTAAAGGGTTGAAAGGTACACAGGGATCGATTTAAACCCTGACATATATATTTCAACTTCCTTTGTTTCTTCATATCAAGCCCTTGGCCAGAACTGTACACAAACAAGTTGGATCTCTTTACAGGGCCCTAGTATCCTCTGTTCAGACAGTTCCCCCCAGTCTGACTCTCTGCCTTTCTATGGGCACACTTCTGGCCCTTTAGCTTCACAACCTTCCTGCTATATATCTAGGTTCAAGTTCTCTTCCGCCATGTTTGATTTCATAGGCAAGATCTTGGTCCTTTTGGAGGCTGTTGGCAGCAGGGGTCATAAGCAAGCCCCTTCAAGATGTGGAGAGTTTGATGAGCACAGCTTATTGGGGAGAAGTCCTCAATGTCCTTTTTATGCAGGGCACTTGATTGTCAGCAAAAGCCCATCTTTTCATCAACATTCTGGAACTCAGTGTGATTTGGTTGTATTTTGAATGCTGGGCCCCTAAGTTGTGAGTTTACTTGATAAGAGTCCAAATAGCCAATGCAACAAAGGTGTTCCAAATCCTTCTCCGTAAGTGACGGAAGCTAGACTTCTTGATCCAGATTCAACAACAAAATGGACAGGTTTTTCGCCAAGTCCAGGCTTTGTGCCCCTTCAGCTACTCCCTAGTCTGCTCTGTACAATCGAGCTGAATAGTGATCCTCATTGCACCAAACTGGACATGGGATTTAGACATAGTTAGACTCCTAGAAGACTCACTGTGGACCCTTTCTAAATTGTTCAAACTTTCCCTCCCAAGGAGAGGTGCTCCATCCTGCTTCTCAGTTGCTGGCTTTAACTGCATTGCTGTCAAATTTTAGGTCCTATCTTTGTAACTGGAATGCCATTCTGCATAGTGTGAGACCAGGTATATTCATCCTAATAAATATTATGTAGGACACATCCTGTCCTTCCTTTAGTCTGGCCTTGAGTACCATCAAAGGGCAAATCTCAGCCTTAGCAGTTCTATTTTAGAGACTATTGACCTCAAATACAGTTGAGGCCTTTGTGAAAGGTGTAGCACCTGTTCAGAATATTCCATTATCTGACCTCACTGAAAATGTGGCTTTTCTCATCGTCCTCATCTGTGCACAGTGGTTGATCCTTTCCTAGTATTATACAAGGACAAAATTGTCCTGAGGCTTAAAGCCTCATTTCTCCCTATTGTGGTTTCCTCCTTTCCCCCAACAAGGTCATAATTCTTCCTTCTTTATGTCCTGCTCTGAAACATCCTAAGAAAATCTCTCTCCTCTAGCTTTACATGTGAGTCTACCTCCTGGCTACAACCTCTATTAAGCAAGTGGCTTTCCTCTTTGTGCTTCCGGCATCAAGCCCATGATCTAAAGGATAGGGTTCCCCCTTCTCTGTTAAAGCGCACTGTAGGGGCGTGGCTTAGCTATGGTGCTGTGAGGTTGCCTGCCGAGGAGCTCCGTGCAGTGATTGGGGGAGAGAGCCTCTCAGAGTCACCGGACCTCAAAGATTCTTAATGTCTACATCAGACAAAGCCCCGGGGACACCCGCTGCACTCAGAGGATCAGACATTTCTGTGTACTTCCTCAGGAACACCGCCACACCGATCCTGGCTGCAGATTCCAAGATGGCGCAGCTGCGCACCAATACCACCAACAAACAATATCAGGCTGCGGGGGATACCGGAGACCACCTCTGGGGGCGAACTCCGAGCTACTGTCACCACCATATTTAATAGCCCCCTGGACAAACCACCCACAGAGGAGTTGGAGCTGGATCGTGTGCACAGAGTGCAGGGGCCCCGAGGTGGAAATGCTCCTCTTCTCAGGATTGTTCTCGCCAGGGTGCATTTTTATACTATCAAAGAGGAAACTTTGCAACAAGCTTGGTCCAAGGGCTCGGTGGACTTTGATGGGGCCACTGTTCGATTATTCCCTGATCTTTCCAGGCTCACTCTCCGGATGAGGGGTATCCCCCGCCCTTTGTTGGAGATCATTAGGTCTTCTGGAGCCACATATCGCTGGGGACACCCATTTCATTTATCGTCCAAAAGGGCAATGGCTCCTTTATTCTACATTGGCCAGAGCAGCTACCAGATCTCTTCACCTTCCTGGGGGCACCAGAGGTCTCTATCCCAAACTAGTTGGACTTTCCCATTACCCCAGGATTTTCATTTTCACGTTCCAAATCTCTGAGGCCACAAAGATCCAGAAGATGCAGACAGCACTCCAGTTCAAGGGCGGAATTCAGGGCTACACCGTCTTCTTCTGAACCGTGATCAGACTAGTTTCTCCTGCTACAGAGGCGGGCGGACTAGATGTTTTTCATAGTCCGATGTATAATCTTATAGTTTTCCTTAAGTTCGTGACACCCACAGACAATAAGGGCCCAAGCCTCTTTTGGGTTCTGCACTGTTTATGTTAAGTTGAACTGGTTTTACTAAGTTGTGCTCTGCAGCCGGATGGGGGCTGATGTGCTGCTTATCCCTGCCACTAGAGTCCAGTGGAAAGGCTCTTTCCTCATTTTTGTCCTCGCCCTCACTGTGTTTTAGTGAAATTTCCTCCTTTTATTTTTTACCTAACAGGCAAGTAGCTGGGGGAGGTGGCAAGTCCCCCCGGAAGGCTGGGGAGCGAAATGTGTGGTGCCATGTGTATTGTGCTAAGTGCTATGCTATTGTTGGGCCGCAATCAGATACCTCAGTTGGTTCAGCGGACACATCCTTACCCTCAGCACGCTGGACTTGTACTCGTAGAGGATAA
The DNA here is from genome assembly GCA_018402905.1 of Glandirana rugosa. NCBI lineage: Eukaryota > Metazoa > Chordata > Amphibia > Anura > Ranidae > Glandirana > Glandirana rugosa. The sequence continues at coordinate 274,230 of BLSH010440646.1, forward strand.
GAAGTGGTGTAAACATCCTGCATTCTGACTGTGGAGGTCTCATTCCAATTTGCTCATATAGGCTCTTACCCAACTGCACATCTCCCACTGCTTTACAGAGTCAGCCTTCCACTTCCCACCCACAGGCTGCACTTACAGGCGCTAGGCTTTTGAGAGCCGATTTTAGGGAATTTAGGGAATCCCTTTCCAACACGGAAGAAGAATTTAGGGAAAAGTGGAGACCATGAAGATACTTCACTGGTATGGAGGCCTATCTTTGAGAAGTGGCCCGACCTGAATCCCCTCTGAGTTAAATTTAAGTATCACCCCCTGACAATGATATTGTAGCGAAGGTTAACCCTTCTGAGAGAGCGACCCTCTGGTCCCCTTTCTTCCCCCCACCCTGCCCCCTCTTTTTTTTCTCTTCTTTCTCCTTTTTTTGCTTCTCTTCTCTCTCTCTTCTAGTTACTACCCATGCAAAAGTAAACTGGTAGACTTTTCAGGAGAGAAGTGCACACAGATGCTTAATAATGGATCAATATAAAGAAGTATGTTATTGGAAATGCTTTCAGGTGTGCTTGCTCTGATCTCTTGATGTTCATCATTTTCTCAGTTGGCATTTCATATTAATGTTTGGTTATATTTGAATATCTGTATGCCGGGGTCTGCCAGGCCCCTGGTTAATTCTGATTTAAGAGTTTTTTGATGATGCAAAGATATTTCGGAATTGTCAACAGATTTTCATGGATCATGTGAATATACGCCGATGGATGTTTTCCACTTTGTGGAGGACGGACGGCTTCTCTGTCAAGCTAAGTGATATGTGAACTGAGGTGGTCCAATGTTTTGTGCGATACTTTGCCATAATAAAAAGAATTTAAAAAAAAAGTACACTGTAGCAGATCCACTTGTGCTTCATTTACATTTAAGTATCCGTCATCTGATTCTGCTTTTTGAATTCTATTGCACCTATATTGACCTGCTTGTTACATGGGCCTATTGGCGGTTGTTTGCTATGTTGCCCACCCCTCAGTTGGACTGCTTTTGGACATCCAACGGTTAAAGACTAAAGATCCTGGGGGCGTGGCTTAGCAATGGCGCTGAGAAGACGCTTCTCCCCGAGTTCTGCTGAGACGGGACCCGAGACGAACCATTCAGGCTTGGCTATAAAGCTTTTACCGCATGCCGGGTGATCGCAAAATCCCACTCACCTCGAGGGGAACCAAGGGGCCCGGAGAGAATGCAGTATTTCCTGAGGAATCATGATCTGCCTTTTCCGGCCCCTCAGCCCAAGATGGCACAGCCTCCTCCAGCAAGAAGACTGCTCTGCCTGAGCCTGGTGCCAGGTTGCTTGGAGTTGAACATCCACGGCCACAGAGACCGGCCTTACCCATCCTCTCCCCCGAGTTACCCCTGGAGGACTCCCATGTCGGAGGGCCACGTGGATGGCTCCATTAGAGACCTGGTTGCCTCCTTACCTACCAGACAGGACCTACAGGCAATGGCCTCCTCAATTGTCAATGCTCTCACCAAGGAACTGCATGACCTGCCGACCAGGTGGACATAGTGGAGGAGCGGGTCGCTGAGTTGGAAACCTCTGCCAACACCACGGAGGCCCGGCTGTCAGCCCTGGAGTCAGACCAGCAGGCCTTCCGCCGTCACCTAATCGATGTCCAGCTGCGCGTGGACGATGGGGAAACCACAGTCGTAGGAACAATCTGCGCCTCCGGGGTATTCCTGAGGCAACTAGAGGGCCAGACCTACGGGCTAAAGTTACAGCCATTCTGAACCAATACCTGGATAAACCCCCCCCCCACTGCAGACTTAGAGTTAAACAGGGTCCATAGAATGCTGGGAACCCGCGCTCCCCCAGGGGGTCAGACTTGCCAGATCAACCCAGGGATGTGCTGTGCAGGGTCCACTTTTTCAATATCAAAGAGGACATTCTCAGGCAAGCATGGGCCAAAGGCCCGCTGGACTTTGATGGGGCCAGCATACGGATCTACTTAGATGTCTCCCGTCAGACACGCATCATGCTGGGCCTTCTGCATCTCCTCCTGGACCTGCTAAGAGACTCTGAGATCACATATCATTGGGGGCACCCCTTCCATCTGATTGTGAAGAAGGGTGGTGAGGAGTTTTACCTACGATCACCAGAGCAGCTGCTGGATCTATTTCAATTCCTCGACAAGCCGGCCATAGAGGTTCCCAATTGGCATGACTCCCTCCTCAACCAGGGGATGGCGTTGCCTCCCCCGCCGCGACCACAGAGGTCCCGGTCCAGAGCCCAGAGTAGAGAGGCTCCCAGGCGGCGACCTACCACCTCGGAAGCTTAAGGCACCCGACCGTCACGGACCCCGGTAAGACTGTTCGATTACTACACCTGGTTTTCCCTTGGCCCATATCCTGCCCACCTTATCTTCAGTTGGACAGTCCCTATCTCCCAGCGGGCCACCCTCCATGACATTCTCTGATCGGACACTCCGGTCTTGGACTTTGCCTTATCCGTGGTGGTGGTGGTGATCTGATAGATGGCCCCCTTCCTATCCTTCACCTCCATGCTGGGCTTGGGGGCTGCCCTCCCTGGCACCGGGCTATGCTGCAGACTATTGACTTTGGCCTTGGTCCCCTGTCCTCCCCCCCTCGGTGTCCGGGGAGCTTCTCCCCCTATCTTCCCCGCACCCCGGTGCGGGGACATCCTAATGTGACTGACATCCTCTGTATACCCGGTCTGTGGACATCTCCATATGTGGGGTGGCCTCTGGACACTGTTACGGCTCAGCTGCCTTGATCCGACACCTCCTTTCTGCACCCGGGTGTCTCGACCAGCCGATCAAACAGTGCTTTGCTCTCAGGATGTTTTGCTATCAGGGGGGATGCCTCTCCTGGGGGTGGCTCGACAGACGGAGTGGAGCCCCGCGCTGCACTTCGCCCTCTCTGTGCCGTCCCGGTCCCCCACATGTGGGCCAGGGCGAGGTGTGGGGGCCTGGCGGTCAGCTGTGGGGGAAGTGGGGGGGCTGTTGCATGGGGACTCAGCCTGGGTTGATGCTTGCTCTGAGATGAGGACGGCCCCAGCTGGCCCTCCACGGAGGGTCCGCCGGGTGCTGGGGGGGCATCAATGCACCCACTACTGAGGTTGCCTGGATATTTGTATTATGCAGGATCTGTACATGTCTGGCAGGGGCTCGGACGGGATGTGTGGGGGACCCTCTCCCCCGTCCTTTGCAGGGGGGTTACGTGGCGGTCTGCCATGGTGAGGGCTGGGAGAGGCCCTGTTGCTATTCCCTTGGGATGGCTACCCTCCCGGAGCGCTGTGTTGGGCAGTCAGGGGTCATCTGGGCTGTGCCCCCCTCCTCTCCTTGCCCCCACATAAGGCTGGGCCATTGGATGGTGCATACTCTATATGATTATAGGTTTTTCAGTTTTTTTAATGTGACAAACTTACTCAGGGGTTATATATGTTATCTGTTTGCTTCTACGGTCTCCAGGACCTAGAGTTTAGAGTTTAATGCTGCTAGGTCATATTCAGCTGTAATCTTCCTGTATCACACTCCAGGGAATCTCTGGGCTTTGTACCTTAGGTAGGGGGCCAAGGGTCTCGACGGTCCCTATCTCTCAGCATCTCCATTTCTTAAGAACTAGTTGCGACTACATACCTGTCGTGTGGGGCGAAGTACCTATTCCCCCCCCCCCCTTTAGGGCAAGGACAGTGATATCTGCCCCTGGGCGATACCGGTGCACTAAGGCATTTAGCCTATACATTAGACTTTTCCCTTCTCCCCTCATTTGACCGGGATTTTTGCCTCTGTAGTTCCTTGTGTTCTTTCCTTCTGTTTGTCAGTCCCCTATTGTCTCAATCCCAGCTTTCTCTTGTAAATTTTCTTCTCCTCTCTCCCCCCCTTTTTTTTCCCTCTGTGCGGCCCGTGTTCTTCTCTGCCGTAGGTGGCTTCTCTGCTGCACCTAGATACCTATGTGCTCATGGGCCTCTTCAAGTTTACCTCCCTCAATATCCGGGGGCTCAATAACACGAGAAGCGATCTCAGTTCCTATCATTTCTGAAAAAAGAGGGGACGCAGGTGGCCTTACTTCAGACTCATTTTAGGGGTGACCATATACCCAGGCTCACAAATAGGACATTCCCCATGGCGTATCACAGTGTCTCCCCCATCTCCAAGGCTAAAAATATCAGCATTCTTGTAACCGGTTGCACCCATTGGGTGCTGGAAGCACAAAAAAATAGATCCTTCGGGTCGCTATCTCTTTCTCCGGAGTAGGATTTCTGGTATCCAGGTCACCCTGTATTTCCCAAACAAGGACCATGCACAATTTTTAAGTAAACTCCTCCCCAAACGCCTGGATTTTTCAGATGGCCTCTTGTTTTTCGGGGGAGACTTAAACTTTGCCATGGAACCTCTACTTGATGTATCGAGAGGCGCAACACACCTTTCCTACTCTTGCCTCCGGAGGATAAAGACGGACCTTCATTCCTTACACCTAGTCAACCCCTGGCGGATCCAGCATCCCCAGGATCGCGACTACTCCTTTTCAGGGGTACACGATACCTACTCCAGGTTGGACTACCTCCTGATCCCTCATCAGGAACTTGTGAGGGTGGTGGACACCTCCATTGGTGTTGTGTCCCTCTCGGATCATGCCCCAATTCACCTTACTATGCGGTTCGACCAATTGGTGCGCTCCCCGTCGAGCTGGAGGCTAAATGAAGCCCTCCTTCAGTTAGAGGAGATCCGTTTGGATGTCCTCACAGCCCTCGGAGACTACTTCTCCACTAACACCAACTCGGTCAGTAACCCTTTGGTGGTCTGGGAGGTGTATAAGACAGTGGTGCGGGGGGGTCCTGATCAGATGGGGCGCCCGTCGCAAGAGGGAACGATCGCGCCAGATGGAAGACCTCTGCTTGCAATTAGGTATGCTTGAATGCTAGCACAAGGAATCCCTGGCTCGCTCAACTCTTCAGGACCTCTTGAGGGTCCGAGAGGAACTCCACACACTCTTGTTCCATCAGACAAAGCAAAAATTGGCCTGGGCACGGAGGGCAATGTTTGAGTTCTCTAATAAACCAGGTACGCTTCTGGTGAGGGCGCTTCGGGGCCCACGAACCAGAACCTACATCCCCAACGTACTTTCAGCCACGGGCCAGAGACTATCCATGTCCTCCGACATAGCAGGGGAATTCCACTTCTTTTTCAAAGGCTTATACAATTTGGGAGATCCCCCTCTGGCTGTTAGCTCGAGGGAGGAAGAGACTACAGCACAAGCATACCTGCTCTCCTCTGGGATGCTGTCACTGGAACCCTGAGGGCCTCGAAACAACCCATCACACCTGAGGAGGTGGGGGCCTCCCTGGTGGAGGCCAAGCCAAGGAAAATCCCGGACCCAGACGGCCTGACCCCTTCTTACTATAAAGTCTTTTTTGAGACCCTCTCAGGGCCCATGGTCAGGGCTTTCAATGCCCTTACGGACGGCTTCTCCTTCCCCGTGGACTCCCTGAGAGCTTACATCTCACTCATCCCTAAGGAGGGAAAGTACTTACAGCAGTGTGGGAGTTACCGGCCCATTGCTCTTTTGAACACCGACCTGAAGTTATTCGCCAAGGTCCTAGCAAGCCGACTGCTCCTGCATGTGCCGGGGTTGGTCCACCGAGATCAGGCAGGTTTTGTCCCCTTGTGGGAAGCAAGGGACAATACCATTCGGGTACTGAACCTTATCCATGTGGCGAGAACAAGTAAACGGCCTCTCCTCCTGCTCTCCACCGATGCAGAGAAGGCCTTTGACAGTTGACGGGTCAGTTGGTCCTTCTTGAGTGCCACACTAGAACATATTGGCCTTCGAGCCTAGATGCTCAGCTGGATCCTCTCCCTATATTCTACTCCCACAGCAGCGGTCAAGGTCAACAAGACCCGGTCGGCCTTCTTTGACCTTTGCAACGGTACCAGACAGGGGTGTCCCCTGTCCCCTCTGATCTTTATCCTGACCCTGGAGCCATTCCTGTGTAGGGTGAGGGCGGACTCGGAAGTGGTAGGATACCCTAGACACTCCGGGACACACAAGGTTGGCGCATTTGCGGACGACCTTATCTTTTTTCTGTCTAGTCCACACACATCCCTCCTAAAGTCCTTCAGTTGCTGTGTGAATACGGCTACCTTTCTCATTTCCAGATAAACCTCTCAAAATCCTCAGTCCTCAACATAACCACGGACCAGGACGTGGTTGTTCGGCTGCGAGCGGGATACCCTCTGCGCTGGGCAACAGACTCCATTCGTTACCTGGGGGTGGATATCACATCAGACTTGGGGGCGTTGTACTCCACCAACTATGTCCCCCTGCTGGCTTGTCTCAAGGTGGAGCTGCTGGGCTGGGACGCCCTCACCTGGTTTGGCAGGTGTAGTGCCCTGAAGATGACTTCCCTCCCGAAGGTGTTATACATTATGTAGGCCCTCCCTATCTGCCTCCCGCCGGCCTTCTTTAAATGGTTGGACACTATGTTCAGAGAATTTGTGTGGTCCCACCGACGGCCTCGTATAGGAATACCCATGCTTCATCTGGCAAAGCGCCAGTGTGGTGTGGGCCTCCCTGATATGAAGGCCTATTATAGAGCGACACACTTGACCAGACTGGTGGACTGGTTCTGCCACACGGAGGCGAAGCACTGGGTGGCGCTGGAGATGGAGGACTCCGAAAACACGGCAAAAAGCTGGCCATGGATTTCCTCCCATCCCCTGAGGTCGATTTCAGAGCACCCGACCCTGGGAAGTACTCTCGCCGTGGTGAGGGAGGTCTTCAGGCAAACCTCGTTATCACCTGCACCCTCCCCTATGATCCCGATCCTTGGCAACCTGGAATTCGAGCCGGGCCTCACTGACCCCTCCTTTCAGCACCTTCGGAAGAGTGGACGGCTATATGTTGCCAACTTTCTGCACTCAGATGGGACCCTTTCCCTGATTGCAGGGCTGGGAGCTACCTCCTCCCCGCTAGAATTTCTTTGCGGCCTCCAACTACGCGCCTTCTTGCGCAAACAATGCTGGACCAAGGGCGGCTCCAGGTCTCCTACAGTCCTGGAGGACATCTGCCGCCGGGGTGAACCACTTCGCTCTTACTGCACCCCTGGAGGGCTTTGTGCCCCCGTTCCTCACTAGGTGGGAGGAGGACTTGGACCTCCAACTTAGGGACTCTCAAAGGGAAAAAATACTGTATTTTGCGCACAAATCATCCATTGCCACTAAGGTCCAGGAGACATGCTACAAAATCCTGACCAGGTGAGAGTCCCTTCAACCCTACATCGTCTATTCCCGCAGACCTCCAACCTGTGCTGGCAATGCGGAAGGGTGGAGGGCACGATGCTCCATATTTTCTGAAGCTGTCCCAGGTTGCAGCCCTTTTGGCGGGGGGTGACTCGCACTATCAAACACCTGACAAGCGTGGATCTGGAAGGCAGACCGGCGGCCTGTCTGCTCCATCTTTCGGAGCGACCCATCAAAAAATATAAATCCTCACTTACCATCCATCTCCTGAATGCGGCCAAGGCCTGTGTCCCTCTCTGCTGGAAGTCAGAAAATCCTCCTTCGTTGGCACTGTGGTTTTCCAGGGTCAATGAATTGAGAGATATGGAGGACCTCACCGCTACCCTACAGAATAAGGAGGGGACCTTTTGAGAGACCTGGAGTCTGTGGCAATACTTTGTATATACAGATTCATATCAGGAGGGGCACGCACAACAGGACTGCTAGTGCTACACGGCTTAGGGAGCCGGTCACGGGCCGCGCACTCTTCACATCTTAGCGTTCACTCTGCCTGCCACTGTTTTTTTGTTTTCTGACACTCTTCCAGTATCCCTCGTGTAATTTTACATCTATAGGCCCGTCAGCTCCCCTTTCTCTCTACTTCTTGTCTGGGGTCCCTATGGTGGTAGTTCCATGTAAATTGTCTGGTTGATCCCCTCCCCAGACTAAATCACACTAGGGCCTTCTTCCTGCTGTCTTTTCTGTAACTAATTCTCTGTATTTTCGGTCTAGAGTAAGTTCCCTTAACGAGATGAAGACCAGCCGAGAACTGTGACCCCCTACCCCAACTCTTCCTATATGTTGTGGATTTTTATCAATAAGTGGTAAAAATTAAAGACAATGTGCTATGACTGCTAACTTTACCACATGCCTGCCCTTTGGGAGTGGGGCCGACTGGACTACCAGACTGGGCCCCTAATGGCCATGGATATAATAGCTGGAACACCTATGCATAAGTGATTCCGGTCCCCCTCTCCCTCAGGAATATCGAAATGTCACCTGGTTCTTTTGTTCTCAAGTGCCACGGCCCTTCACTGTATTCAACTGTTCTTGCCTTGTATGTTATTCAAATACATGTACAGATGTTTGTGCACGGTATCTTTTTCAAGAAATAAAGGAATTATAAAAAAAAAAAGAAGACTAAAGATCCTGTGTCCTGTACCCTACTGCTAAGAAAGGTTTTTGACTTAACAGTAAAATCAATATCTTGGCGTATAGTACATAGGTCCCTCTCCTCTTTTTTTTTTTTTTTTTTTTTTTTTTTTACAATGTCCCTATTGCTTGCAATTAAACTGAGGTTACCTGTGATTGGGAAGGTTTATGTCTGTATTGTTTTAGTAGGTCCAGCAGAACATTAATTCTAGTTGGGGCTTCCACCATTTGACTCATGCAATTATCCTGTTGACCATGAAGTAATTGAGAACATCTTACCAAAGACAAGTCCCCAATTATTACACACCAGCACAAATCTGACCACCTTTACAGACTTCAAACCACCCGGCTGCTGTGACTTTCGGGAATTCAAATGCCTGGCTATCATGGAGCGAACGGCTGTCAACTTTATTCTCTATCTTTTGAGCTTCAGCTAAGCCTGTCACCCTCTGCCCCCTTTCCCCCCAAGATCTCCAGAAAGGCCCAGTATTGTAAGTGTATAATTAAAAAAGGGTGCACTTGGCCAAAAAGACTGCTGCACTAAAAAATCCCTGGATTGGTGGGATGCAATAAATGTAGTAATAAATAAAGTGCGCTGTCAAAGTTAAGTGCATAAGTTCACAAACTTACAAAAAATGACCAAGTGTTTAAAAAACAGTGAAACAATGTCTGAAAAGCAAGAGTCCTAAAATGAGGAAATGAAAGAATGAAATTTGTACTGGTGCAAACAACCTCTAATAGGTGAGTTCAAAATTATGATTGTATTAAAAACAACCCAATTCTTAAAAAAACAAATATGTGAAATGAATCTGTCCATCTATGAATCATCTGCTGTATCAACTGACACTGTCCATCCACAATAGTGCATAAGTGAAGATTCAATGCCAATACATCCACAAATGTTTCACCACTGTGCTATAGAATAAATAGATAGTAACTTACCAGATCCTAAAAGGATCTATATGCGCGTGTCTCCACAAAGGGAAATCAGCTGTTGGTGATCACTCACTGAAACAGCAGATAATTCATGGATGGACTAATTCATTTCACATATTTCTTTGTTAAGAATTGGGTTGTTTTTAATACAATCATAATTTTGAACTCACCTATCAGAGGTTGTTTGCACCAGTACAAATGTCATCATTTCATTTATTCACTTTAGGACTCATGTTTTTCAAATATTGTAAGTGACCTCTCTTTAATATAATAATTCAAAACTTTTAACCCTTATGTACCCTGTTTCACCTTGTCATGTATGCCCTCCATTTATTATTATTTTTTTTTGCTTTAGGCTTACCTTTCTCTCAACACAAGAGACATTTGGGAGAGGAATCTTGGTAGGTTTTTAGAGCGCTACTACTTACTCACAGATATCACAGTAATAATAATAACAATAATAAAAATTATTTTATATAGCGCCTTTAAAGGTGGATACACAGGATACGCAGGATAACAGGAAATACACAGGATAGCATAACATAAGGGATAAAGGGACAATTAAGTGAAAGCTTGTCTAAAGAAAAACGTTTTTAGATTTGATTTGAATGAGTTTAGAGAAGAGGACTCTCTGACATTATAAAGAAGTGAATTCCATAGCTTTGGAGCATAGGAGGAGAAGACTCGGCCCCACCACTGAGTGTAGGTGGGTAGGGGGGACACACAGTAGACCATAATTTGAGGAGTGGAGGTTACGAGGAGGGGGAGTAAGTTAAAAAAAAGTTCAGAGAGATAATGGGGTGGCAAGCCATGAAGAGCCTTGTAGGTGAGCAAGAGGATCTTAAAGTCTATGCAAAACCTGATGGGTAGCCAGTGCAAGGACTCCAGGATAGGGGTAAAATCATTACTTGTACCAGACCTAGTCAGGATTCTGGCCGCAGGATTTTGAACATATTGGAGCCGATTTATGATGGATTTAGGTACACCAGCAAGTAGAGCATTGCGGTAGTCAAGTCGGGGGAACACAAATGTGTGAATCAACTTTTCTGCTACAGCGTATGAAAGCATGGGATTCAGCCGAGCAATGTATCTCAAGTGGAAAAAAGATGTTCTAACAACATTTCGTACATATGGCTCAAAGGTTACACTAGGATCAAATATCGCCCCTAGATTTTTCAGTTTGGACTGAAGCTCATGTACAGTGCCATCTATAGATAAGCTATTTGGACTCGCCTTACGTAATTAATGGGGGGTGCCAATAAGCATCCCCCCATCATCAGTATCAGGAAGAAGAGGCCATATGCAAGATATAAACAACGCGGTGGACTGTGGTAGCAAGCAATAGGTAGGTATTGAGCTGCGGAGAGTAGGCTAGATAAGGTCAGGGAGGTGGGGACAAAAGGGTATGTAAACTTATTTGCTTACCTTTTAAATAAAAGTATTTCAAATGATTTCTAGAGTCAGTGCACATATTTATATTTTATAACATCAGCATTGTAATAGCAATACAAACAATAATTATTTTTGACAATCAAATATAAGCTTGCTTAAAAATCTAATTTCATGTTGTGAGTGCTGCCTATCTGTTGACCATCCAATCCATCCAATCACAACTTCCTGGATTTCCTACATGCTTTGTAGCTTCTCCTCTTCTTGCTCATTTGGTTTACTTTCTAAGGACTACATATGCCATGGTACTTACCTGTCTGAAAGCAGTGATCATGTAGTGTGTTTCCTGTACTGACTGTGCCTCCTGAGACCCCTGTCTCAACACTTCTGTAGTTCAAAAGGCAGACTCTGTGAAACATGTGACACAGCAGTGTATATTTTCAGGGCATAGTGAATATGTATCAAGACAATTCAAGAAAGTAAATTGGTGGGATTCTTCAAATGTGAGTTTTCAACACCATTCAGATTAATAGAAGTAGGCTAGAAATAATTAAAACAATGCGAAAATGAAAATATGATTTTAAATGTTGACCTTAGATAATTGTTAATAATTTTGCTCTAATGAACAAAATACTTGACACATGATCTCACGGCTCATTTCTTTAATATCTCTGTGGAAGAAAAGGATTGAAATTTTGATTGGCTAAATCTTGATTATGTGACCAAGGGGCCTAGGGATTCAAAAGTAGCATTTTTTCTAAGAAAGCTAAAATCTTTAACCTATTCTGTTACTTTTGTATCCATCCCATCAAGTCTGTTCACAAAACATTATGCCAACCTATGAGTAGGGGGTCCTCCTTAATATGCAGATCACTAATTTTACTTTGACTTTACTGTATGCAAAATACTAATACCATATGCAAAAGTCACCTTCTCTTGTGTTTAATATCTTCTAGCTAGATTGTCAGCTCTGACCTCTCAGCATTAGTGACATGTAGCGCGGAACTTAATTAAACTAAAATAATAGATTAGACACAGGTTCAAGCCATTGCTATGAATTACAAGCTGGGGCAGCGCTAGCAAGTCACTGTAGCGGAAGAAGGTTCAATTAGAGATTTAGCAACTGTCCTTTTCTGCAATTACTTTATTTGTGACTGATCTCAGTCTCCATTCTGATTACTACTATGGAACTGTATCCAGAAATATAAACCCTCTCATTGATCCTTTTTAATAAAAAAAACTCTTGATATAAAACATACTTCTCAGCATCTCAAAGGACAAGAAATGCTTCAGATTTCAATTACAATATATATTATTTTGCATGGCATTGATAAGTCAGCATTATAATTTTTTCAGCACAATTAAAGAAAAACAATATTTTCATGTCTATTAATCACAAGCACAGACTCATAATGGTAAGCATACTGTACCTAAACCATGCTACGAATGCAAATTATATTAAATCCTCAGCTTGCTGTCCTAAAGCTGGGTACACACTATGAGAAAATTGGAAAAGAACAATTTTGTACGAGGCAAGATCGTTCAATTTTTGTACAGTGTATTCACAACTTTCAACACCTGAATCAGACTTTCCAAAGGAAAATTTACAAAGGGACAAACTCCAAAGATTTACTCGTACGTAAACAGAGTGAACAATTTTTGCATAATGTGTGCTGCTTTCGTATGGTTTTTGTACAAGAGAAATCATATAAGAAAGACTATGCGTGATCAGAAACAATGAACAACTTAAAAACCTTTTGCCGTACATTATTTTCATCCTCTGTTCTGACTTGCTGTGAAACAGTGAGGAAAATCGGACAATCGTTCATCTGATTTTTTTTATAGTGTTACATCAGAATCAGAATCAGAATCAGAAAATGTTTATTGCCATGATCTGTAAACAAGGTTCACGGATTAGGAATTTGTCTTGGTGTTTTGGCGCAGAAGAAGAATAACAAAAAATACAAAAAAATAAAAAATACTAAGTTAAATACAAGATAAATACAAAAGTAATCACAAGGTTTACAGGGTTGGATAAGATAACTGTACAGGCTATTTAGACTGGGACATGTGCAAATGCAAATGCAAAATTTACAGTGTCAAAGTGTCAAGTGGCAAAGTACAAAAATTTACAGTGTGTAAAGTGTCAAGTGTTCATGAGTCCCACAGCAGATGGATAGAAACTGTTTTTGTGGCGGGAGGTTCTGGTCAGCATGGACCGTAGCCTCCTGCCTGAGGGGAGTGACTGAAATAGTCCATGTCCAGGGTGAGAAAGGTCGGCTGTGATCCGACCTGCTCGTCCCTGAGTCCTGGAGACGTACAGGTCGTGGATGGATGGAAGGCTGCAGCCGATAACCTTCTCTGCAGAGCGCACAATGCGCTGCAGTCTGTCTGTCCCTGGCTGTGGCTCCAGTGTACCACACGGTGATGGACGAGGTGAGGATGGATTCGATGATTGCCGTGTAAAACTGCACCGGCAGCTTTGCTTTCCTCAGCTGCCGTAGGAAGTACATCCTCTGCTGGGCCTTCTTGATGAGGGAGCCGATGGTGGGCTCCCACTTGAGGTCGTGGGTGATGATGGTCCTGAGGAAGCGGAAGGAGTCCACGGTGGTGACGGGTAGGTCTGTCAGGGCGAGGGGGGGCAGGGGGGCTGTGACTTTTCTGAAGTCCACAATCATCTCCACTGTCTTCTGGGCATTGAGCTCCAGGTTGTTGGCACTGCACCAGGACACCAGCCGGTCCACCTCCCTCCTGTAGGCCGACTCATCACCGTCTGAGATGAGCCCGATGAGGGTGGTGTCGTCCGCAAACTTAATCAGTTTGACGGACTCATGGCTGGAAGTGCAGCAGTTGGTGTACAGGGAGAAGAGCAGAGGAGAAAGTACACAGCCTTGTGGAGCTCCTGTGCTGATGGTGATGGTGTCCGAGACATTCTTCCCCAGCCTCATGCACTGTCTCCGGTCCGACAGGAAGTCAGTGATCCACCTGCAGGTGGAGTCAGGCACATTGAGGTGGGAGAGCTTGTCCTGGAGCAAAGCAGGGAGGATGGTGTTGAAGGCAGAGCTGAAGTCCACAAACAGGATCCTGGTGTAGATTCCCGGGGAGTCCAGATGCTGGAGGATGAAGTGGAGGGCCAGGTTGATGGCATCGTCTACAGATCTGTTGGCTCTGTAGGCGAACTGCAGGGGGTCCAGGAGGGGGGAGGTGATGGACTTGAGGTAGGACAAAACCAGCCGCTCAAATGACTTCATGACTACAGACGTCAGCGCCACTAGCTTGTATTCATTAAGTCCAGTGATCCGGGGCTTCTTGGGACAGGGAAGATGATGGAGGACTTGAAGCACGCTGGGACTTGGCAAGACTCCAGAGAGGTGTTAAAAATGTCTGTGAAGACAAGTGTCAGCTCATCAGCACAGTGTCTCAGTGTGGCAGGAGGCACGCCGACCGGCCCGGGTGCTTTGCGGGTCTTTTGTCTTTTAAATTGCCTCCACACATCCTGTTCTGAGACTGAAAGGGCAGCGGGGGAGGAGTGGGTGTCCAGGTTGGGCTGGGCTGGAGTGTCCTCTGTGGTGGTAGGGGTGGGGGAGGGGTGTGAAGTGTTAAAGAGAGCATAATGTGTGTTAAGTTGCTCAGCCAGTTTCCGGTCGTCAGCAGCGCGGGGGGCTCTTGGCTTGTAATTGGTAATGAGCTGGAGTCCCCTCCACACAGAAGCAGGGTCGTTGCCAGCAAACTGTTGCTCCAGGCGTGCATTATAATGAGACTTAGCTCTTAACACCTCCCTGCTAAATCCATACTTCGATTGTCTGTAGCCGCCCCGATCCCCACTCCTGTGGGCTGCTTCCTTTTGCAGCCTTAGCTGCCTCAGTTTGGGTGTGAACCAGGGTTTGTCATTATTGTAGGTCACTTTGGTGCATGTAGGGATGATGCTGTCCTCAGTGTCGGATGTATGATGTTACAGTGTCTGTGTACTCATCCAGACTATCTGTGGCAGCTCTAAACACCTCCCAGTCGGTAGTTTCCAGACAGGCACGTAGCTCCTCCACTGCCTCGCTGGTCCACCTCTTTGTAGTCCTCACTACAGGTTTGGAGAGCTTCAGCCTCTGCCTGTATGTGGGGATCAGATGAACCATGGCGTGGTCTGAAAAGCCCAGGGCAGCGCGGGCCATGGCGCAGAAGGCGTTGCTGACGGTAGTGTAGCAGTGATCCAGCGTGTTCTGCTCTCTGGTCGGGCATTTAATAAACTGTCTGTACTTTGGCAGCTCGTGGGTGAGATTTGCCTTGTTAAAATCCCCAAGGATAATCAGCAAAGCATCCGGAAAAGTCCGATCCACACTCAGTACCTGGTCTGCGAGTGCGCTGCGCCTCTTGCACGTTAGCGCTCGGCGGTATGTAAACAGCGGCCAGGATGAATGAGGCAAACTCACATGGAGAGTAGAACGGTCTGCAGTTAATGAAAATAGATTCCAGAGCAGGAGAGCAGTGCTTGGAGATCACTGTTACGTCGGAACACCAGGCGTTGTTGACGAAGAAACAGACTCCAACGCCTTTTGTTTTCCCCCGGAGAGATCGGTCCGTCTGTCGGCGCGGAGGAGCTGGAATCCCTCCAGATGAAGCGCGCCGTCCGGAATTGAGTGGTTCAGCCACATCTCCGTAAAGCACAAAACGGCAGATGAAGAGAAGTCCCTGTTTCTTCTCATCAGCAGCGCCAGTTCGCCCATTTTGTTGCTGAGTGAGCGAACGTTATAGAACAAAATCCCAGGTAACGGCGTCCGCACGCTGCACTTCCGCAGGCGCACCAGAGCGCCGGCCTGTTTCCCTCGTCTGCGGCGTCTCACTCTTTTGGCTAAAAAAAGAGCTAAATCTGCAGCGGAAGCTAAAAAAACTGGATATAGAGCATCAGAAGTGGTGGTTCTGATGTCTAAAAGCTCTTCACGGGTGTAAGAGCACGCGGACACACAATTAAAGCAAAAAAAACAAGCAAAGCAAAGCGCTCCAAAACACCAGGGCATCCATCAGCGGCGCCATCTAAGGCTCCATGCACACCGTATCTGATAAACGACCATTTTTGGACGTTTTGGGCGTTTTTTTAACAGCCCAAAAACGCCACTTTATGTTATCCTATGTGTCCATGCACACATGGATGTTAATTGTCGTTTATCAGCAGTGGCGTTTTTGGGCTGTTATCTGAACGCCCTGAAATGGCGTTCAAAAGTTGTTCTTTTGACAACAAAAAGCGCTAAACACAGCTAAACGCCAGTAAACGGCTGTTTATCGGCGTCCAGCATTTTTTGCAGTCAATGGAAGCTAATGAAGAAGAAAAAAAAACGCCCAAAAGCGCAGACGCCAATAAACGCCTGTAAACGCTGCTTACAAAACACTGCAAAAGAACGTTTTCTAAGCAGCGTCTCCTGCCCGATGGCGAGAGAGCCCAGATAGCGTCCAGTGTGCATGGAGCCTAAATGCACTTCGTCGTGCTGCCCTCTTAAGAATGGGGAAGTCTGAAGCAGCTGAAACCACAAAACCACAGACCTAGTGCATTATCCTAAAACCATTGCTTTATTAATATAATAAATGGTAAGTATTGTACTTACAAGATGACAAATGTAACAAGCGCATCACATCGTACAGTGTCATTAAGTCCACATTGTATTATATCATGTGGTAGGAGAAGGTGAAGTTCCAATAGTCTAACGCGTTTCAAGGACTAGCCTCTCCCTCAGAGCCACTGAGTGTACTATGTAATGTGCTTGTTACATTTGTCATCTTGTTTGTATAATAGTTACCATTTATTATATTATTAAAGCAATGGTTTTCGGTTAATGCACTAGGTCTGTGCGCTCTCTCTGTCTTTTTGTGGTTTCAGTTTTCTGGGACCTGTGCTGAGTCCCCAAAGACTGCAGGGAGTGAGGAGGAGAGGAGCACTTCCGCTCGATTCACCTAGGCTATCTGAGCGAAAATGGGAGCGGGTACCTGTCAAAACTAGGTACCCGCTCCCCCCCAAAAAAATGACATGCCAAATGTACTTTTTTTTTTACTGCAAACACTTTAAATTGCGGGTTAAAAATAGCAAGTGCTTGACTGGCTGGGTGGCTGGTCTGGGATGACATAACTCCTGCGCATGCGCACAAGATTTAATTTATTCCGGCACTGAGGCGTGATGAGAATGTACACTGGACTTTGCATGTGCAGACATTTGTCTATGGATGAAGTCATGCTTATTTTTTGCATTGCAACTGTCAGCTATGAATAAAGTGGGAATATTCTTCCAAAACATGGTGGCGCAGATAAATTCTAAGCCGTGACATGCAGGTCCCTGAGTAGGTAGTTGTACCTCAACAAGTCAACTTGTATTGTAGGTTTAGTGGTCCTTTAAGATGAGTGAGAGTTCTCCGTCCTGTGGTATTTTATAAACTGGCTGTTAAAATGTTCATGTTGACCTTTGAGATGTTTATGTGATTTTGGAGTAGATCCTGGGGCCCAGTTATCGACAGACCAAAGCCTGGAAACAAATCTAGCTCTGAAGAGACAACCTTATCTTGGCATCATTGATTTTTAATTAAACATCTACAAGCAGTTTAATCTTGTTATGGGATGTTAATTGACATTGTTCTTTACAATGCAAAAATAACACATTTGAAGCTTGGCTGCTCTCCTGTTGAAAACAATCAATATGTTGTCAAATACATGTAATGGATGTTATAATAAGTCCACTGTTTGATCATGGAGCATAAAAATACCTGTTCACGAAGGATGGTTAAATGTACAAAAATGGTCCGAGTCACAAGTGTATGTATAGAAGACTACTCTCTGCAATGGGTTTCATTAATGTGTTTGTTCACTAGCGGCTTGTTAATGTTTGACTAAGTAATAAAACATAATTGTCTACCCTTTGTTTAGCTTAATCATAATCTTTAAGCAGGCTCATGTATATACTTAAAACTTACAGATTATAATATCATAATGTAATTACATTATACAGTATAATTAGAGAGATCCGGGAACTAAGAAACACTATATAAATCCTCAAATGATCTCAGTTTTTTTTTTTATTGCATCAGGGTTTTAAGAATTCATAGATGCCTCCACAAAAATCTATCCCTGACAGTTAAAGTGATTGTAAATGCTCGTTTTATTTTTTTAAAATAAAAATAACAAACATGCCTATACTTACCTGCTCTCTGCAATCGTTTTGCACAGAACAGCCCCAGTTCTCTTCTTCTGGGGTGCCCCATCGGTACTCTAGGCCCCTCCTCTTCATCAGGTGCTCCGCTTTACCTGGGGGCACCCATGTGGGCTCGCTTCTGAGTCCCGCTGCTGCATCCATTGACACAGACAGTGGGGCACTGCTCCTCCTCCCGCTCCCATGTCACTGCATTTGATTGACAGCAGTGGGAGCCAATGGCTCCTGCTGCTATCGATCTGTCCAATGAGGAGAGAGACAGTGGCTGGAGCCTCTGCGCTTGTGCAGATTGCTGGATTGGATTGGGCTCAGGTAAGAAAAAGGGGGTTCTGGGGGGAGCTGCAGCACAGAAGGTTTTTCACCTTAATGCATAGAATGCATTAAAGTGAAAAACCTTGAGGCTTTACAACCACTTTAAAGTGTAGCCCAAAAGTAAGAATGTAATATATCGCAGTTTACCAGGTGAATGGCACAGTGATCTGGTGAAATATACACGTTATCACTTTAAAATAAAATGAGATTGTAAAAAGTAAAAATCTTCATAGAATGTTCTACATCTATATGGTAAAATACATACATAAATACTATTTATGCGGGTGCTGGCTCCCTAATACCCAGGAGGAAGCTGTCACATTTAGCAGTGGTAATAATACCATTGCTAATTGTTTTGTTCACATTGCAGCTGAAGGTTCACTTGGCTGAACACCTTTTCTCAATAGACTGTACACAGTGTAGAAGTCTCCCTCTTATTATTTCCCCTCTGATTGAATGTTCTTAGCCTTAGTGTTAAGCTATTTTCTCTGTTGATAAATGTTAACTCTTATGGTCAAATGTTTTTATAGCTATTTTTCTATTCGGAATGAATGTAAGGTAATACGTTCGCCCAGTGAAAGGCAACAGGTAAACTATTACACACGTGTTACAATCAATTTGGGTATTACTTGTAACACTCACATGAATGTTGAGACATTTGCAAAGCAATTTTTTAAATAAATATACCTCCTATATGTAAGGACCTTTAAAAACCTTTACAGAAATCCTCCCAGGTGAGATGTGACCCTAGAACCTCATATCAATAGTCTAAAGCCTAGTACACACAACTAGCTTTTTGGGTTGACCAAAAAAAAAAACCTGACAGCTTTGGTCGGAGCGGCTGTACTAACAATCCAATGTTAGTACAGCGATCTCCCCTGCTGTTCTATTGTGTTCTGACAGGGGGACAGCCCCCACCAGAACACTCCAGTAGAGTGCTGATCGGGAGCTAGATGGCTGCTGGTTTTCCAGCATGCTTGTCCAACAGGACACTGCCATACACACGGGTCGAACGGCAGCTGTTTTTTATTGAACCAGCCGTTGTCGTCTGACTTTCGGCCTGTGTGTACTAGGCTTAACCCACGAACAATAAATGTATTATTTAATTTGTTTAGGTACATGTAGTAGGTGCAAACAAATTATTGAATAATGTGAAGCCCTCTAAATAGATATACATGATAACAATCAATAAAATTGGGGTGACATTATTTAAAATATATGATAAAAGGCATACTGTACTATAATTGTGTCACATACAGTACCTGATAGAGGTCAAACTTATGAGGAGGCTCTCCCTTTCATCTCCTGTCCTGTTTGTCTCCTGGCATTGGTGACAGGGTAGGACAGGATAGGAGTGGCATGTGCTCTTATACTTAGCCCTGGCCAGCAGGAGAACTGAATCTTGTGGTGAAGCTAAAGAAAAGGAACTTGTGCTGGATGTTGTCACAGGGCTTTCATAAGCAGGAGGCAGAAACTTGGGTCAGACTGGCAGAGGTTGCCAGTAGATGGGCAGCAGAGGTACAGATTCAGAAGACGAGAGTCTAAACAGGAGCCAGGTCGGTGTCAATATCACACAAGCAGACGATTAGCCGAAGCAATAAGCAGGATACGGAGTCAAGAAGCAAGTCTAAGGTCAGGTACATGAGGGATAAAGATTAGGTGTAGCCAGAAGGCAAAGGTATATCACAGGACTAAGGAGGGTCTGGTTATGGGTCACAGGAGTGGACGACCACTCAGGAATGATCTTGAGTCTTTCAGTGCTTTAAATAGGCCACTGGGAGCCAAAGTCAATTCAAACATACATGCTCACGCTCATGTGCATACATGTACATTGCATTCACGCAATCCTATGTGCATAGACCATTCTGCATGCATGCACAGTTCTTTGAGCATAGGCATGAACTTAGTTTTCCTTTAAAATATTTTTAATACACCTTTTTTTCATAATCCGTGTACAGATATATTATAAGAAATATTGCCCTATGATTATATAGAATCCATTTTAATTAATCCAGGATTGTGATGGTTGTTAATCCTTCACAAGTGATTAGAGAACTGATCTTGATGAAGCTGGACTGCAAAAAAAGGTCTGGGGAAAAATGTTTGGGAATAGTAAAGAGATAAATGTGATTACAATAGCTTATTTGTAGGAGTGAATATAATAACAGTAATAAAATATAACCCTTTATCATACATAAATTATTTACTACTACACTTACACTTACACTTACTACATTATTTAAAAAATGATTCCAGCCTTATTGTCAACATTTTGAGTATAGAAAAATTACTCTACATTTGTCTTTTTGTGTTGAACAGAGTATAAAGCAATTGTTAGTTCCTTTGGGGAAATTTCCCTTCACTCCCTGTGTGGTTATCAGGACATAAAGCAGGTGCACCTCTCCAGTGGGAGATAGGAAAACAGACAGACAGCAATACAATACAGTCAGCTGTTTGAACATTTCCCTACTCCTTACAAAACATTAATATATGTATGTTTTTGCATTTAGATACACTAAGTTTCTTTGTCCTCATTTTGTATTTTGTTCTTTCTAGCATTGCTGGTGGCATTTGGTGTTTTGCTATCCATCTCTGGATTATACTATTTTGTAGCATACATCTTCAGGTATGTCTGAATTTCAGAATTAATGTTGTTAAAAGTTCATTTGTTATTTCAATGCATTTCATTCATTATTTCAATGAATACATTTCAATAATGTTTATTTGGTTTCAAGTTATACAATAAAATATATGGATCACAGTCATCGGAAGCATCACATTACTACTCCAGAAAACCTCTACATGAAATGATAAATTTGTTTCACAACCCAAGATCATTAACATTTAGATTGTATCTACTATTGATGTATCCCTTTCCATCCATAACGACCCATTACAGTCCACAGTAAAATTTAAAGGTAAACTGGCCTGTCTCAGTATATTACTTTAGGAAATCAGGCTTTAGGTAAATACTTCAAATAAGCTAGTCCAATATTACATGTGTAGAGAAGAAATAGAAAGCATGAAGAAGTGTAAGAGAAGAAACAAGAATGTCCTGTGAGGGTGCACTGGGGTGGAAAACACCAGAGCCCAACCAGCCGCATCTCCTATTAGCAGAGCCAGGAAGAAATATAAAATAGAACAAGAAGAAAAAGAACATGAAAAAGTGCCACCAATCCACACCTCAGCAACACCTTGGGGGGGGGGGGGTTGTCATGATCCCCACAAACCCCCCAAGCTGATAGACCATAAGGGAAAGCACTTCATCCTACATTGGCTTTCAGCCCCGAAGTCGTATTATATTTAGTCCAATGTTCCCCGGCACTCTCAAATAGTTCTTGTTTGTAACTGACAATACTATCCGAATTTTCATAGATCATTATCCAGGATAACAAATGTATTTTTCAGAAAGTCAACGTAGAAGTTTTCTATGTCTTAACAATAGATATTTAGATAGCTAAGAAAAAAAAAAAAGAATATAAGACTTTCAGAGGATTTTAAAACACCTGAGATTGGCTTGTTCAGTAAGGCTGGATAGTTTTTGGGGCATTGATTACATTTGGGTTCAAAATTGTTTTCTTTTTGGCCACCAAATATGAAACATACCCCCTGATGAGCTTGCTCTCAAATGCAATGGGGAGATGAATCTGTGTGCATTCTAGCAAGTCTTGTCTGTACCATCTAGAGAACACTATAAAGTTTGCTTATATCAAAGATATGTTCAACTTTTCTTACAATTAAACAAGAGAATGTAATCCTTTTCATAAATGAACATAATATCAGGGGTTAATTTAATTCCCAGATATGGTAGTGCAGACTATTGCCACATAAAAGGGAACTGAATGCACTTAAAAATTGTAGATGTCTGGTTTTCAGTGCTCAGTGGTGCATTGGCTGCCCATTCAAATAAAAGGGCTGCCTTAATGAAATTTGCATTAAGTCACATCATACTTTATGTTATTACACCACAAGAGACCAGATAGGTGTGAATAGACAAAGAAATGTTTATTTATTGCATTGTGCAAATACAAATCAAGTTCCAAGAATGGCATACAGGATATACAGTAGGTCACATTGTTAAAGTGTAACTCCACTTTTGTTGAGAAAAAAACATCCCCCTCCAGGTGATCTATGAACATTGCAAGGATTATAACAACCTTTGTTACAGATTCCTACCTTTTGTTATTCTGAAGAAATCACAGTTTGTTCCTCTGTGCTTCTCTGCTAAGTGAGTCTAATAGGAGTGGTTTCATAATGAACAGTCAGCTGTGGCAGCAGCAGAGCACTAATGAGGAAAGCTGCTGGGCCTGCATCCCTTTAGATGTGTTCCTATTGAAATTATCTCACCAAAAATTACATTTTTGCTGCAGGGGATGTCTGAAATCTGACTTGTATCATAGGCAGACTTTTGGGAAAATTGGTGAGCCAATCACGCAAGCGGGAAATTACATTCAATTATAATATGACTTGTATCGCAATTGTACATGCTATATTATGTTTTCTTTATTTGCTATTTTCTTTCCCCACGAAAGTGGAGTTACCCTTTAATTTTTCAAATTAAGGCATGGTAGTGATTACAGAGATAGTGATCCTTAGGGAAACAGTTGATACATAATGTGCAGACACAGTGAAAACATCATGATAAACAATTCAGGTCTTCTCAGTAAGAGCCTTAAGTATACCGTATAACACCGGGGCCCCGATCCAGTTGTCTTGGCTCAGAAACAATGGGGCAAGGATGTTCAGCTCAACACAATGCATATCATTTTTGTCCAGATCTATTATTGTCAATAATCTCTTTGTGTATGTACCTCATTCCTCTTTTCTCTTTATGCCTGATATTATTGGCTGTGCCTCTTTTGCTATGCTTTTGTGTACTAGGAACTCATTGAATGTGCTTATGACATCACACAGTCCTTCCTCATTGATTTTCATTTACCCAATGAACAGCATGAAGATTTTATAAAAAGGGTTGGCAAGTGGATACAAGGGTCAAATGCCACTTTCTTATTATAAAATGAGGGTTGGCACTGAGAGCATGATGGCACCACTTGAAATATTACAAATATGCGCAGGAGAATGCACACCTGAAGACACAGCAAGTTTAATTGCACAGTGCTTCAAATGCAGTGAACAAAGTAATAAGATCACAACCTTAGCGCCAGCTTTTTGGTACCTGGGGTACAAGTGTCCATTTTAATCACACCACATGTGTCTATTTTTTGACATATGTCTACCCCAGCTACCCGTAGGCACCAGTGAACTGAAGCAATGGCCCAACAGACCTAATTTCCATAATAATTTAGGATAAATATACACCAGTACCATATAATGTACAAATCACCAAAAATAGCAATGAGCTACATTACATAAAAAAGACGTAAAAGCATGTTTTGTTTCACTTCTAGCTGTATGTACTGTCAATTTCTATACGCACAATGCAACAAATAGTTGGTCTTGTCTTTTATGTTTTTCCTTGTCCTCTTAATTAATGTTCTACGTTTATAAATTAATTTGATTAAAGCTGGAAAGCATCAAGAATTCCCTACCTTTACCAACTTAAACACCTAATATACGGTAATAAATCATGTAAACCACAGTTAGTCATATGTTCTTTGTCAATAATTCACAGATCCTCTTTAACAGGCAGTTTGAAGAGGATTTTTCCTCTGAATCCATGTAAAGAACGCTAACCCTAACTATAACATGATTTGTTTTCATGGTAATTGAATCTCGACTTTACAGGTTAGGATGCACGCAGAGGTTTATTGAGGACTTTAACAGGCGGACATCCTATGTATTCAGCAATGTGAGTACAAAATCTTTAATCAAGCCTAGATACAGTATATTATTCAGCTACACGATCATTTGTATTACTATGTGAGAGTCATTTAGAGATACAGAGAATCACTTTCATGTAGCATTTCAGACCCTCTAGTGTTGACAGAGATCCTAAATTTAAAGTATATCTAACGTTAAAACATTTTTTTTTTCATTTTGGATAGAAAGGAAAGATTGCTATCCTTTTCAGTTTTTTTGCCATTCCTGTACCATTGGTGAAAACACAAGACAAACATGTAACCTCTTGTGCGCCCTGGGAGCTGGATGGAGAGAATGTGGGGGCACTGGCTCAGTCTGTCATCCGTGGACCATGGGTGGAACATCCAAGGTGTCTATTGAGGTCTTAGAATGTGAAATGCTGGCTTTAGACGGCTGCAAGCTCTGAAAAGAGCTAGAAGGAACTCTGTGCGCACATAGAACAGAAAAAGAGCAGCGCCAATCTAAGTGCAGCAGTATAAAAACATCTTTATTAAAAAGACAAATGGCAACTCACAAGATAAAAGCGTTGTCAGCGCATGTGTGGCAATAGGCCTTGTGTAGAGGTTCATCCACTCCCTTCAGAAGGACAGGCTGCAGGCGGGGAACACTGGTGGCCGCTGGTACTGGCTGAGCTGGTTGCTTCCAGCACTTCAAGGAACTCAGATGGGGCTCAGGAACCGCCCCTGATGTCACTATCGGATGCAGGGTGGAGTGGGAGTGTCCCACTCCACCCTGCATCCGATAGTGACGTCAGCGGCGGTTCCTGAGCCCCATCTGAGTTCCTGGAAGTGCTGGAAGCCACCAGCTCAGCCAGTACCAGCGGCCACCAGTGTTCCCCGCCTGCAGCCTGTCCTTCTGAAGGGAGTGGATGAACCTCTACACTCATATACCATATCATGTTGTTTCTTATCCATCCCCATCCATGTTTAGTCATCCCCATCTGCGCTCAGTCATCTCATCCATACTCAGTAATCCCATCCATGCTCATCCATCCCAATCCATACTCAGTCATCCCATCCATGCTCATCCATACCCATCCATGCTCAGTCATCCCCATTCGTACTCAGTCATCCCCATCCATGCTCAGTAATCCCCATCCATGCTCAGTCATTCCCATCCATGCTTAGTCATCCTCTTCCATGCTCAGTCATCCCCATCTGTGCTCATCCATCCCCATTCATGCTCAGTCATCCCCATCCATGCTCAGTCATTCCCATCCATGCTTAGTCATCCTCTTCTGTGCTCAGTCATCCCCATCCATGCTCAGTCATCCTCTTCCATGCTCAGTCATCCCCATCCTTGCTCAGTCATCCCCGTACATGCTCATTCATCCCCGTACATGCTCATTCATCCCCATCCTTGCTCAGTCATCCCCATCCGCGCTTATCCATCCACATCCACAGCTCATTCATCCCCATCCATGGCTCATTTGTGCCTCATCCATGCTCATCCATACCACATCAGTTCTCATCCATGACACATCCATGCCACTACAGTGCCCATCCATGCCACTACACTGCCCTTTCGTGCCACTACAGTGCCTATCCATGCCACTACAGTGCCTCACAATAGTGTAATAGGTAGTAAAATTAGATTTTAAATGTATGCCCCTAGAACACCTGATGGTGCTCCCTGCATGTTTGGCCTCTGTATGTGGCCAGGCTGTGTAAAAGTGTCACACATGTGGTGTCGCCATACCCAGGAGTAGCAGAATGTATTTTGTGGTGTAATTTTTGCAAGGTACATGCTGTGTGTTAATTGTATAAATGGACAACTTTGTGTAAAAAAAAATGTTTTCATTTTCTTTCCACATTTATCAAAAACTTGTGGAAAAAAATGACATGTTCAAAAGACTCATTATGCCTCCTAGAATATACATTGCAGTGTTTGCTTTCCAAAACGGGGTCATTTTTTGGGCGTTTCAATTGTCCTGGTGCTCCAGGACCTTCAAAAGTGCAAGAGGTAGTCAGGAAATTAGATGTGTAATTTATGCTCCTAGAATGCATGATGGTGCTCCCTGCATGTTGGGCCTCTGTATGTGGCCAGGCTGTGTAAAAGTCTCACACATGTAGTATCGCCATACTCAGGAGGAGTAGTAGAATGTATTTTGAGGTGTATTTGTGGTATGCATATGCTGCGTGTGAGAAATAACCTGTTAATATATGACAATTTTGTGAAAAAAAAAACAGAAAAAAAATCTTCATTTTGCAAAGATTTGTGGGAAAAAAATTAAAACTTCAAAAAATTCACCATGCCTCTTACTAAATACCTTGGACTGTCTACTTTCAAAAAAGGGTCATTTGGGGGGGGGGGTATTTGTACTTTCCTGGCTTGTTAGGGTCTCAAGAAATGAGATAGGCCGTCAGTACATCAGGTGTGATCAATTTTCAGAGATTGGCACCATAGTTTGTAGACTCTATAACCTTCACAAAGACCAAATAATATACACAAATTTGTTTTTTTTTTTACCAAAGATATGTAGCAGTATACATTTTGGCAGAAATTTATGAAGAAAAAATACTAATTTGCAAAATTTTATAACAGAAAAGAAGAAAAATGCATTTTTTTTACAAAATTTTCAGTCTTTTTTTAATTATAGTGCAAAAAAATTAAAAAAGTAGCAGTGATTAAATACCACTAAAAGAAAGCTCTAATTGTGTGAAAAAAAAGACAATAAATTCATATGGGTACAGTATTGCATGACTGAGTAATTGTCATTCAAAACGTGAGAGCACTGAAATCTGAAAATTGGTCTGGTTGTTAAGGAGGTTTAAGTGCCCAGTGGTTAAAATTTTAAAAAAAGCCTTTTTGGCCTTACACATTTTAATGAGACTTTTAGAAACTCTTGGGATAGTAGATTACATTTTCAATATTATTATTATGTTAAATAGCACCCATTGGGGCATGAAATAGATACCTACATCCCATAGAATCACTTTTTTACCATTTGTATTCTGTAAATTAAAATTAGGAATTGCGACTTTCACCGTTCCACCAATGATACATCATATTTTCATATAACAGTTAAAACAAGCCAATTATTAATCAAAATGGCATAAAACCATAACATAAATTCAGTGAATTGCCTTGACATATTGCACTTTATAAAACAATTTTATACAGATTCCCAAATTCAAACATTCATTTCAGTCAAGGGACACATTCTATCAAGTTTTTCAGGCAAAGTCCACTTCTTCAGATAGGTTTTATTGATCAATAGGGCTATTTTAATTATCTGCAATATATAATATGCATAATATTTCAAAACACAATATGCCTCTCTTTATATCTCAGTAGTCCCAGTCTTCATTAAAGTGGTTCTAAAGGCTTTTTACCATCATGCATTCTATGCATGAAGGTAAAAACTTTCTGTGTGCAGCCGCCCCCCTAATACTTACCTGAGCCCCATCACTATCCAGTTATTTGCAAGGGAGCCTCGGCTCTCTGTGGACTCTAACTAGCCATTGTCACAGTCAGTGAGCCAATCAAGAGAGGTAGGAGGCAGGGACGAGCCAAGGCTCTGTGTGTGAATGAACGCACAGAGCCGTAGCTCGGGAGCGAGCCTGCTTGGGTGCCCCCAGAGCAAGCTCCTTGCTATGGGAGTTAGAGAGAAGCGAATAAAGGAGTGCACAGTTGGATAAGGCAGACAGAGAGAAGCTAATAAAGGAGTGCACGGTTGGATAATGCAGGCAGAGAAAAGCTAATAAAGGAGTGCACAGTTGGATAAGGCAGGCAGAGAGAAGCTAATAAAGAAGTGCACAGTTAGATAAGTCAGGTAGTGAGAAGCTAATAAAGGGGTGGACAGTTGCTTGCTATGGGAGCACTTGGCAGGAGGGAGAGGCCAGGAGCGTTAGAGAGGGACCCAAGAAGAGTAGGATCCGGGCTGCTCTGTGCAAAACCACTGCACAGAGCAGGTAAGTATAACATGTTTGTTATTTAAAAGAAAAAAAACAAGACTTTAATATCACTTTAAGTTCCATATTACTTACAAAGTGGCAGCTGAAAATACCTCAACCACTCATATTAGGTCTGTATGTCAAGTCTTTAAGAGGAAGTAAAGTCTTCTTTTTTAATTGTACCTACAGGTAAGCCTATTATAGGGTTACCTGTAGGAACTGTAAATATCTCCTAAACTTGCACCGTTCAGGAGATATTTACCATAGACGCATGCGCTCTGAAGGAATGACTGTATGTACCATTTTTTTCAGAGCCCTATGCCGTGACCAGCGGCTCCCGCACACATACGTGGAAGTGATGTTATCACTGCTCCGGCCACTCACAGCGCTGGAGCCTGCGAACCCAGAAAAAACACTGGGGAAGATGTCAGCTGTCTCAGCAATGTGCGGGCGCTGCTGCAGGGCTTCGTTCTAAGGTAAGTATTTCATAATGAGCTAGTATGCGATGCATACTAGCTCATTATGACTTTTTCTTACAGGTTTTTTTTATCTCTGGTTTACAACCTCTTTTAGGACATACTGTAGATCTGGTCAGGTGGGGAGAAAATAGGAGAGTAAGAGGAAGTATGTCCTCAGCCCCCGGATTGGGGAAAAAAAGGAAAAAACATCCTGATAGAATGACTACATAAAATGCATACCTCGCCCTCTCCACAAAAAAAAACAAAAAAACAATTGTATCTGAAAAAGCACATAATCGTTCATGTGATTTGTATTTTGAGTAGCTTTTAGATTTCACCTTATAATTCATATATATAAAAGGCTTCCCTACCTTGAATACAATGCTTATGATTAATTAGAAGCCTTGTAGGTAATTGGAAGTATACAGATCCTGACAGATTTTTTCCTAGCAGACATTTTTGCCCAATTTGTTCTCAGCTCTCTCCACATGTGATGCTGAACCGCCATGGCTAGAAGATCTGAAATCCAGTGACTGAAAGTTGTGGGCTAGGTACAGTCAGGCTGGGGAGGAAAGGGACAAGTTGAAGCTAGATGTCCTCCAGCTCTGGAAAAGAGGTGAGCTCTGTCTAGGTTGCTGCAGCTTCTAATCCAAACTGGGAAAAGCTCACAGAGTGTGGTGAATGAGACACTAAGCATTTTCAGTACAGGAGAAGAGCCTGTACAATGGTGCAAGCCTGAAGATGAGGCTGGAGTGCAGCTTTAGGCAGATTGCTGTTTCCAAACAGCACTGTCCTAATGTCCTGTGAATGGCTAAATATTAGATTATTTGTTACAGAGTTCAAATGATTGTTCAGTTCATGCTTGACTTTTTAAACACAATGTATTAGCCCTGAATTTTAGCGTTATATTGGAATAAAAGTAGTCATTATGTACCTTAGGAGTTATAGTCTACTGTGATGAGCAGAATTTCTTCATTTCTAAGACAAATGAAACCTCAATACTCGAAGGCTGGCAGCGTGGGTAGGAAGATGTGGCCCAGCTGGCCCAAATAGTGTAATAATGATAAAATGAAATCAAGCTGATAGCCAGAGAGCTTCTGCCATTCATCATGGATGGCAGGAATTGAGTTTGCTGCTGAGATGTTACACCCTGTAGATGCTGGAGTATGTTTTCAAACTCTTGATCCACACAGATAAATAGTCACATTTCACATTGAAGCCGGTCACTGCGAGTCTCTGGAAGAATGTAAAGATCTCAGTCCCCTACTCATGGGGGGTGCTGTAGCCTTTGCCTTATTCTTCCTAGCAAGTCTGGGAGGAGTGGCACCCCTTGTGCCAGGGTTGTTTTGCCAATAGTGAAATAAAATTAAAAAGAATATGATTCCCTTATCTATGTTGTAGATAGGGCACTTGATGGGAACATAAATCTAAAAATGTTTTTTTTCATTTTAAAAAATATAAAAATGAAGGAACACTACCATCATCTAAATGTTACAAAGAATATAACAGAATATGTAAAAAGGAAATCAAGGCTGAAAAAATTGAAAATGAAGACAGGTTGCAAAAGAGAGTAGGACAAACCCCAAAAAATCTTCAAATATATTAATACTAAAAAGGTCAGATGTAAGCATGTAGGCCCTTTACAAAATTATCTCAAGTGAGTGACTGGAGACAAAGAGAAGGCAAAATTATTAAATATTGTCTTCAGCTCTGTGTATATAAAGGATTCATGGGGGAGCTCATGTCCATAATGGGGATGGTATTGACATAGCCACTATGGCTCAAAACTGATATGGTCCAAAAATATTCAGACAGAATAAAGGTAAATAAGGCACTTTTGTTATTTCAAAGCAATTTTCTAATTTTTAGGGACTCTTTAATAACTGGCAAAGTACCACTGGATTGGCGTAAGGCCAATCTGGTGCCTATATTTAAAAAGGAATCAAAGTCTTTACCAAGTAACTATAGACCTGTTGGTTTAACTTCTATAGCTGGGAAGATACTGGAGAGTTTAATAAAAGACCACATACATGAGTTTTTACTAGAAAAAAAACATTTTAGCAATAGTCACCATGGATTCATGAAAGACAGAAGTTGTCAGACAAATCTGATTTCTTTTTATGAGGAGGTAAGTAAAACCTTAGACAGAGGGGTGGCTGTGGACGTGGTATACTTGGATTTTGCAAAAGCGTTTGACACCGTTCCCCACACATGGCTAATGTGTAAGGTAAAATCTACAGGCCTGGAAAAATCAGTTTGTAAATGGATAGAAAACTGACTAAAAGACCAATTTCAGCTGTGAGGATAAAATTAGAGAAACTGAATGTATTCTCTCTTGAGAAGGGTGGATATGATCAGCATTTATAAATACATACAGTAATTGGTCCATATAGTGAACCTGGTGTTGAGTTATTCACTTTGGGGTCATCACAGAGGACAAGTGGGCAAGCTTTACGTCTAGAGGAAAAGAGATTTAATCTTCTTCAAGAGCTGTAAAAATGTGGAATAGACTCCCTCAAGAACTGGTTCTGGTCAGCTCAGTAGATTGTTTTAAGAAAGACCTGGATTCTTTCTTAGATACACATAATATAACTGGATACTAACATTTATAGGTAAAGTTGATCCAGGTAATATATACTTGCCTCTTGGGGTCTGGAGGGCATTTTTTCCCTTGCTGGAGCAAATTGGATCATGCTTTATTGGGGGTTTTGCCTTCCTCTGGATCATTTGTGGGTATTGAATAGTGTATATTGATGTTTTCTGTATGTGAGGTTTTTCTGTTGTTTTTGTTTTTTTCTTTATTAGTAGAACTGG
Source organism: Glandirana rugosa (assembly GCA_018402905.1). Lineage (NCBI taxonomy): Eukaryota > Metazoa > Chordata > Amphibia > Anura > Ranidae > Glandirana > Glandirana rugosa. The sequence goes on from BLSH010440646.1 coordinate 305,464, forward strand.
ATGGACTTTTTTTAACCAGATTAACTATGTGGCCTCATGCACACTGGATGTTATAAAAAATGCCAGTAGCGTTAGCTGTAGATTGCTGTAGCTTTAGAGTGTTTTTGCAGTAGCGTTTTTCAGCGTTTGCATTCTTTATCAAAACTATATGTTTTTCAGAGTTAGAACATTTTCACAGCTGAAAAACCCCTCTTCAAACCCGCTAGTTCTGGGGGGTTTTTCCAGCCAGAAAACACTCCTTCCAAAAAATGCTGATAAACACCTATGCGTGCATGGACACATCAAAAATGTGTTTACTCTATAACGATTTACTTACTAATGAGTTGCTGCCTCACATTATAGACTTTAAAGCAGAACTTCACCCAAACTGGCATGTTCCACTCTTTCTCCTCCCCCCTCCTTCTTCACAAATGGCACTTTATTTTTTTTTTGAGGGGGGAGTGGGTACCTGGTTTTGGCAAAGAACAGTGGAAGTTCAGCCCCTCCTTCCCCCTCAGCCTTCTGGGAAACATCACAGGTTCCAGAAAGCTGTGGGACCATTCAAATATCTCAGCATGGCTTGCACATGAGCAGTGAACATTTTTGTAGCTGCTGACTTTTAATTTTTCAGAAAATGACTTAACAACCACTTTAATATGTTATATATATGTGGTAGAATTAGAAAGAATCAAAGCCAAGTAAAACAGAACTTCCATTAACAGCAACCAGCTAGGTATCAGCTGCCTTCTACTTGGAGTAGAACAGAGAACAAAAGCAAATATGACCAGCAGACCAGTTTTTGGTTTGTGTTACAAGGACTCAGATATTCAATATTGTTTTTAAGTGTCCTGAGCAGCCGTAATTTGCGTGTTTACACTTTAGTGAGAGTATTCATATTAGTTAAAGCGTGTTTTGGCGTAAGGTTTCGCATTTACACATTGTAGGAAGTGACAATAAGCATGTGCCACTAAAACAATTCAGAAGTTCAGAGGGTAATCATGTTTGGCAATTACTTTAAAATTAGCAGATTTGGTTGTTGCTTTAAAGTGATCCTGTGCTGACTCCCCTAAAATGCAAGTACACTTGTAAACTGGGCATCTTTAGGAACCTGCTTCATCGGGGCAAAAGCCTTATGGAGCTCCCATAGCCTAGGGAGGTCTAATATGCAAATAGCAAATTGTTACTAATGTTGTTCCTTGCCTTATCTTTTCTATCTCTTCCTGCTTGCCTCACTATTGGTCAGCAAAGCTATCATTTGTAAGGCTAAGGAGGTTAGGCATGGATTGGTGAGGCCCATCCAAGACTAAACTGAACTGCTATTTTGGTTATTAGAGCTTCCTTTGCAATGAAGCTCCCAGTGTACTTTATGGGGCATCAGACCATATGTGACTTTAATTACCTAGTCAAAGATCTATTCCTTCCATTAAAGACTGGGGCACCCAACCTAACTCAGACTTGCCGTATTGCCAAACTGTGACTAAGAATAGCATATACCGTATGAGCATTTCACACCTATCCTAATTAGGGGTACTGTGATGGGAGTAAATTCCATCTTGACCATTGTAACTCAGAGACCTGCAGGTCAGATCCTGCTGAAGACAGGACTGTAGCTGAGACAACTATTTCTGATATAAAGTTAAGTAGTGTTCAGTGTTTTTTTTATTATTGTTTATTTGAGTGTGTTATTTTTCATTGGGACTATAACAAATGTATTAATTAACCACAACAGTACCTGGCACGAAAACCCCCTTCCTGTCCAGGCCATTTTTCAGCTTTCAGTGCTATCACACTTTGAATGACCCCATTTTGGAAAGCAAACACCCCAAAGAATAATCATTGAGGCATAATGAGTCTTTTGAACGGTTCATTTTTGTTCCAGTAGTTTTTGGAAAATGTGGGAAAAAAATGAAAACGCATTTTTTTTACACAAACTTGTCCATTTATAAGCTATTTTCAACACATAGCATGTACATAGCAAAAATTACACCCCAAAATACATTCTGCTATTCCTCCTGAGTATGGCGATACCACATGTGTGACACTTTTACACAGCCTGACCACATACACAGGCCCAACATTGAACTAGCACCTTCAGGCGTTCTACAAGCATAAATTACACATCTCATTTCTCAACACCCTATTACAGTTTTGAAGGTCCTGGAGCACCAGGACAATGGAATTGCCCTCAAAATGACCCCATTTTGGAAAGAAAACACCCCAA
>BLSH010440646.1:319235-339288 GCA_018402905.1 Glandirana rugosa
AAAATAGTGTATCAATTCTCTCTCTAAGACGGTAACGACTTTTTCATGTTTGATTTGGTATATAATAATATGGTATACATCTCAACTCGCTTGGGCCTGACATTTCAAGCCCAGACATGGCTTGAAACCCCACAGGCCCTGGGCCTGGGTTTGGGCCTGAAAAGTTTTTTTCAGGCTCAAGCCCAAGGACCATTAAAATTAATGATTTTAGAACAGTTATATGGCTTCTACCGTTAATTAATACTTTTCAGACCCAGTTTGAAGATGATCCACATTCACCTCCATTTTTGCTTTTTTATGTTTTTATTTTTTGTTTTAAATATTTCAAGTTATTTCCCTGTCCCCATTTCTTTGTAGGGCACTTGTCCCACCCTTACCCCCATTTTCCTTCCTTTTGCAGACCTCTAGGACCTTCCTGGACTTTTTTTACAGCAATTTTCAGAATTTTCATTAAAATTACCAGGAACCCGAACTCGGACTTTTTTTGAAAAGTCCGGGTTTGGGTCCGGGTCCCGGACACCCCAAAGTTCGGTACAGACCCGAACTTTACAGTCCGGGTTCGCTCAACTCTACATATGGTATAATAATATATGGTTTAGTTTGTACTTTTTCAGCAATGGCAGAATCTCTCTCTTAACTATGTGATAAAAACACAGGATTGTGGGTAAATCTTATACACATAAACCCATGTTTTTCCTTGTAGTTAAGAGGGCTGGGCTGGAAGGGAGCATTTGTCTATTAGACACATGCGCCCTTCTATGACACTGCAGTGAGGTGTGCCTCCACTGCAGCATTTTTATTGGACAGCTTGCAACAATGGTGCTTTACAATTGGTCCAAGGTTTAAAAGCTGTCCATTGAGCTCAGTGCCTTTGACAAGAAGTGAAAGGCACCGTGAGCTCATCCTCTCAGTCTGCTGCAAACACAGTGGGGGTCATTAATTATAGTTCCGGTCTCTGATTAGCAGCAAAAGTACCATGATCACGCTAATTAGCGATACAATGTCGCAAATCAGACTAATTAGTGCCCAAATGGAATTCACAATTTTTGCTGGAGCAAAAATACTCCTAAAATTGAATTCACTATAGCGCCCAGGCAACAGATAGCGCCCAAACCCTTACTCCAGTCAATACCTGGAAAAATGCACATGGAAATAATGTTTAGAGCATGATATGATCCCCTAAATGGCACTAAAATATGCGGTATATTGTTTAAAGATAATCTGCTTTTAAACTTTAAATGTGAAAAAAGTGATTTCTGCACTGAAGTACCTTTAAAAGCCTGAGAAGAGATAAATTCCCCGTCTCTTTACAACTAGGTGCACAGCACAGCTGAGCACAACAGAGGATGCTCAGGCATGAAACTGCTCTCATTTTAGCTCCCATGGCTTTTTTACAGGGCGCTATAATAAATACTAAAATTAGCGCTGGTTTAAAGAGAGTTTTTGGCAGTCAAAATGAGATCTATGTACAATGTACAATTGTAACTTCCCCAAATAAATACTTTTCATGTTGGGATGAAATGTATCTTTCTCTCAGTGAAATTGTTCTTGTAACAATGTTGCTTCTTCATCATCTATTTTGTTTTTAAGAATGCTAGAATGTGTAATGCGTTCATGTTTTGGTAAAATATATTTTTTTCTGTCACTTTCACTTGTTGATGTCCATCTCAGAAAAATATTTTTTATTTTTTATTATTTCCAAATTATTCTAATTTGAGTCCAAAAAATGTGATTGTACAAACATCAGAAGTAAAAATGTAATTCCCAAAAGTCAGAGGGTATCATCACTATTCTACATTCACACACCAAGAACCACCAAATATCACAGAATAAATCAGAAGAATAACTCCTGACTAATGTAATTCCACCACCTATATGTACAAAGAAATGTGGTATATATGTGTAGGAGGGTTACACATGTAGCAGCTCAGTGGCTCACAAGGAAAGACAACTGCCTAGCAGTGCTGAGTTCCTGGTTTCAAATCCCAAACATGCCACTTCATGTAGAGATGTTGTTTGTTCTCCCTATGTTGTTAAACATAACTCCTGACTCAGGGCTTTACCTAAATTATGTCTAAATGTAGTATTTATGTGTAGGAGGTAAGGGTGGGCCAGCTGTTCCACTCGAACAATGGGTGTTCGCCAAAATTAGAACAGTATGGGGTGTTCGTGGGAACTTCGAGCGCCCCATAATGCATTCCATTGGTGGTTGAAATGCCGCCCGCTGATTGGCCAAGGCATGCACATGACCTGCATGCTTTGGCCAATCACAGAATGCTCTGCTATGAGAGATATGATTGGCTAAAGGCAGGGTGCCTTTAGCCAATCACTGCTCAGCAGCCTTAGTCCACGCCCCACACTATATAAAGTCGCTTGAATAACAGTGGACAGACAGTGAGCTCAGCTAGTAACGTGCAGGTAGTTCAGTGTAGCTAGTGATTATTGTGACAAACAGATAGATAGAGCGATCTATATACAGTCAGTTAGTACAGGCAGCTTAGTGTAGAGTGAAATCTATACTAGATAGATAGATACATACATACATATCTATATCCATATCTGTATACAGTCAGTTAGTGTGGAATGAAATTTATATTAGATAGATAGATAGATAGATAGATAGATAGATAGATAGATAGATAGATAGGGCAGCAGTGCAAGAATATATATACAGTATTGCACAAAAGTGAGTACACCCCTTACATTTTTGTAAATATTTTATTATATCTTTTCATGTGACAACACTGAAGAAATTACACTTTGCTGCAATGTAAAGTAGTGAGTGTACAGTTTGTACACCGGTGTAAATTTGCTGTCCCCTCAAAATAACTCAAAACACAGCCATGAATGTCTAAACTGCTGGCAAACAAAGTGAGTACACCCCTAAGTGAAAATGTCCAAATTGGGCCCAATTAGCCATTTTCCTTCCCCGGAGTCATTAGTGTCATTAGTGTTACAAGGTCTCAGGTGTGAATGGGGAACAGGTGTGTTAAATTTGGTATTATCTCTTTCACTCTCTCATACTGGTCACTGGAAGTTCAACATGGCATCTCATGGCAAAGAACTCTCCGAAGATCTGAAAAGAAGAATTGTTGCTCTACATAAAGATGGCCTAGGCTATAAGAAGATCACCAAGACCCTGAAAATGAGCTGTAGCATGGTGGCCAAGACCATACAGTGGTTTAAGAGGACAGATTCCACTCAGAACAGGCCTCGCCATGGTCAACCAAAGAGGTTGAGTGCACATGCTCAGCATTATATCCAGAGATTGTCTTTGGGAAATAGACATATGAGTGCTGCCAGCATTGCTGCAGAGGTTTAAGGGGTGGGGGGTCAGCCTGTCAGTGCTCAGACCATATGCCACACACTGCATCAAATTGGTCTACATGGCTGTCGTCCCAGAAGGATGTCTCTTCTAAAGATTATGCACAAGAAAGTTTGCTGAACACAAGCAGACTAAGGACATGGATTACTGGAGCCATGTCCTGTGGTCTGATGAGACCAAAATAAACCTATTTGGTTCAGATGGTGTCAAGTGTGTGTGGCGGCAACGAGGTGATGAGTACAAAGACAAGTGTGTCTTACCTACAGTCAAGCTTGGTGGTGGGAGTTTCATGGTCTGGGGCTGTATGAGTGCTGCCGGCACTTGGAAGCTACAGTTCATTGAGGGAACCATGAATGCCAACATGTGCTGTGAAATACTGAAGCAGAGCATGATTCCCTCCCTTCGGAGACTGGGCCGCAGGGCAATATTTCAATATGATAACGACCCCAAGCACACCTCCAAGATGACCTCTGCCTTGCTAAAGAAGCTGGGGGTAAAGGGGATGGACTGGCCAAGCATGTCTCCAGACCTAAACCCTATTGAGCATCTGTGGGGCATCCTCAAATGGAAGGTGGAGGAGCGAAAGGTCTCTAACCTTCTTCAGCTCCATGATGTTGTCATGGAGGAGTGGAAGAGGATTCCAGTGGCAACCTGTGAAGCTTTGGTGAACTCCATGCCCAAGAGGGTTAAGGCAGTGCTGGAAAATAATGGTGGCCACACAAAATATTGACACTTTGGGCCCAATTTGGACACTTTCACTCGGGTGTACTCACTTATGTTGCCAGCGGTTTAGACATTAATGGCTGTGTGTTGAGTTATTTTGAGGGGACAGCAAATTTACACTGTTATACAAGCTGTACACTCACTACTTTACATTGTAGCAAAGTGTCATTTCTTCAGGGTTGTCACATGAAAAGATATAATAAAAAATTTACAAAAATGTGAGGGGTGTACTCAGTATATAGTACACTTGACATGGTGTCTTAAAATATTTACAGTCTAATATATATATATATATATATATATATATATATATATATATATATATACACACACACAGGGTATTGAGTGTACACTATATATCAGTGCATTCTGGGATGTACGTATGTATATGGTACACTTGATGTGGTGTATGAAAATATATATACACACACAGCATATTGAGTGTACACTAGGGATGAGCTCACGGTTCGAGTCGGGTGTTCGTTTGTTCAGGTTTTTTCCAAACATTATGGGGAGTTCGTGGGAACTTTGCCCGCCCCATAATGCATTCAAATGGCGGCGGAATGCTGCCCACTGATTGGCCAAAGCATGCACATGACCTGCATGCTTTGGCCGATCAGCAGGCGGCCTGCTGTGTGAGCTTTGATTGGCTAAAGGCAGGGTGCCTTTACCCAATCACTGCCCACAGCGGCCCAAAGTGTTAATATTTTGTGTGGCCACCATTATTTTCCAGCATTGCCTTAACCCTCTTGGGCATGGAGTTCACCAGAGTGTCATAGGTTGCCACTGGAGTCCTCTTCCACTCCTCCATGACGACATCATGGAGCTGGTGAATGTTAGAGACCTTGCGCTCCTCCACCTTCCGTTTGAGTATGCCCACAAATGCTCAATAGGGTTTAGGTCAGGAGACATGCTTGGCCAGTCCATCACCTTTACCCTCAGTTTCTTTAGCAAGGCAGTGGTTGTCTTGGAGGTGTGTTTGGGGTCGTTATCATGTTGGAATACTGCCCTGTGGCCCAGTTTCCGAAGTGAGGGGATCATGCTCTGCTTCAGTATGTCACAGTACATGTTGGCATTCATGGTTCCCTCAATGAACTGTAGCTCCCCAGTGCCGGCAGCACTCATGCAGCCCCAGACAATGACACTCCCACCACCATGCTTGACTGTAGGCAAGACACGCTTGTCTTTGTACTCTTCACCTGCTTGCCACCACACACTCTTGTCACCATCTGAACCAAATAAGTTTATCTTGGTCTCATCAGACCACAGGAGATGGTTTCAGTAATCCATGTCCCTAGTCTACTTGTGTTCAGCAAACTGTTTGCGGGGTTTATTGTGTAGTATATTTAGAAGAGTCTTCCTTCTGGGGCGACAGCCATGCAGACCAATTTGATGCAGTGTGCGGCGTATGGTCTGAGCACTGACCGGCTGAGCCCCCACCCCTTCAACCTCTGCAGCAATGCTGGCAGCACTCATACGTCTATTTCCCAAAGACAACCACTGGATATGACGCTGAGCACGTGCACTCAACTTCTTTGGTCGACCGTGGTGAGGCCTGTTCTGAGTGCAATCTTCTTATAGCCTAGGCCAGGGGTAGGGAACCTGCGGCTCTCCAGCTGTTGTAGAAATACATTTCCCATCATGCTTCTGGGAGTAATTGTATTCATCAGCCTTGCAATGCCTCATGGGAAATGTAGTTCTACAACAGCTGGAGAACCGCAGGTTCCCTACCCCTGGCCTAGGCCATCTTTATGTAGAGCAACAATTCTTTTTTTCAGATCCTCAGAGTTCTTTGCTATGAGGTGCCATGTTGAACTTCCAGTGACCAGTATGAGAGAGCGAGAGCGATAACACCAAATTTAACACACCTTCTCCCCATTCACACTTGAGACCTTGTAACACTAACGAGTCACATGACACTGGGGAGGGAAAATGGCTAACAGGGCCCAATTTGAACATTTTCACTTAGGGGTGTACTCACTTTGGTTGCCAGCGGTTTAGACATTAATGGCTGTGTGTTGAGTTATTTTGAGGGGATAGCACATTTACACTGTTATACAAGCTGTACACTCACTACTTTACTTTGTAGCAAAGTGTCATTTCTTCAGTGTTGTCACATGAAAAGATATAATAAAATATTTACAAAAATGTGAGGGATGTACTCACTTTTGGGAGATACTGTATATATATATATATATATATATATATATATATACCCAGCCTATTGAGTGTGCACTATATATTGGTGCATTCGGGGTGTACGTACGGTATATAGTACACTTGACCTGGTGTATTAAAATATATACAGTCTAGTGTATACAGATATACACACAGCGTACTGAGCGTACATTATATATCAGTGCATTTGGGGGTGTACGGTATAAAGCACACTACTTGACGTGGTTTCTTCAAATATATACAGTCTAGTATATCCAGATATACACGCAGCATATTGAGTGTACACTATATATCAGTGCATTCAGGGGTGTACGGTATATAGTACAGTGTAGTGCGGTGTTAAAAAAAACATCCATCATATCAGGAAGGCCACAAAGGAGAGGCAGACACTCCCAGGTCACTAAAAGAGGGCAAGCAGCCTCTGTATCTTCAGTGAAAAGTGGTGGTGGTGGATGGGGTGCATCCTCTGCAGGCAGGTCATGTGTGTCCTTTTTTTCTGCTGTTGGATGTGCTATTGAGCCACAACATGCAGAAGAGTTGGTGGAGTGAATAACAAAGCCGTCCTCATCCTCCTCATCCTCTATCACCCAGGCTTGTATAAGTTTTCCTTCCAACGCATCTGGCAAAGCGGCCTATTTAATAAGGGGGCCCCCAGTTCCCAACCCCCCTATGTGAATAGGTATGGAGTACATTGTACCCCTACCCATTCACCAAAAAAGGAATGTAGTGGTAAAAAAAACAAGAGGCGGTTTTTGACAAGTCCTTTATTGTGTAAAATAGCTCTTTTCTTCTTTCTTCCTCTATCTTCTCCTGGCCCGCTCCTTCTTCTGGTCTTCTGCTTCTTCTTTTAGTTTTCTTGCTTCCTCTCTTCGTCTTCTATCTTCATCTTCTTCTTTCTTCTTCTTTCACCGCCACCGCTCTCCCCGCTGCTGCAGCCCGGCCCCTGTGCGTCTCCCAGAATGGGCGGTCTTCATGACACTACTTTTATAAGAAGGGGCGGGGCCACCAAGTGATGTAACCTAGTGAACCTGCCCCCTTCTGACGTAATGCTCTGTCAGAGGGGGCGGGTCACCCATTTACGTCACCGGGTGGCCCCACCCCTTCTTATAAAAGAACTGTCATTGTGAAGACCGCCCATTCTGGGAGACGTGCAGGGGCCGGGCTGCTGCACCGGGGAGATCGGCGGCGGTGAAAGAGGAAGAAGATGAAGATTGAAGACGAAGAAAGGAAGCAAGAAGACTGAAAGAAGAAGCAGAAGAAGGACCGGGGCAGGAGAAGATGGAGGAAAACCGGAGGAAGAAAGAAAAAAAGAGCTATTTTACACAATAAAGGACTTGTCAAAAACTGCCTCTTGTTTTTTGTACCATTACTCTCCTTTTTTGGTAAATGGGTAGGGGTTCAATGTACCCCATACCTATTCACATAGGGGGGGTCGCGATCTCGGGGCCCCCATATTAAAGGACGCTTCCAGATTCCAATAAGCCCCCCTGCCTGCAGACCCCCACAAGCACCGACCAGGCTTGTGGGGAAGAGGCTCTTGTCCCCATCATCATGGGAACAAGGTGCTTTGAGGCCCTCCTCCCCCCAAAGCACCCATACTCCCCATGTTGAAGGCATGTAGACTGGTACGGTTCAGGAGGGGGGCACTCGCCTCCCATCCTAACCGGCCAGGGCTGCATGCTCGGATAAGGGCCTTGTTTGGATTTTATGGGGAACCGCACGTCAATTTTTTTTTAATTTGGCGCGGGGTTCCCCTTAATATCCAAACCAGACCTGAAGAGCCTGGTTTGGACTGGGGGGGGACCCCACGCACTTTTTTTCAGCGATTTTTTTTTTTTCTTATTTGTATATTACACCAGCGATTTTAAATGACAATTTTTCCTATGGAAATGTCATTTTGCTCTGGCTATGTTCTACACCTCACAGAAATGCGCCCTTTTACACACAGACTAAGGACACCCCCCCCAGGCACAATATTTAAAGGATTTTTTCATTTGTTTTCAGTTTAAGCATTATTAAAATCACTGCTCCTAAAAAATAGATTAATTTAAAAACTTTTTTTTATTGATACATGTCCCCTAGGGCAGGACCCGGGTCCCCATACACTTTTTAGGGCAATAACATTGCATATAAGCCTTTAAAATGAGCACTTTTGATTTTTCATGTTCGGGTCCCATAGATTTTAATGGTGTTTGAATGTTCGCGCAAACTTTTTGTCTGTTCGCATGTTCTGGTGCAAACCGAACCGAGGGGTGTTCGGCTCTCCCTATTGCCTAAAGAATATCCACATGGATAGCCTTTCAACACTTTACTGTGATGTAACAGGATAACATTTTGTACAGCCACTTCAAAGCCGCACTCCAGGCCATCAGTACAGAGTAGTTCAGTAATCTCTTTCATTCTGTTTCTGCACTGCCAGTTCCCCTCCTGTGGGTCCTCATCCCCAGCCCCTAAGGGCCCTCTCTGGTCCAGGTCACAAACCTACACTTTGTAAGCAAAGTGACCTGTTCCTAATATTCCTATCTGACTAGGGATCAACCCACTACATCTTATAAAGGGGTAACCAACTCTGCCTACCAGCCACTACGAGGAAAAGGTCACTACTAACAAAGGTACCAACCCCTGCTTACATGCTGACTCAAGAAACCTGCCCCCTGGTCAATGAGTACCCCACATCTGGATGTACCTAGAGAAGGGGGGAGCAGCAGATCGATAACTCTTATACAAACTGAAGTCCATATGTACAGAGATCAATGAGTAATAAAAACACTTTTTAGCAGTTGAAATAAATTTGGGATGGTTTTGGATTTCCCTTATTTATTATAACTATGTATTAACTTGTCTATTCCTATAGATAGCTAGTCTATCAAAACTCTGATAAAGTTAATGGTGATGGTACAATAGCAATGTTAGCTTTAAAAATAAACACACTGCTTAACCACATGCCGCCCGCCCACTGTCAAATGACAGCAGAGTGATGCGGCTCTCGTTCTGGGTGGACGTCACATGACGGCGCACCCGAACGGCCGCTCCCATGTGCCCGCAGGGGCACACAGGGTGGTGATCGTGGCCTTGCCGTGTCCTAGCTGATCTGTATAAAGAGCTGCTGATGCGGCTCTTTAACCATGCGATCGGCTGTGTCCAATCACAGCCGATCACATGTATATACAGGAAGTGCTGGTAATCGGCGCTCCTCACCTCACACTGACAGAGTGTGTGGTGAGGAGAGCTGATCAGTGGCATCTCCTCACAGGCATGTAATCAGGGCACTGATCATCAGTGCCCTGATTACAAAAAGCGTAATCCATGCCCACCAGTACCAGAAATCCATGCCCATCAGTGCCAGCAACCCATGCCCACCAGTGCCCACCAATGCCAGCAATCAGTGCCCACCAGTGCCAGCAATCAGTGTCCATTAGTGATGCTAGCCAGTGCTGGCTTTCAGTGCCCATCAGTGCCTCCTATCGGTGCTGCCCATCAATGCCTATCAGTGCCCATCAGTGCCGCCTATCCGTGCCACCTATCAGTGCCCACCAGTGCCGCCTATCAGTGCCCATTTGTGCCACCTATCAGTGCCACCCATCAGTGCTGCTTATCAGTGCCACATATCAGTGCCCATAAGTGCATCATATTAGTGCCTCCTCATCACTGCCACATAATCAGTGCCTATAAGTGCCACCTCATTAGTGCCCATCAGCGCAGCCTCATCAGCGGACATCAGTGAAGAAAAAAAATTACTTATTTACAAAATTTACTGACCGAAACAAAGCAAACTTTTTTTTTCAAAATTTCCGGTCTATTTTTTTTTAGTAAAAAAATAATATACCCAGTGGTGAACAAATACCACCAAAAGAAAGCTCTATTTGTGGGAACAAAATGATAAAAATTCCATGTTGGTACATTGTTGCATGACCACGCAATTGTTATTCAAAGTGTGAGAGCGCTGAAAGCTGAAAAATGGCTTGGGCAGGAAGGGGGTGAAAGTGTCCAGTATTGAGGTGGTTAAATAAGCAATGATCTTGTTTATTTATCCAAGAAAGTAGAAATGCTAACACTAAAACAAAATAGCAGGGGTGATACGATACCTTAAGTCCTCTCTTTCAGGTTCTGTATGCTGGCTGGGCTCCAGGACAAAGAGCAAAAAGGGATAACTCTAGCTGGCCACTACCTTTTAAATTACACTCAGACATCAACCACACAAACACACATTGCCTGCCTGTATAGCCATCTGTATCCAATAAGAATCTAGAAGAGGTCGTCTTTCCGAATGTAGCACCCTCTACCTAGGTAGGTGCTAGAGTGAGGTTTTTTTTTGGTTAGGATAGGTACGTTTAGGCAGGCCTGGCTGGCAGCTATGCCTGTGTGTTTTGCTTTGTTGAGCTGGGAGTGGCTCAGAGTGGCAGCTGGTGACTCACGGGTGGTGTCACTTCTCGGTTACCTCCCTCTTGCTCTAGAAGATGCAAGAAGAGGAGGGGAAGAGAGATGGAGCTGCCTGCAGTATTCTGAGCCCTGACCAATCCCCAACTTGGATTGGCAAGGGGCAGGCCTCCTTAAATACCCAGGGTCAGCCCAGCTGGGGGAGCAGAGTTTGGGTGGAAGAACAGGGAGATGGAGTGCTAGGCTGTCTGGGCCTTTGAGGGAGCTCCCCAATCTTGGGGGTGACCTTGGGCCTGGTGCTCGGGAGTGGACGGGACCCTCGTACAAACCACAGGAGTGTCCTGGCCAGGAGCAGGAGAGGACAATGGAGAGTACCGCCGGGACAAGTCTCCATGAGGGTTCCACTGGTCCTTGGTGAGTGACAGGCACAGCCAAGAACACTGGGGAGGCACACCAGAGCGGATTGGGAGGATTCAATCTGGAATGGGTGTAGAGCCAGTGAGGACTGTGATGGCAGTGCAGATGGGCAGCTGCAGCCAGGAGGGCTGGCAGGGCCTGAAGAGGACTGACTGGGATCAGTAGTTCACCAATAGGACAGCTAGAACTAGGACTTTATATTGCTACTCCAAAAAAGGGGCCCACGGTCCATGCCTGTAATAAGGCATTCTGCTAAGGCCTGGCTGAAGCCAGTGTCAGGCCTAACCATGTACTAGCTGTGCCTGGGGCAGAAGTGATGTGCAGGAGGAAGAGAGAGGTAATAGTCTGCAAGCAAGTTTGTGCGGGAGGAGACTGAGAAAGCGTGTACAGAGTGTACATAGTTTGTCCCAACCAAGTTGTTTCAATCTACTTGGCATTCCATAAATTCCCTACCCTAACCAAGTTCAATTCCCCAATAAAAATACAAAAACAAGCACATGGACTGTTCATCATCTCTATGGTGAATAGGTAGCGAATGCCGGGCTGGGCAGGGTGACAGGTGGACCACAATACTCAGCAGCCCCTACGGGGGTACTGCTACACTAATCACAAGGAAGTATATTCTTCTCTTGTCCATCTTCCATGAAGCATGCTGTAGTCTCCACTAGGGGCACCATTAGTCCATGAATCACTGTTTTTGACCCGGGTCATCTTTCAGTAACAGCTGGCCTTTGGTGTTGGTGTCACCTCCCCAGGAGGTCTTATCTGGTGCTCCTCTACCCCCATACATCACCTCAGGAGGCCTATGGGAGAACGTCTGGTTAGGATATGAATTCCCATTTATGACTCCTTGTCATGAACACCCTGTTGGGTAAACTTTTTGTACTGACATTCCAAGACATAGGCCAAATGGCTGTATCAACCAGGCAATAAATCCAGAAATATATGATATTAAATGTTGTTGCCTTCCAACAGCAGTGTACAGAAAGGCAAAATTAAGCCTTTAAAGACATAACAGTGGTTCTGACATATTCCCCTCTGTCCCCTAAATATTAAAATATTTTACTTGAGTTGTCCATAGTGCCATCAGCCCTATGTAGATGCATCTTTCACATCACAGTCTCTTGCAACTTTAGTAATATGTCTGTTCTCTCATAGGTCTAGGACAGCCTTTCTCAACCTTTTCAACACTGAGGAACCCTTGAAATAATTCTCCAGTCTCGGGGAACCCCTGCTAAAAATTAAAAATCTACAACTCATCATACATTAGTGTGATGGTCAATGGGAAGAATGCTCCTTCCACTTGTGGTTACTGGGAAGAATTACCCCCTTACAGATAGCTAAAAAGATCAATGGAATTATTGGGAATTTATCTGAGAGGTAGAAATTGACCATTGCTCAAGGAACCCCTAGCAACCTCTGGAGGAACCCTAGGGTTCCACTGAACCCTGGTTGAGAAACCCTGGTCTAGGATGTTAATGGTAAAAGTGAATTTCATGTAGGATTGCAGGTACAAATCGGGTGGGATGCAGCTCTAGAGAACAGAATTTTACAGGTGTCTACTTACAGTGCAGTGACTGACAACCTAGGCATTGCTGCTGCTATTCATCTCACTGGCTAAAATAATGCTTCCATTAGATTGATAACTAGAATGGGAATATCTCAAGCATTTGGTGTCTCTGCAAATGTATGCTGCAAACGCAATCACAGCTAAATACAAGGTAGTTTTGTTCATTGCTATTTGTCTCCTAGCAGACAGGGCTTTGTATGCCAGTTTAGCTGCAGCTATCAGGCATCTGGGAATGACATGTAGAATTCATCACAGGGAATTAGACAGAGCATCCTTCCTGCTCTGTTTACATAGTAATTCAATCTGAGCTGAGGCCCAGCAGTATTTCAGGGTGAAAAAAAAAATCTTCATCTAATGAAGGTTTGGCTTCATTTGCCATCATGGAAACATTTATAGACAGTTGTCCTGGGAAAAGAAAGATAGGCAGATAATCCAAAAATAGGAGATTTAATTAGAATAAGCCATATTTGTGCTTTCATGTGGAGGCAGTGGTTTGGAATCGAACTCTTAGGCTGGGTTCACATATGAACCGCATGCGGCTCACAGCAGGGGTCCGGTGTGTTCTGGTTCACTGTTTCAGGTCAGATTGCAGCCCGAATTTTGGGCTGAATTCGGACCTGAAACTGACCAAAAGTCGCTCAGCATTTTTCTGCAAATCACACCGGACCTGCTGCAGAGATATGTGAACCGGCTCCATAGAGAGCCAGTCAAAATTCTCCTGCTATTGCAAATTGGATTCGCAATGGTGTGAACCCAGCTTCATACAGCTTAAAGAGTAACTCCACTTTTGTTGAGAAAAAAATTCCCTTCTTGGTGATCTATGTATATTGAAAGGATTGGAACAAACCTTGTTGCAGATTCCTACCTTTTTTTATTCTGAAGAAATAGCTGAATGTGAATAGGAGTGAGTTTATAATTATCAATCAGCTGCTGAACATGCAGGGTTCTAATGAGGAAAGTGACAGGGTCTGCATCCCTTTAGACATGATTTCCCTTTGCGAGTATGCCTCCAAAAATTACATTTCTCAATTACACAAGCAGGAAATTACATTTCCATTTCAGGGGAGGGTGTGTGTGTGCATGCGTGTGTGTGTGTGCATGCGTGTGTGTGGGTGGGGTCGGTGTTCTGTATACATTCTGTGTGAATGTATGTAAAGATGCACACAAAAAGTAACAGGAACAAAAAAAGCAGAGTATCAGGAGCACAAACTAACTTTCAATGCACTTTTTATTGGCCCATTCACCCACTGAAGCTCCCTGTTCAAAAGTAATGCCTTATGATTGACTGTCACAAATTAAGTGCTGCAATGAGTGGAGGCAGGAGAGAGAGATATGTGAGCCTCAATGCCTGGAAATACCAGATAAAGGGCACAATAGTAGAAAATTGTATATTAGTAACTGTACAGTATGTGCTTAATTCTAGTAAGGACAGTATTTAGTATATGAATTCCCTTTTTTATCTTGCGTGTTTTATTTATGTTTTTCTTCATATTTAGATTAAGCAAACCATCAAAAATGTCTGTTACAGAGGTTGGGAGAAACCATATAACACTTCCAGGGATGCTTACAAGTATCAGCTTTTATTCATATATATATATATATATATATATATATATATTTTTTTTTTTTTTTTTTCCAAAAGAAACAAAAAACCTGTCGCTATAACTGCTTAAAAATGTTGGCTGCAATTGGGCTTTATTATGTTTGTCTACTACTTAAAGTCTATAATTCTATTGACATACTGAAGCATTCAGTATATGTAATTTTTGTTTTTAGCCATAGTTTTCTATTTAAAGCATACATTCACTTTTGTTGAGAAAAAAAAAAAACATTCCCCTCTGGGTGATCTATGTACATTGCAAGGATTTGAACAAACTTTATTGCAGATTCCTACTTTTTCTTATTCTGAAGAAATCACTGTTTGTTCCTCTGTGCCCCTGTGTTAAGTGAGTCTAATGGGAGTTGTTTCATAATTATCAACCAGCTGCTGCACCTGCAGGGATCTAATGAGAAAAGATGCTGGGTCTGCATCCCTTTAGACGTTATTTCCTATTAGGAGTATCTTACCAAATATTACATTTTTGTTGCAGGGGATGCCAAACATCTGACTTGTATCTTATTATCTATTGCCTCCAGCCAATGCATTTTAAAGGCTTCTTCATGCTCTTTTGTCACAGCATTACATATAACCATTTGTCTTTATTTATGGAACATCAACAGAGTATGGTACTCTCTCTTGGCCTAGTAATACATTTCCAGGAACTCCAGCAAGAAGAATTTACTGACAGAGCAGATGTAATAGAAACCTCTTGTGATTGAAATATGAGAACTGTCACTGCTGTCTTGTTTTTGAAGGTGCTCATACCACAACGGCCTTTAGTTTTCCTTTTTTCACTGGTAAATCACTGAGAAGTGACAAATGTGTAGATACCATGTATGGTGTTGGGGCATCTAAGGCCGGCTATACATGGAGCAACTTTTTTTCCTGCAATCACGGGTTGCAGCAAAGAAATCCGCTCAATTCCCGCATCAACACAGACAGTGTTGATAGGGGAATCCTTCCTGCCTAACAATTGTGTTCGGGGTAAGCCGTCCCTCCCTGGAGAAGACAGTGATTATCGCTAGCAGCTATAGCTATAATCACAAGCGAATCCAGCAGGCTGGTTGTACCCAAATTTATCGATCAACCGATCAACTTGATACATTCAGCCTGCCAATTAATGGTTTGAATCTCAGCCGATTCCTGGTGAACCAACTGAGATTCAAACTTAATTTGCACATACTTGTCCTAGGTCCTTAGAGTTGGAAGGATGAGCTTGCATCCTCAAAACAAGTCAGTCATAGAAGCTCCCATAACTCTGTTCTCACAAGTAGGGATGAATGGCAAATTCGGGTTTGCAAAACAAAATTACCAACCTACAGTGATTGTAAAATCTTGCTTTTTTTTTTTTTTTTTTTAAATAACAAACATGTTATGTTATGTTATGTTATGTTACCTCCTCTGTCCAGTTGGTTTTGCACAGAGCAGCCTGGATCCTCCACTTCTCGGGTCCCTCTTTGCAGCTCCTGGCTCCTCCCTTCTATTGAGTGCCCCCTCAGCAAGCAGCTATCTATGGGGCACCCGAGCCGAGTCAGACTTCCGTGTATCCATTTAGGCACGGAGCCCTGACCGGGCCCGCCCCCCCTTTCCTCTAATTGGCTGACTGACTTTTATTGACAGCCACAGGAGCCAATGGCAGTGCTGCTGTGTCTCAGCCAATCAGGAGGAGTGTCCTGGACGACTTAGACCCTCATGGACATCGCTGGAGAGAGAAGGGGCTCATGAAAGTAATTAGGGGCGTGCTGGGGGGGGGCCTGCTACACACAAAAGGTTTTTTATCTTCATGCATTGCATTAAGATAAAAAAAACCTTCTGCCTTTACAACCCCTTTAACTTTTTCCTTTTTGAGCTGCTTGGGTGAAAGTTGTTTGAAAAAAGCAGTTGTTTAAAATAAGGGGAAAAAAAGATGCTGCGCAGTGATGTAATCTTTATGAACATACTTAGATTTGGGACTCCGAAGTCAGTGGGGCGCTTCTCATCTGAATGATAAAGTAGGAAAGAAAAAAAAAAGCTAAAAAGGAGAGCCTGGTCATGTGACTGTCTCTCATCCAATCAGAGAGCTCTCTCTGATGCTTTACGT
The DNA here is from genome assembly GCA_018402905.1 of Glandirana rugosa. Classification (NCBI taxonomy): domain Eukaryota; kingdom Metazoa; phylum Chordata; class Amphibia; order Anura; family Ranidae; genus Glandirana; species Glandirana rugosa. The sequence goes on from BLSH010440646.1 coordinate 335,506, forward strand.
AAGCAACATTTTAATTTTTCTTAAAGTTTTACAAAATGACAGCACCTGTAATTTAAAGTTGAAAAGTATTTTTTTTTCTTTTTGTTAAAGCAGAACTTTGCTCTCTCAGTCAGCACTGACTATTTTTAATCCTTATGCTTCTAGCATAAGTAAATACAGGTGATACTCGAAAAATTTGAATATCGTGCAAAAGTTCATTTATTTCAGTAATGCAACTTAAAAGGTGAAACTAATCCTCCCTCTTAGATTGTAAGCTCTAACGAGCAGGGCCCTCCGATTCCTCCTGTATTGAATTGTATTGTAATTGTACTGTCTGCCCTAATATTGTAAAGCGTTGCGCAAACTGTCGGCGCTATATAAATCCTGTATAATAATAATAATAATATATGAGATAGACTCATTACATGCAAAGCAAGATAGTTCAAGCTGTGATTTGCCATAATTGTGATGATTATGGCTTACAACTCATGAAAATCCCAAATCCACAATCTCAGAAAATTAGAATATTGTGAAAAGGTGCAATATTCTAGTTGCAAAGTGTCCCACTCTAATCATCTAATTAAGCCATAACACCTGCAAAGGGTTCCTGAGCCTTAAGAGTCAGTTCACACTGAGGCGGCACGACTTGCAGGGCAAAGCAAGTCGCACCGTTCGAGGCTACCTCAGCGCGGCTTGCAAATAGCATAAAGTAGATGGAAACCTACAATGTTATAGACAGTTTCTAATACAGCTATAACTGTGCAGGTACCATAACTGCTTTTGCTTAGTTTCAGAAATGATCTGTCTTTATCATACAAGGTTATAAAGTTTCATCATGTGACAATGCATATCTTCTTCTTGATGGTGGGGGACAGGGTTACAGGACACTGTGCAGACACACATCATGCCTGTATTCCATAGTTTGTTCAGCCTGAGGAAAGATGCAGGCTGTGCTTGAGCAGGGGGCATGTTCGAAAAGCAGACTGTGAATGGGACGGGGTGTGTGGTCAGGGGGTGCAGTGACTGAACAAACTACCCAGTACATGCATGCTGCATGTCTGCACAGTGTCCTGTACCTCTGAATGGCCAGACAATGAATCTTTTACTGAGCAAAGTGGAGTGCTGCACATATGGTGTTTTTTCCTGGAAGGTTCTCCTCTCTCCCCAGAGAAACACTGGAGCTATGTCAGAGTGACCATCAGGTTCTTGGTCACCTCCCTGACTAAGGTCCTTCTCCCTCAGTCACTCAGTTTTGCCGGGTGGCCCGCTCTAGCAAGAGTCCTGGTGGTTCCAAACATCTTCCATTTACAGATGATGAAGGCCACTGTGTTCATTGGGACCTTCAATGCAGCAGAAATGATTCTGTACCCTTCTCCAGATCTGTGCCTTGATACAACCCTGTATCGGATGTCTAGAGACAATTTCTTGGTCTGCATGGCTTGGTTTGTGCTCTGACATGCACTGTTAACCGTGGGACCTTATATAGACAGGTGTGTGCCTTTCCAAATCATGTCCAATAAACTGAATTCACCACAGATGGATTCCAAACAAGTTGTAGAAACATCTCAAGGATGATCAGTGGAAACAGGATGCACCAGTGCTCAATTTTGAGTGTCATGGCAAAGGCTGTGAATACTTATGTGCATGTGATTTTTTCATTTTTTATTTTTAATACATAGAATTTTGAGGTAAATAATGACTTTAATCCATTTTGGAATAAGGCTGTAACATAAAATGTGGAAAAGATGAAGTAGTGCTGTGAATACTTTCTGGATGCAATATATATATATATATATATATATATATATATATATATATATATATATACATACACTTTAAAGTAAATGATAAAATGGCTTGTTCAGCGATTATGTGTTTTATCTTTTTTTTACTGTAATGTTTTTTTTAATTTTTTTCCTATAATGGCTACCTATAATCGTCATGTAGCAATAGGTATTAAAGGCACTCCAAAACTGAAACAACTAGTTTTGGGGTGGTCCTTTAGGTGCCATTTAGGAGGCAATGTATTTGTTGCTTGTTACCTTGGGAAAGGCTGGCTGAAACATTAAAATGCCATTGACTTTGTTGGAATACATTGTTCATGTACTGCATTTTTGTTACAACTACAGATATATTCTTCAGCCAGTAGATGGCAGTGTTTATAAGTTTGTAGCTGCATCTATGTCTATACTCTATGTCTTCTTCCTCAATAAAGTTCCCTTACTCTTCCGTTCACTGACAGGCGCAGCCTTCTTATGACACGTGGGGTTATGCTCATATTACTAGGAGTAGACTAGGCAAAATAAAACAAAAGCATAGGATGGCCCCTCCCAGGGGGCCGTCCTCACCTTAGCATATAACCCCCCTGCTCTGCATAGCACATCAGTTTTAAATTGCCTAGTGCAAGGAGTAGACCTGGTTACCTATGGGATCTGCGGTCTCCTGAAGATTTTTTCTGATGAAGACTGCTATCAAGAAGCTGGCTGGTGGTATAGAGGATATCTAGAATCCAAAAACTTTCCCCAGTCCGGCCGACACTATGCGAGCTACCCTTAGCGGGGACCCGCCGCATAGCGCCCGTTCCGTGTGGGCGGCCAGTGGCTAAAACCCACTAGAGCCCAGTGACTGGTTTTGTTCCTGTCCAGGGGCCTGGCCAGCAGCATACCTCTCTATGGGGAGGTAAGTCTGCTCCGGGTGGCTACCCGCTGCGCCCGTCGAATTCCGTTAGTGGGGACACACTGGGTGGTACCCCTTTGAGCATTATCTCCCATTCCCCCTCCCCCCCGCAGTACCACACCTTGCACTGACCGTTCGGAGAACTGCATTAAGCGGTTCGCCGCCATTCGGTGCGGATCACCGTTCGTTCGTCTGCCGACCACACCATTTTGCTATAAGCTCTGCTTGTGTTAATGGCAGCATCCATTGTTTGGTAACCACATGTGGTTTTCAGCCTGTCCTCTGACGGCCCCCAGTGGTCGTTTTTCGATACAGGAAGTGATTTAAACGGAATTAGTACTTCCGGTTTCACTTGGACAACGTGGCTGACACTCTGTGGTGCAGGCTCTTGAAGTGCAGTGGTTTTTTGGGAATTGCTCATTCCGGTCACAAGTGCTGGCTTTCCCTGGGTGCTGGTAGCGGTGGGTGCAATCCTCCCTGGTCTCCCTGGCTGATTGGTGGGGTAGAGGTGGTGGTCACACAGTGGGGGGGGGGGTGCCGGAAGGCTGGGATGTCAGAGGCCGGCAAGGCTATGGCAGGTGTACCTGCGGATCAACAATCCACCCCGGGAACCTTGGTGTCCCTGGAACAGCTGAGGGCGGTATTTGGGGAGTTCTTTCCCCGGGCGGGGGACCCGGTTCCGGGGGGCCCCAAAAAACGCCCACTCCCCCCTTTCCTCAGGGGAGTATTCGGATCCAGAAAGCACCTCAGTGGTCACACCTGTGGACCTATCAGGATGAACTGCCCTCAGAAGACTAAGGTGATCAGGAGGCTCCTTTTTCGCGTGATAAAGCGATAGTGGCCGCTCTGATCACTGATATCCGCGACTCCATGCGGCTTGACCAAGCAGGGGAGTCGCATGAGTCCTCATATATTTGTGGATCACTTAAACCCCCTTATGATCAGGTGTTCGAACAAACGGTGTTTAAGGAATGGCTGTGGCCACCAAATTCCTTTGCTTTTCCTAAAAGCTTTGCTGTTCGCTACCCTATGAGGATAGCTTTACTAAGAGATGGGTTTCCCCAACGGTGGACCCCCCAGTGGCCCATCTGAATAAGGCAACGACCATTCCCTTGGAGGGGTCTCCGT
>BLSH010440646.1:341921-364134 GCA_018402905.1 Glandirana rugosa
AGGAGTGGAATCGTATATTAGGGGGACGAGAGGTATCGTGTAGTCAAGCATTGTTCGGTATGTTTGAGTTGTGTCTCCCCACCCACGACGCAGACAGTCACTTGAGTCTCTTTTCCTAAAATGCCATTCAATATTATTTTAGGGAAAATGAGAAGGCAAGTGACTGTCTGCGTCGGAAGAATACTGTACACCCCTACAGGGTTTCGACACGGTTAGTTCTCCCCACCCGTTTGATCTTGTTGACATGGGTTGTCTTTTTCGGGAGAGTCCGCCGCGATTAGCACGGATGTGACGGCGAACATTATGAAACGCCGGTTTTCGTCGTAGGCTTCTACGACTTTGTAGTTAAAACATTTTGAATCATTTGCACACGTGACTCCGGGTTCATCGGCGAAACGTGTGGACTCTGTGGCTCCGGACCACAGATTTGCGGGTCCTTCATGATTGACGGGACCACCTTACTCGGCACTGACCTTGGAACGGGGCTTAGAGTATAAGTACTCAGTACCAGAAGGACTAGGTTGCTCTTTACCATCGACTGCTCCGGTGGTACGGAAACGCGCTGGGAAGGCAGTCGTGTCTCTGAGTTCACTGACAGACGCAGCACCCACCCCTCTGTGTTGAGTTTGTATGGCTTGTTACGAACTGATGTGCTATGGAGAGCAGGGGGATTATATGCTAAGGTGAGGACGGCCCCCTGGGAGGGGCCAACCTATGCTTTTGTTTTATTTTTGCCTAGTCTACTCCTAGTAATACGAGCATAACCCCACGTGTCATAAGAAGACTGCGTCTGTCAGTGAACTCAGAGAAAAGGATTTTACAGTAAGTTATAATAAAATCTCTTTTTCTGCAAAGAAGTAGCAAATAAACCATGTGTACTCTGTGCACTGTCTGTTCTGTAGGGCTATATACAGAGTTTCTAGCAGATTTCATGATTCATTCACTTGTGCTTATGAATTTCAGTTTCAGCTGAGGTAAAAAGAAACTGGAAAATATTAGAAAAGCTGAGATGAGAGCCCCACCTATTGGCTGCCTGTGTAAATACTGTATATCAATACGTGATATTTCCTATTTGTCTAAAAAAAGTAAAACGGTTACATTTATTTTTTTATTCCTCGTTGTAATACATAAAATATGTACAACCACCATTTAATACCATGAGTTAAAAAAAGGCTTTTATTACCAAATATATTTACACATTTTTGTAGCAGGATAGTCTGTAAGAAAGAACAAAAAGGAGGTTAAAAAGGAGGAATTTCTATATACTGTGTGTAGCACCCTCCTAGGTAGGTGCTAAAAGATAGCGTAGTTTTTGGTCCTTCTGCGTACCAGGAAGATTGTCAGGTAAACTAAGCCCCTATACACACTATACAACTTTTGTCAGTTTTCCTTCAGATTTACCAAAAACATGTAGTGCAAGGGCCTGCCTGATTGCATACAAATTGAAACGCCTAAGGTTTGACCTCATATTATATAGTTTTGGTAAATCTGAAGGAAAAAATCTACAGAAAATTGGATAGTGTGTATCCAGCTTTAGAGTGCTCTACCAGGGGGCAGGATCTATTGGTAATGTCTGCTTATGGTGCACAGATGCAGCTCAGCTTGTCTGAATGTCCCACACTGGTCCAATAGGGAGGCATGTTGGACAGTGGGAGGGGACCTGACAAGTGAGGGAACAGGTATTGTTACAGCCCTGGCTATTGGCAGAGGAAAGTGCTGCATTGCATGCTGGGATACTGTATAAATGCACGTGTCCTTGGGGTCTTTCAGCAGGAGAGTGGGTCCTGGAGGGAGGGGGTGGCTGCCCCTCCTCTGTAGAAGTTGTGATGCGGCCTTGGGTAGTCGACCTAAGGGACTGAAGTCAGTGAGGAGCTGAACCCAGAGGTCCTGCAGAGCTGACTGGAAAGGGGGACACCAGGATGGATCTGATTCTGCCTACAGTGTGTACAGATCTGTGTCTTTGGGCCTGTCCTGTGAAGGCCACTCCTTCAGCTAGAAGAGTCAGTATCCCTAAGATAAAGTAGTTGCATCAAGTCTGCTGCTAGTGAGAGCAAGAATACTTAATTCTTCCATACATGTGGCAGTATGGTTAAAGCAGGGTGTCTGCTTCCACAAATCTTCTGGTGAGGCTAAGTGAGAGTTGTTCTTATCCATTGTGAATAGTTCAAGTTGGAGCATCACACTAGTCCCTTCTCTTATCCAAGTTCCTCAATAAATATACAAAACCCAATTACCCTAGACTGGTCATTGAGTAACGAACAAACGGAGTAAGGGGGATATGTGAAAACCCCTAGTAACTGGCTGCAGGTATTCAGAGGGAGGCCTAAGAAGTCAACACTCAACAAGCCCTACGGGGACGGTGCCACATGTGCAATTATCTGACCTAATGTAATGTGTGGCTGCACAGCCATAGTAGCCTGATGTCATGTTCATTAGGAAGTGTAATTTAAGGTTTATCCATAAGTTGGTGTTTAGATATCCTCCATTGCTTTCTTTACTCAGGACTTGAGTAGAGATGAACACAGAGGATGCTGGTCCCTGTGATGAATGTGCTCTCAGTACATATTCCCATTGGACAAACTATTGATGAATGAAAATATAAACAGATAATGTGCACAGTATATCAGAGATGCAGTAAAAGAAAAACTGTATGGATCTTCCTGCTAGGAGATGAGTTAGTGCCTACTCATCTGATTCCTCCCTTTATAGGTTAACACAGGCAGGGGGCTGATATACAGTTAAGATGTCACTGTGTTGGGACACTAACAGCCATTTCTTTGCTTTCAAATGATATGTACTGTTTGCTTTCCAAATAAGTAACTGTCTTTTATTTTAATGCAGGAATCGGCCCTTAGCCAAGAACAAAATGCTGATGTTCCCAAATCAAAACGCCTACTTTCTCTGGACACATTTAGAGGGTAATATACAGTTTATAATTTATGTTTTTTAATGTGTAGCTACAAGACCTGTGGTAGAGCCTAGGGCCCCTCCTACTACCTTATCAATAACCAAAACCAAACAAACACTGCAGCTTACCTTTAATTTAAGATTATATAAACCCAAAATACAAAAAGGCCACAGCATACACATTTTTTTATACACAGAACATATATAATATAATTAATGTCAAAATGTTGCACAAAACCAGTGCAAGGCAGCCATACACAAGGTGCATAACAAGAAACATAATATAACACAAATAACTGGCCACTCGCCAGGCTCCTGAGGGTCTTAATACTTCTCATCTAGCAGTGTAGCTGAATGACCCAATAAACTGTACCTGCCACTGGTTTTTACCTGGCCTAAGTGGGTACAACCATATCACATCAAATGGCCATATGGTGACCTCACTCCCCATTATGTACCAAAATCACGCCTCCATCTGCTCGCCTATTGTCCAAATCTTTGTCATTTGTCAAAAACTTGGCATTTTCAGGAACCTGCCTCCCGTATGCATGGATGACACTTTATCCATGCATGTCACACCAGAAGCCTAAAGCCACCTCAACTGCATCTAAGATGTAGAAGTTGAATACATCAAGTCCAACATCAGTGATGTGCACATCATCTCTGCCTAAGTAACTCTGTTCCTATTCCAGTAGCCTGTGGCATATCCTAAAACTCAAAACCACCCGGGTGACCATGATCCTGGTCCAAAAGAGAGCCCCATGAAAGGAAACACCTCTCCCTATTGTGCGCGATAATATTTCAGACCACACCAGAGCCAGAGCTGGGCATAGCTTCCAGATACAGATGAAAATCCTCTTGCATTTGGGACACTACCCAGGTTTCTTGCTGCATATATTACCAAAATCCCAGGGGGACCCCATCTGCACAGTTGAAAAGCCTGTGGAGCGCCTAGTCCCTTTTCCCCTAACCAAAAGATTTCTATCTCCCGTTCATCCAACTCAAGGACCTATCTGATCTCTGGAGACTGAAGCACCGGTCCACAGAAAAACTGTGTCCTACAACCCAAACTACACATTTACCTAAGTTCAAAAAAAGGAGAATAACAAAGAAACCAAATAATATTTATCACCACTGTTTTAAAAAACCTATTGAATAAGTCTGGCCTAAAGTAAATGCAAAACATCTCTCACTGAAGCGCACCGGTCTACAGAAAAACTGTGTCCTACAAACCAAACCACACATTTACTTAAGTTTAAAAAAAAGAAGGAGAATAACAAAGAAACTAAATAATATTTATCACCACTGTTTTAAAAAACCTATTGAACAAGTCTGGCCTAAAGTAAATGCAAAACTTCTCCCACTGACCATTGCTCCAACCTGTGAGCCTCTGTCGCCGCCCTTACTCTGAAAGAATGTGCATTATACTGCTGAGTAGGCAAGCCAAGCCTTTCCAAGCATACCTTAAAGACTGCCCAAAATCAAAATTCAGACAGCTTGAATTAACAAGAGACCTGTACCTGTGGAGCGCCATTAAAGGGGTGAAAACAAGCAACTGGGCAAGTAACCAACCCTTCTGTGGATTCAAATCAAACACTCTTTGTCCATCTTGGAATGTTGTATTGTTAAACATAAAATCCCCTGATGCAGATAGTACCCCCAAAATGTATACCACCCAACCCCCACTTGCCCCAACTCACAAACTCACTTATTTAGAAAGTGCCTTAAGAGGCTAATAAAAAACAAAAAATATATAAACAAGCTCACCTTGAGAGCTAATCTACAAACCCTAGTAAGCATCCAGAAGGGCCCTTTCAGGGTCTTATTTAGGTAATGGCCCCCCTCTGTTCAAAGACTGAACACCCCAGGTGCACTCCCTTCAAATCTTCCCTGACCGGAAAAAAAACATTGACAGCATCTTGACAGGCCTTCACAACACTTCACAAGTCTCTCAAAGAAAATGACTCCAGGTCTTCCCGCGAACACTGCTTTATCTTCTTCCAGCTGGCTCTGAAGCCCCTGGTACAATTACCCGGAACCTCTGACACTAAAAATATGCCAGGGAGCTAGCAATACTGTTATGCAGTCCAGATGTTGCCCTAAAACTAATATTAAACACAGTAAACACATAATATCCATAGCAGACACGTTAGGACCAATAATAACATTCCCTACTGACTGTGATGACCCTGTGAAGTTGTTCACTGCTTCCACAGCCCTGATAATATCTGTTATGAAGAAAACTGACTTGCCAAAAGCCCATCTCCCCAAATTTGGCTTCCATCAAAGGAAATAATTTCAACAAAGCCAATCTTTTTTTTTAGTTTTATTATGGTTTTTACATATGCATTTAAAGTGGTTCTAAAGGTAGAATTTTTTTTAAATTAATACATTTTCTGCGTTAATGTGCAGGTCCCCCTAACTACCCCTTATACTTACGTGAGCCTGATCACGATCCAGTGCTGTGCCCAAGAGCTCTCTTGGCTCTCTCTGTCCTCACTGGTGATTGAGGCAACAGTGGGAGTCATTGGCTTCTGTTGCTATCAATCACAGCCAGTGAGGAGAGAGCGTGGGATCAATGAACACACAGAGCGCATGATGGGAGCGAGCATGCACACGTGTTCCCATAGCAAGTAGCAATCATAGGAAGATTGGGGCTACTCTGTGCAAAACCATTGCAAAGAGCAGGTAAGTAACATATGTTTATTATTTAAAAATGGACTGGCAACAGACTTGTCTGCCTTCACCATCAAGGCCCCTGGCTCTTCCTTCCTAACTAAAAACACCACCACATGAAAGGGCGCATACACCACCTTACTCAGCTATTTGTCAACACTTTTATTAACATTAAACAAAACGTCCCCTCCTTTTTCTTCAGGACAAACACTAGTAGAGAAATCCAAAGATGAGGCATGTGGAAAGACCTAAGCTGCCCTCCCATATTACCCAATCCTACCTCTTTCTTTTAAGCGGTATACCCAAAACCAAAAATGTAATATATTGAAGCTTACCAATAATTAGATGTGGTGGCTGTTTTAGCACTTTAACTTATCCTGCACCACCCAAGGGTGATGATGGATGCCACCATGTCCAGATACTCACTTATATCCAGAGCACCTATGCCAGAATTTCCATTACTTTCCCCAAGTACAGTGAGCAAACCCAATTTTTCTCCCTCACTGACAACCTAGTTCCAGCTAACCTGTTGGCACAGGCCTAAAGGGGCTGCCCTGATATACCGTGCAATTGTTGGACCTTCTGTCCTGATATCAGATGCATTCATGAGTTGATATCTTAATGCTCCTATATTAAGTGCTGCCTGACAGACATGCACTGCTGGAGCTGTTCATTATATCATTATATCAGAGTCACACTGAACCCCGTAGATATGATGAACCTCCGTGATTCCATATAGCAAAATAATCCTGGCCATTGTTCAGGCAGTTTTTGCCAACCACGCTCCATGATATTGCAAAGGCTTGAAGCCAGTTGGTAAGTGTCATCTTCTTTCCTATATTCCTTCCCTGCTCCCCACTTGTCAATTGTAATGGCGACTAAAAATAATTAAAGTATAACTAAAGGCAAAAGTTTTTTTTTCATTTTTGGATAAAGTGAAGAGTAATTAGAACACCTGTGATGTTTTTATTACTGTCTGTGTCTCCATTAGGAACATTCACTCTTCTCTATTTGCCATGTTTACTGTTATCATAGAAAGTAAAAGTAAAAAAAATCCAAGTTTTGGGTTGTCCTCAGAACAACAGAGTGGATATCTTCCAATAGGGACACTAGTTCTGGAGACCCTGGTGACAACTGGTGAGAGAGATTTCCTCTCATTTCTTGTTTTGACTATGGGACAGAAAGTGAAGGGAAATCTCCCCAATGGGACAAAGATGGCAAAAAACGTGACTCCATCCAAAATGAAAAACACATGTTTTGCCTATAGTTTTACATTAAAGGCATAGTATATTTTCAAATGTTTTTGTTGTTCTAACTAGGTGTAGTTTTATAGAAGAGCAAAAAGAGGGAGCATCAGCCTAGTGCATTATCGTTAAACACTGTTTATTAAAGTGGAAATAGGTAATTATACTTACAAACCAATAAAAAAAGGACATGCTCATCACAAATATTCAAATACAATGCCACCAGAACCACTATGCATACTTTTTCTTTAAAGATGCCACATGGGCAGTCATTGATGTGTTTCCAGAGGGGTCCCCCCACAGCTAAAGGAATTTGCAGTTTGTAGTGTCATGACTGATGGATTTCCCTATGCCCGTGTATTAATTCACCTAGCTTGTCCCTATTCGCTAAAGAGACAGGCAACTTCTTGTTCTGGCTCATGTAGCATCCAATCCATGCCTCATCAGTTGTGGGAGTGCTAATCTGATAAAATACATCTCTTCCAGCATGGTGGTCTCTCTGTGAAGGATTTCCCTATATGTGCCTGTGTCAGATCTAATTAATACACCTGCTCCAGTGCTAGACTGAGAGACCTAGAGATTGTGGGATATGTAGTTTCTTCATAAGAAATGTTAGTTCCTGTTTGAACAGAAACTTCTGGCACTGGAATGTGAAGATTTGCCGTGCTATAGGCTGGGCTAACAAATGACATAATGAAACTACATGATCAACGCACATCTTATGAAGGTGAAAAACACAAGGTGCAGGTAGGAAGGTTTATAATGCCTTTAAAAAGTCCTACAGTTTGGAATAAAAATGTTACATACAAAAATTCTTGGATAAATAATGTATATGGGCTGTAAGTGCACACTCTCAGGCAGTGTCGGGACAAGGTAATTTGGTGCCCAGGGCGAAGATGGCAAACTGCGCCGTTCGCCCCACCTGGCTGGTACTGCTGGGTGTACTGCTGGTTGGTACTGTTGGGTAGTACTACAGGGGGTACTGCTAGCTGGTACTGCTGGATAGTACTACTGGGGTACTGCTAGTTGGTACTGCTGGATGGTACTGCTAGGTGTACTTCTGGCTGGTACTGCTGGATGGTACTGCTGGGGCTACTGCTGGGTGATACTGCTGGAGAGTACTGCTGGGGGGTACTGCTGGATAGTATTGCTGGGGGTACTGCTGGATAGTATTGCTGGGGGTACTGCAGGATAGTACTGCTGGGGGTACTGCTGGAGAGTACTGCTGGGGGTACTGCAGGATAGTATTGCTGGGAGTATTGCTGGATGGTATTGCTGGGGGTACTGCTGGACAGTACTACTGGATAGTACTAGTGAGGTTATTGCTGGATAGTACTGTTGGCTGCTGCTGCTGTCCCAGATCGCAGGTACCCGACCCACCATTCCCGAGTATCAGTGTGACAGGAGGAAGCATGCGGCTGCAGTAGAGAGCAGAGCTGATGCTTCCTGTATATCGCTCCTGTCACAGGCGGAGCGCATTTGGTATCACTCCGCCTGTGACAGAAGCCGACACAGCTCTCTGCACTCCCCCCACCATGCCACGTTAAATCACGCTGCCGGCCGGGACTAATCCTCTGTAGAAGAAGTAAACAGTGAAGCACAGAGCTCTGACAGGGAAGGGAGGTGACTGAAGAGCTTGTTGTGCCAGGTGCAGGAGCGCACTTGGCACACTCTTACACAATCTTTAGCCTCAGCCTGGTACAGTTTTTCAGGTACAGCGGCAATATAGTGAGTTGTGAAGCACACCTCACCTGCGCCCCCCTCCTCCAGCAAATGGTAGCGCCCAGGGCAACCGCCCCTTTCCACCCCTGCCTTGTACCAGCCCTGCTGTCAGGTTTAATTTGAGGGTATGTACATCCAAATCAGAGGAAGGGTTTTTGAATTAAGGCTCTTAAGAATATCCGTCCCCTCTTTTTCAAGGGACCAAAAGTAATTGAGCGATTGAATCAAAAGCTGTTTCATGGCCAGGTGTGGGCTGCTCCTTCATTATTTCTTCATCAATTGAGCAGGTAAAGGTTCTGGAGCTGATTCTAAGTATGGTATTTGCATTTGGAATCTATTGCTGTGAACCTACATCATGCATTCAAAAGAGCTGCCAACGCAAGTGAAAAAGGCCATTGTAAGGCTTCAAAATCTAAACAAATCCATCAGAGATATAGCAGCAACATTAGGAGTGGCCAAATCAACAGTTTGGTACATTCTGAGATAAGAAGAGCGCACTGATGAGCTCAGCAACATAAAAAGGCCTGGACGTCCACGAAAGGCAACAGTGGTGGATGGATTAGATTGAAATACTTTTATCACAACAGGGAGGATCTGCGAATACAACCAAGGTAAAAAAGGTGCCATGTCCTAGCTACATTGGAGAACCAGATATGGACAATAAATTGGACTTTTTAGGCACAGATACACACAATTAATAAAAAAAAATTCACTTTATTACAAAAAGTGATAAAAACGTTTACATATCATAAAATGACACAGAGAACATATATTGCTTAAGGGTAGAGTTGAGCGAACCCGAACTATAAAGTTCGGGTCCGTACCGAACTTTGGGGTGTCCGTGACCCGGCCCCGAACCCGGACATTTGAAAAAAAGTTTGGGTTCGGGTTCTGGATTCGGGTATTTGATCCTGCCTGTTGAATAGCTGCAGGGCAGCCAATCAACAAGCGTTTCACTGGTTTGCCATTAGAAGCCATCACAGCCATGCCTACTAATGGCATGGTTGTGATTGGCCAGTGCATCATGTGACCCAGCCTCTTTATAAGCTGGAGTCACTTAGTGCTGCATGTCACATGCTCTCTGGATAGGGTAGGGAGAGGATGCTGCCGGCGCTGTGAGGGACAGATTGTAGATATAATAACATCTTATCCTGCATTACAGAACAATCTGATTGTGGACTAGGTAGAGATTACTACTACTACTGCTTTTAGGGACAGATTGCAGATCTAATAACATCTCATCCTGCATTACAGAACGATCTGACTGGACTAGGTAGAGTCTACTGCTTAGAGGGACAGATTATTGTTCTAAAATCATCTCCTAGTTCTATAGGGTCAGATTCCTGCTGTTGCTTTAAGGGACAGATTATTGTTCTAAAATCATTTTACTTCCTTTTGCAGCCCTCTAGCACTTTCCAGGACTTTTTCACAATCATTTTTGTGCCGAAAAGTTCGGGTCCCCATTGACTTCGGGGTTCAGGGTCACTTTTTCACGAAGTTCGGCCGAACCCACCGAACCGGAACATCCAGGTGTTCGCTCAACTCTACTTAAGAGGTATTTTGTATAATCTACCACTGTGAACATCACAGCCTATTCCTGGTAAATATAACATGTCCATATGTAACAATAATCAGTGTCCGGTCAGGCTTGGTGTAAGTGGATATGATGTACAGTTACTCTACATTAGGGATGAGCCGAACACCCCCCCAGTTCGGTTCGCACCAGAACACTGCAAACAGGTAATTAGAGTTGAGCGATCCCGAACTGTAAAGTTTGGGTTCGTACCGGACTTTGGGGTGTCCGTGTCCCGAACCCGAACCCGGATATTTGAGAAAAAGTCCGGGTTCTGGTTCGGGGTTCGGGTATTTTTCGCGCCTTTTGAATAGCTGCAGGGCAGCCAATCAACAAGCGTTTCACTCATTTGCCCTTAGAAGCCATCACAGCCATGCCTACTAATGACATGGCTGTGATTGGCCAGTGCATCATGTGACCCAGCCTCGATATGAGCTGGAGTCACGTAGCGCTGCATGTCACATGCTCTCAGGCTAGTGTAGGGAGAAGATGCTGCCGCCGCTGTGAGGGAAAGATTAGCGTTCTAAAATCATCTCATACTTAGTATAGGGAGAAGTTCCTGATGCTGGTGTGAGGAATAGATGAGCGTTCTGAAATCATCTCATACTGCTATAGGGAGAGGTTCCTGCTGCTGCTGTGAGGGATAGATTAGTGTTCTAAAATCATCTCCTACTGCTATAGGGAGAGGTTCCTTTCTGGTGCTGGTGTGAGGGATAGATTAGCGTTCTAAAATCATCTCATACTGCTATAGGGAGAGGTTCCTGCTGCTGCTGTGAGGGATAGATTAGTGTTCTAAAATCATCTCATACTGCTATAGGGAGAGGTTCCTGCTTCTGCTGTGAGGGATAGATTAGTGTTCTAAAATCATATCATACTGGTATAAGGAGAGGTTCCTGCTGCTGGTGTGAGGGACAGATTAGTGTTCTAAAACCATATCATACTGCTATAGGGAGAGGTTCCTGATGCTGGTGTGAGGGATAGATTAGCAATCTAAAATCATCTCATACTGCTATAGGGAGAGGTTCCTGCTGCTGCTGTGAGGGATAGATTAGTGTTCTAAAATCATCTTATACTGCTATAGGGAGAGGTTCCTTCCTGGTGCTGGTGTGAGAGATAGATTAGCGTTCTAAAATCATCTCATACTGCTATAGGGAGAGGTTCTTGCTGCTGCTGTGAGGGATAGATTAGTGTTCTAAAATCATCTCATACTGCTATAGGAAGAGGTTCCTGCCGCTGCTGTGAGGGAAAGATTAGTGTTCTAAAATCATATCATACTGGTATAGGGAGAGGTTCCTGCTGCTGGTGTGAGGGACAGATTAGTGTTCTAAAATGATATCATACTGGTATAGGGAGAGGTTCCTGCTGCTGGTGTGAGGCACAGATTAGTGTTCTAAAATCATCTCATACTGGTATAGGGAGAGGTTCCTGCTGCTGCTGTGAGGGACAGATTAGTGTTCTAAAATCATATCATACTGGTATAGGGAGAGGTTCCTGCAGCTGGTGTGAGGGACAGATTAGTGTTCTAAAATCATATCATACTGCTATAGAGAGAGGTTCCTGCTGCTGCTGTGAGGGATAAATTAGTGTTCTAAAATCATCTCATACTGCTATAGGGAGTGGTTCCTTCCTGGTGCTGGTGTGAGAGATAGATTAGCGTTCTAAAATCATCTCATACTGCTATAGGGAGAGGTTCTTGCTGCTGCTGTGAGGGATAGATTAGTGTTCTAAATTCATCTCATACTGCTATAGGGGGAGGTTCCTGGTTCTGGTGTGAGGGATAGATTAGCAATCTAAAATCATCTCATAATGCTATAGGTAGAGGTTCCTGGTGCTGGGGTAAGGGATAGATTAGCGTTCTAAAGTCATCTCATGCTGCTATAGGGAAAGGTTCCTGCTGCTGCTGTGAGGGATATATTAGTGTTCTAAAATCATATCATACTGGTATAGGGAGAGGTTCCTGCTGCCGGTGTGTGGGACAGATTAGTGTTCTAAAATCATATCATACTGGTATAGGGAGAGGTTCCTGCTGCTGGTGTGAGGGACAGATAAGTGTTCTAAAATCACATCATACTGTATAGGGAGAGGTTCCTGCTGCTGGTGTGAGGGACAGATTAGTGTTCTAAAATCATCTCATACTGGTATAGGGAGAGGATCCTGCTGCTGGTTTAAAAAAAAAAAAAAGAATAATAATTTTTTTTTATTATATTAATAAATAGTGCTACATACTACATTTTCACCTTGCTGTGCATTTTTTGCACAAAAATAAAAGTGCGTCTACATTGTTGTTTAAAAAAAAAAAAGAATAATAATTTATTATTTTTTTTATTATTATTATTAAATAGTGCAACACAGTACATTTGCACCTTGCTGTGCATTTCTTGCACAAAAATAAAAAGTGCATCTACATTGTTGTTTTTTTAAAAAAAAAAGATTAATCATTTATTATTCTTTTTTTTTATAGTATTAATAAATAGTGCTACACAGTACATTTGCACCTTGCTGTGCATTTCTTGCACAAAATTAGAAAGTGCGTCGACACTGCTGGTTTAAAAAATAATCTAAATTGGTGCTAAATAGTACATTTACGTCCAGAATGAGGAGAGCGTCAAATAAGGGATGTGGTCGCGGTGTTGGTGGTGTTGGTGAAGCTCCTGTTGCAAGGAGAGGATGTAGTCGATCTGTGCCAGCTACACTCACAAGTGAAACACCTTCCTCAGGTGCGGGCAGCTGACAGAACCTTCAATGTTATATGGTAGGCCCGAATGCCGCTCAACGAATGGTGAGGCCAGAACTAGTACAGGCGATAGTAGATTGGGTGGCTGACAATGCCTGCAGTTCCTTCACATTGTCTCCCACCCGGTCCCTTGCTGAAAGCTCAGAGTTGGCACCTGAACCCCATGGCTATCTGTCTTTCACCTCAGCCCCTTGTAAATCAGCCAAGCAGTCTGAGCCCCAAGTCATGCAGCAGTCTCTTATGCTTTTTGATGACTCTGCTGGTGTGCATTCCGTGGGCCATCCACATAGCCCTGCCGCAGAAGTGGAAGATATTGAGTGCACCGATGCCCAACCACTTCTGTTGCAGGATGAGGACATAGAAACACCACCACAGCATGTCTCTGATGATGATAACGAAACACAGGTGCCAACTGCTGTGGCTTTGTACAGTGTGCAGACTGACAAGGAGGGCAGTGGTGAAGAGCTGGTGGAAGATGATGTGGAGGATGATGAGGTCCTAGACCCCACATGGAATGAAGGTCATGCGAGTAACGTGTGCAGTTTGGAGGAAGAGGTGGTGGTCACACAGAGGCACCAGCACAGCAAAAGAGGAAGCAGGTTGCAAAAGCGGAGCGACCATCCCCTAGACAGTACGCCTGCTACTACCCACCGCACCCAGGGACCTAGCACACCAAAGGCAGCTCAAAGGCGTTCCCTGGCGTGGCAGTTCTTCAGATAATGTGCTGATGACAAGACACAAGTGAAGTGGTTTGCATGCTGTGCAATCAGAGCCTGAAGCGAGGCATAAATGTTCTAAACCTGAGCACAACCTGCATGACCAGGCATCTAAATGCAAAGCACAAGCTGCAGTGGAATAAGTACCTCAAAATCCTGCTTCCTCTTCTGCTGCTGCATCTTCCTCCACCTCTACAGTGCCAGTGTCACCTGCCACCCAGCAAACAGACGATGTGACAGCAACGCCACCATGTCCGTCACCATCTCAACATTTCCACACCATGGCCCCATGGAAGCTTACAGCTGTCCATCTCCCAAACACTGGAGAGAAAGAGGAAGTACCCCCCTACCCATCCGCGATCCCTGGCCCTGAATGCCAGCATTTCAAAATTCCCGGCCTTTGAAATGCTGTCATTCTGTCTGGTGGACACGGACAGTTTTAAAAACCTGATGGCGGTGGCTGTCCCACAGTACGTGGTTCCCAGCCGCCACTATTTTCCAGGTGAGCCATCCCTTCCCTGCACAAACAAGTCGGGGACAAGATCAAGTGCGCACTGCGCAACGCCATCTGTGGCAAGGTCCACATAACCACTGATACGTGGACCAGTAAGCACGGGCAGGGATGCTATATCTCGCTAACTGCACACTGGGCAAATGTAGTGGCGGGTGGGCCTGAGGCGGCTAGCAGTTTGGCGCATGTCCTTCCGCCACCCAGGATTGCAGGGCATTTCTCTTTGCCTCCTGTTGCCTCCTCCTCCTACTCCGCTTCCTCCTCCTCTACCACCTCCTCATCCGGTCAGCGTAACACCTTCACCACCAACATCAGCACATCCAGGGGGAAACGACAGCAGGCTGTTTTAAAACTGATATGTTTGGGGGATAAACTCCACACTGTGCAAGAGCTGTGGACATGCATTGAACAACAGACCGATGAGTGGTTGTTGCCACTGAGCCTCAAGCCCGGCCTGGTGGTGTGCGATAATGGGCGAAATCTCGTAGCAGCTCTGGGCCTAGCCGGTTTGACGCACATCCCTTGCCTGGCGCATGTGCTGAATTTGGTGGTGCAGAAATTTCTAAAAAACTACCCGGATATGTCAGTGCTGCTGCACAAAGTGTGGGCCGTCTGTGCGTGCTTTCGGCGTTCTCACCCTGCTGCTGCTCGCCTGTCTGCGCTGCAGCGGAACTTTGGCTTTCCCGCTCACCGCCTCCTATGCGATGTGCCCACAAGGTGGAACTCCACCTTGCACATGCTGAAGAGAATGTGCGAGCAGCAGCAGGCAATAGTGGAGTTTCAGCTGAAGCAAGCACGGGTCAGTCGCTCTGCGGAACAGCACTACTTCACCACCAACGAGTGGGCCTCCATGCAAGACCTGTGTACCATATTGCGGTGTTTCGAGTACTCCACCAACATGGCCAGTGCCGATGATGCTGTTCTCAGCGTTACTATCCCACTTCTATGTCTCCTTCAAAAAACACTTTGGGCGATGATGGAAGAGGATGTGGCACAGGAGGAAGAGGAGGAGGAAGAGGGGTCATTTCCATGGTTATCAGGCCAGTCATTCACAAGTGGCTTGGAGGGTGGGTTCCTGCACCAGCATAGGCCAGGTAAAAAATTTTCAAGCCAGGGCATAGTTCTGGAGGTTGAGGAGGACGAGGATGATGAGGAGGAGGAGGAGGAGGAGGAACTGTGTTCACAGCAGGGTGGCACCCAACACAGCTCGTGGGCATGACTGGAGCGTGGCTGGGGGGGATACGGAGGACACAGATGGTACTCCTCCCACAGAGGACAGCTTGTCTTTGCCTCTGGGCAGCCTGGTACTTATGAGCAACTACATGCTGCAGTGCCTGCGCAACGACAGCCGAGTTGCCCACATTGTAACTTGTGGTGATTACCGGCTGGCCACCCTGCTGGATCCCCGTTACAAGGACAACGTGCTGTCTTTAATTTCCTCACTGGAGTGTGATCGGAGATGCGCGACTACAAGCGCACACTGGTAGAGGCGCTGCTGAGGGCATTCCCAAATGACACCGGAGGCTCAGTGGAATCACAAGGCGAAGGCAGAGGAGGAGGAGGAGGAAGAGGTTGCCAACGCAGCTGTGGCACCGCCAGCACCTCAGAAGGAAGGGTTAGCATGGTCGAAATGTGGAAAAGCAGCACGCCACAACACACAGCACCAACAGATGATAGGCAACGTCTTAGCAGGAGGCAGCATTTCAGCAACATGGTGGAACAGTATGTGTTCACACGCCTACACGTACTGACTGATGGGTCTGCCCCATTCAACTTCTGGGTCTCCAAATTGGGCACATGGCCTGAGCCTACCCTTTATGCCTTGGAGGTGCTGGCCTGCCCTGCAGCTAGTGTATTGTCTGAACGTGTTTTTAGCATGGCAGGGGGCGTTATCACAGACAACCGCAGCCGCCTGTCCACAGCCAACGTGGACAAGCTAACGTTTATTAAAATGAACCAGGCGTGGATCCCACAAGACTTGTCTGTACCTTGTGCAGAATAGACATTTAGACCGGCCTCACACAGCCATTGGTATACTTTTTTTTTTTTAAATATGTCTCAATATTTTGGGGGCTACCCCAATTAGAAGAAAAAAACCAAACAAACAAAAAACAGTGTTGGCTACCTCCTCCTCCTCCACTGCCACTTCCACCTACACCGCCACGGTCACGGCCTCCTCAACCTCCTACTCCACATCCACCTCCTCCTCCATTTTTTATTTTTTTTATGTGATTTTAAGTTATTTCCCTATCTACATTTGTTTGCAGGGCACTTGCCCTACTCTTACCCCCATTTTGCTTCCTTTTGCAGACCTCTAGCCCTTTCCAGGACTTTTTTACAGCCATTTTTGTGCCCAAAAGTTCGGGTCACCATTGAATTCAATGGGGTTCGGGGTTAAGTTTTGGTCAAGTTCGGTGCCGAACCCGAACTTTTTCGCGAAGTTCGGCCGAACCTGCCGAACCCAAACATCCAGGTGTTCGCTAAACTCTACAGACAATACGTTTGTAGGAACATACGTACCCTATTAAAATCAATGGGACTTGAACATGAAAAATCAAAAGTGCTAATTTTAACCACTTCAGCCTCTGAAGGATTTCCCACTTTAGGACCAGAGCACTTTTTGCGATTCGGCACTGCGTCGCTTTAACTGACAATTGCGTGGTCGTGCGACATTGTACCCAAACGAAATTTGCGTCCTTTTTTTCCCCACAAATACAGCTTTCTTTTGGTGATATTTGATCCCCTCTGCGTCATTTCTGATCGCTGCTATAAACAAAAGAAGAGCGACAATTTTGCAAAAAAAAACAAATTTCTTATTTTTTGCTAAAATACAAATCCAAAAAAAATATATAAAAAAACATTTTTTTCCATCGGTTTTGGCCGATTTATATTCTTCCTCATATTTTTGGTAAAAAAAAATCCCAATCAGAGTTTGTTGATTGGTTTGCACAAAAGTTTCCGCATGATGAGAATTCATTTCTGGGGTTTTTATTTTTTTGGATTTTTTACTAGTAATGGCAGCGATCTGCGATTTTTATCGGTACTGCGATATTGCAGCGGACATGTCTGACCATTTTGACACTTTTTTGGGACCATTGGCATTTATACAGCGATCAGTGCTATAAAAATGCACTGATTCCTGTGTAAATGCCATTGGCAGTGAAGGGGTTAACCTGGAGGGGGCGCTCTAAGGGTTAACTGTGTTCCCTGGGCGTGTTATAACTGTGTGTGGGCTGGCCTGGCTGGGGGAAGGGAGTGATCACGGCTTCCATATACAGGAAGCCTGTGATTACAGCCCTTCCTCCTCTAACAGAACGGAGATCCGTGTTTACTTACATGGACCTCCGTTCTTTCACTGCGGGGGGGCCATCACGGGTAGCCGGTGGCGATCAAGTCCACCCTACCCGCTCCCTGGCCCCCCCGAACACAGTGAGCGCGCGAGCGCTCACAGTGAGGGATATCGCAGCCGTCGTCATTTGACGGCGGTTTGCAATATCGAGCAACCCTGTCGCCATCAGACTCCAGTCGGCAGTCGGCAAGTGGTTAAAGGCTTATATGCAAGTTATTTGCTTAAAAGTGTATGGGGACCCGGGTACTGCGCTAGGGGACATGTATTAATGCAAAAAAATGTATTTAACCACTTCCCGCCCGGCGTATAGACAAATGACATCCGGGCGGGTGTTTAGTTAACAGTAGTGGGCATCATATGACGTCCTTAGGATAACCCGCGATCGTGCGCCCGCGGGGGCGCACATCACGGCGATCGGTGGTGTGGTGGGTCAGTCTGACCCACCGCATTACCGACCTCGGTAAAGTGCTTCCATCGGAAGCTCTTTACCACCTGATCAGCCGTGACCAATCAAAACAGAAAGAGCCGTGTATCGGCTTTTCCTTTACTCGCGTCTGCTCTCCTGATTGTTTATCAGAGTGGCCCCCCCTTGGATCGCCACCTTAGACCACCAGAGAGCCCACCCAGGGACATTCAGGGAGCGCCCATCCAGGGACCACTAGGAAGCTGACCAGGACCAGATCAGTGCCCACCAGTGCCCAACAGTGCCACCTATCAGTGCCCACCAGTGCCACCTATCAGTACCACCTATCAGTGCCCATTGCCACCTATCAGTGCTTCCTATGAGTGCCCATCAGTGCCGCTTATCAGTACCCGTCAGTGCTGCTTATCAGTGCCACATATCAGTGCCCGTCAGTGCTGCTTATCAGTGCCATCTATCAGTGCCTGTCAATGCTACATATAAGTGCCTCATTATCAGTGACCGTCTGTGCCACCTCATCAGTGCCAATCTCGTACTGCCTCATCAGTGCCCGTCAGTGTAGCCTCATCAGTGCCCATCAGTGATGAAGAAAATGTACTTATTTACAAAGTTTTGTGACAGAAACAGAGAAAAACTTTTTTTTTCAACATTTTGAGCATTTTTTATTTATAGCCCAGAGGTAATCAAATACCACCAAAAGAAAGCTCTATTTGTGGCAATAACATGATAAAAGTTTTGTTTGGGTACAACGTCGCACGACCGCGCAATTGTCATTCAAAATGCAACAGCACTAAAAGCTGAAAATTGGTCTGGGCGGGAAAGGGGGTAAGTGCCTGGTATTGAAGTGGTTAAACAATTGTTTTTTCAGGAGCAGTGATTTTAATAATGCTTCAAGTGGAAAAATAAAAATGTAATATTCCTTTAAATATCATGCCTGGTGGATCCCCTTAGTCTGCCTGTAAAGTGGCGCATCGGTGTGATTTTTAGAAGAGTGCCGCAATAAAATGACTTTTTTAAAGAAAAAAAGTAATTTGAAACTTGCTAGCGGCTGTAATGTATTGCCGGTCCTGGCAATATAGATCAAAAATTACGGAAACAATTTGTGTGGGCCCCCCTCCCCCAAAATACAAACCAAGCCCTCTTTTTTACAATTTTGGCGCGGGGTTCCCCTTAACTACTTCAATACACTCTGTTATATATACTACACTGACTGAACCATATAATCTGAACTGTATTATATATACTACAGGGATTGCACTCTATGAAAATGTAATGACATGCCCCAGTCAAGCAGGTGCATAAAAATTCGGCCTTGGATGTTGGTGGTGCCAGAACACTGTAACCCCTTTGCAGTTACTCTTGTTGGGCGCAGGAACAGGCCCTGCAGTTGTAATTTATTTTAAAAATTGTAATGACATGCCCCAGTCAAACAGGCGCAGAAAAATTGGGCCTTGGGAGTTGGTGGTGGCAGAACACTGTAACCCCTCACAGTTACTCTTGTTGGGCGCAGGAACGAGCCCTGCCGTTGTAATTTATTTTAAAAATTGTAATGGCATGTGCCAGGCAAACAGGTGCATACAAATTGGGAGGCTGCACTGATGGGAGGCTGCCCTGATGGGTAGCACTGATATGAGGATGCACTGATAGGAGGAGACACTGATGGGAGGCTGCAATGATAGGAGGAGGAGGCACTGATAGGAGGCTGCACTGATGGGAGGTTGCACTGATAGGAGGAGGCTGCACTGATAGGAGGCACTGATGGGATGCTGCACTGATAGGCAGATGCACTGATAGGAGGCTGCACTGATGGGAGGTACTGATAGGAGGCTGCACTGATGGGAGGCTGCACTGATGGAAGGCACTGATAGGAGGCTGCACTGGTGGGGGGCACTGATAGGAGGCTGCACTGATGGGAGACACTGATAGAAGGCTGCACTGATAGGAGCCTGCACTGACAGGAGGCACTGATAGGGGGCTGCACTGATAGGAGGCTGCCCTGACGGGAGGCACTGATAGGGGGCTGCACTGATGGGAGGCACTGATAGGATGCTGCACTGATCGGAGGCTGCACTGATCGGAGGCACTGATGCAGACAGGACTCACCTTTTTTTCAGGGACCCGCAGCAGCCATCTTCACACATGGCATTCAGGATAGCTGGAGGGGAGAGGAGCCAGGAGAAGGGAAGACATGGGGCCGCCTACTGACCATGTCAGCCCTGGCCGGGGAAGCATCTTCAAGCTGTGCGATTGGCTCCATTCCCTTGACAGGACAGGATCCCAGGCAGGTACTGCCAGCCTCACACCACCCCCCCGCCCCTGGACACGGGGCGGACCGCTCGCTTCCCCTGTTGATAGTACAGTCTCCGCAGCATGCCTACAGCAAGCCATCGGGGACTGTATGTGTGTGGGAGGCAGAACTCGGAAGACTGGGGAGAGCACTGGGCGTACCCCCTGCCCATGCTGCACGTACCCCCAGGGGTATGCGTACCACAAGTTGAGAAACCCTGCCCTAGACAGACCAACTGAAGCACCGCATGGAATCTTTTAGCCTGACTGCTTGCGTAGCCCCTTGAATGCTTAGGGAGCATCAGAGGACACTGCTGCAGAAAAGGCCACAGAGGAAGAAGAAGAGGAGGGGGTGGAGGAAGCAGATGTGGCAGAATCACCACCATTTTTTTGGAGGCATGGTGGTGGAACTAGCTCCAACACTGAACCCTGTCCTACACCCTTCCCAGCTGCCAGCAGAGTTACCCAGTGCGACGTGAAGGACAGGTAACATCCCTGACCATGCCTGCTGGACCATGAGTCGGCGGTAATATGAACTTTGTTGCTGACCGCCCTGTCCAAGGTGGCCAAAACATTGCCTTCCACATGACGGTAGAGAGCTGGAATGGTCTTACATGAAAAGAAATGTCTTTTTGGAACCTGCCACTGTGGTACAGCACATTCCACAAATTCAGGAAAGGGGGCAGAGTCTACCAGCTGAAAAGGCAGGAGTTGTAATGCTAGCAATTTGGCCAAGCTAGCATTTCGACGCTGAGCATATAGATGGCTGGGACAGTATTTATTTTTTATGGTTCAGCAACTGGGGTAGGGAAATTTGCCTGCTGAAATCAGCTGGTGGTGTACTGCTAGCAGATTGGCTGCAAGTACTTGTGGCACCCATTGCTAGACCTTTATTCCTCTCAGTGCAGGCTTTTGAGAGGATTGGAGGTATAGTAGGGGTTGAGGTCACAGATGAGGAGCAAGGAGAAGTCTACCTTGTTTTATGATGTGGGTGTTTGAGCTGCTGTAGCCAACGGACTGCATGGCAGGTCGTCATATGTCTTGTCAAGCATGTGGTTCTCAAGCGACTGCTGTTCTGGCCGCGCTTGATCCACTTCAGACATAGATTGCAAACAGAAAAGGTGGGATCTGCTACAGAAGTGTTGATAAAAGCCCCCACCATTGAACTTTTGGAAGTCAGCGGGGAGTCAGCAGTGCCCTGCACCTGTGGAGCTCTGTGGTGTGATGCAATAGGGTGGCTGCTCTTAAGCTGGCCCCTGGAGGACATCCTACCTCATTGGAGTTGTGCCTCCTCTTCACTTTCCTCCTCTCTTCTCTCAGTCCCCCAAGTACAGTCAGTGCCCTCATCATCCCCTCCCTTCTCGTCACTGGTGCAAACGTGGCAGTGTGCTGCAGCTGGGGGAACATGACTGTTAGTTTCCTGTCCTTCTGTGGCACCCCCTCTCTGTGGTGACTCCTCCATGCATGATGGTGTGGCTACTGAAGGAGTAACTGTGGACAAGGAGCCGGTGGAATAGGCCGCTTTGGCAGCTGCATTGGAAGACAAAATGTATATACAGTATCTCACAAAGGTGAGTACACCCCTCACATTTTTGTAAATATTTTATTAGATCTTTTTCATATGACAACACTGAAGAAGAGGTACTTTGCTACAATGTAAAGTAGTGAGTGTACAGCTTGTATAACAATGTAAATTTGCTGTCCCCTCAAAATAACTCAACACTAGTGTTGAGCGAACCCGGACTGTAACGTTCGGGTCCGTACCGAACTTTCGGGTGTCCGTGGCACGGACCCGGACCCGGACATTTCAAAAATCGTTCGGGTTCGGTCCGGGGTTCTGCTATTTTACTCCACGTGTTGAGAAGCTGCAGGGCAGCCAATCAACAAGCGTTTCACTGGTTTGCCCTTAGAAGCCATCACAGCCATGCCTACTAATGGCATGGCTGTGATTGGCCGGTGCATCATGTGACCCAGCCTCTTTATAAGCTGGAGTCACAGTGCTGCAGTCACATGCTCCTTGGGTTAGTATAGGGAAAGGTAGCTGACGGCGTGAGGGACAGATTTTAGCCATTTT